>KK500176.1:0-129361 GCA_000688715.1 Glossina pallidipes | reverse complement strand
TTTTCAAGAGACGGTAAGGACAAAAGAAGCAACCTATATTCATAGGGGGGAAGAGAAGCAGACGGATCCCAATATTTACTACTTGGTCGATATAAACTTTTTTTCTGACAAAGCTTTTAGAAGAATGTGAAAAATGTTACCGATAATGGTTAACACATCCTTATACTTTCAATTTCGTTATACATTACATAGGCATCGAGATATCAGCCTACCCGCGAGTGCTCCAGATTGTCCCATATCCTGTACATTCTCATGAATTTTCTTTTGCAAAGTGTATCTGTATATATCTATATATATGTATCTATATATATATATATATATACATATATATATATATATATATACATGTGTGTGTGTGTGTGCGTGTGTATGCAATGAACCCTCTAACAAAGAATTTACTTTATTTAGGAGCAAAATGTTATCTAACTGCGTTGACAGTTCACCTAAAACTCTTAGGGAAGTGTAAAAATATCCAATCAGAAGGAACATGAAGCAGAGCTATGATCGTTTTAAAAATTACGTGTTTTTTAATTCATTTAAGTTTGCTATTATTATTTTTCTTATATATATATTTTTTTTTTTTAATATATTATATTGTATTTACACATACATTTAAGATAAATTGCTATCTTATCACGTATGGCAAACAACTGAAAAATTATCAGCAAAACTTTGCATATTTTGTCTTCTTATTTTTTTCTTTCAAGTTATTTTATACAATATATTTTATGGCGTTACAAAACATTTTTAATGTTGAATAATGAAAACGAAAATGAAACCTTAAGCTTATTACCGGAATTCTACCGAATTCCGCTAAATATGGTGAATAATTTTTTTTTTTGTGTTCTTTTTTGACATTTCACATGATACCTATGCTAAGTTTTTACGTTTACCCATTTTACACTTTTACGGATATATGCTGTGACAGCTTGACTTTAAATTTCATAATTTTAAGCACATATGCAATGATAACCAACACACATTCTTACATTTGTTTGTATTTTTTATAATAAAAATTATGTTTTCAACAACGCAACGTGAAAAAGACATTTCCCTATACAAAAAATGTAAGACATGAAAATCGCAAGAAATGTTGGAAGCAACGGGGACTACTTCCGTTTTCTCCCCAACAGCGTATATTAAGTTTATGCGGATGCAGAAGGGCTTAAGAAAGACCCACGTTTTATTATACCAATCGATTCAGAATCATTTTCTTAATCGATATAAGTTTGTCTGTCCCTCTAATGTGTGTCCACTTGAAAACTTGTGCTCAACGTACAGGTCGCAATTTTTGAGATATTTTGATGAAATTTGGGATAATGACATTTTTACACCTATGGATGAAGCCTGTTCAAAATTTTTCGGATCGGTCCACTTTTTCGACCACTTTCCATATAAAGACTTATTTTCAAAAGTCGTTTAATTGGGAAAAAAAGCAATTTTCAAAACTTTTCTACATAACTGTCTACTACATTATCATTCTAAATTGGCATAGAATATTTGGTTTCCAATCTCCTCCCGAAAACTGAATCTTTATATAATAGAAAGGTCTAATTTAGAATCTTTCCTGGTGAAAATTGGTTCACTAGAACAAACTAACAAAGAAATCAACCTTACCAAAGTTGGACAACATAGATCCATTTTTTGGATACCACCGCTTATAAGGATTCTCAGGAAAAGGATTCTCAGGAATCCCAAAAAAGTCTAATTGGTAATGTTTTGTGCAGTAATTTGTCATAAAAATTAAGCTGGCCAAACTTGAACCACATGGTTGCATTTTTTGTATTCGATTCCCTGTAAAATTTCTCACAAATAATAAGCCCTTCAGAAAAAACTTAAATTTTTAATATTTTATGATGAAAATTGGTCTGTCCATAGTAATTAAATGATCAAAAAAATGAACAGCAAGGAATTTGGATCACATGGGCCAACATATATAGGGCTTATCATGAAAAGCAAGCCCTTATATAAAGGGAAAGTTTTCCATGATGGAAACTGAAACTGAAATAATAAAATTTTTGGGATGTTCTGGGTGGCCTCCAATATACGGGCTTTTATCAAAAGTATGTATGCCTTTGCATAAAAATAATTTTTAATGTATTGTCACCAAAAAGAACGGGCGAATAATTATATTAGGCTATGTTGAGGTAGACTATTTAATAGTCTTCCTTGCCCGACCCTAATGTTCTTACTTGTTTAAATTCTAATAATCCTCCCTCGTTGTGTCCAAGTGATTTTACAATTCTTAATATTATCTTATTTGTAAGACTTTAATGAGTTTACAATAATTCGAATGAAATTTGATATACCGACATGTGTTGGCCCAAGGACGTACGCTATTGAATGTGGTTAGATTCTGGCCTTTGCTTACTTTTCTGGCCTTTTCGCTTACACATCTCTTATAACATCTTATTTTGGAAACTTGTTATATGAGTAACTGTATTGAGCGAGATGTTTAATGTTGGGCCTGATATGCTATAATGATTTTACTTGTTTTTCATCTAAATTATTTTTTGAACAATTAAAATTAACTGGGATTATTTCCGAAAATTATAATTGAATTTCTTTGGGAGAAATTTTTCCCATTAAAATCAAAGTCAAAATCAAAGAATAACATGATGTGACGTGGCTTAGGCATATCAACAATATTTATAAGAGAGTATAAAACTTCAGTATCAGCCGCGATGGTTTGATAAAAAGTGATATCATCAGTGGGAGTATTTAGGAAAAGTGCAAAAAATTTCACATAATCGTGCGGTTATTGAAATCTTATATCTTCTCACCAAGGGGTAATAATAAAGACATTTATATATTATGTTATATATGTAATATGTATGTATATTCAAGCCGTCGTGGATTGTACGTAGGAATTTGTCAGAAGTGTGCTGTTAAAATTGCCGTAATTCGAAGGATATAAACGAATTTTTCACACTCTGCTTATGTACTTTTCTATCAAACTTTAAAAATCCAAACGATTCGTTAACAAATTTCCTCCCGTATTATATTTCATTCAGAAGAATTTCTTTCCAAGACATAATTGGATTCGTATTATCTACAAAGCAAATCTTTTTCTAAATCTACCATAAATTTTTGCAAAAACATTTATTTATTTATTTATTGATATATAAAATTTACTTAAAATAAATTAAAAGTATGCTAAATATTATTAATAACTATATATATATATATATATAAAGTGCCTAAAGAAAAGTAAACAAAAGAAAAAAAAATAAAGAAAAAGAAGGATAAAATTCAAGGGGAAAAAAAGGAAAAACATCTATTAAAGAGAAATACCTTGACCCGGTGCAGATTCGCTACGAGATTCGTTGCAAAGGCACACAAGCTTGACAACCGACAATGGTAACCAAACTCATTCAATTTTCGAATTGTACGAAGATGTCAAGATACAACATAGGCAAAGCGCACGTATTGGGAAGCATTGATATGATCGAATTTAAGAAATCCGATATTGAGATTAAATTATACACATACGATATTAAGATTAAATTATAGACATTATTTAGATTTTTGGAAGAGACTGAAAAGCTCTTAATTGTATCTTCATTGTAGCTGAATTGTTTGAAAATGGTGTTCGCTAAGGATACGGTTCGGGAAGCTTATCGGCCCAAACAATTTCGCTGAGTCAATAGCACTATTTATTTAACTTAATTAAGAAGCAAGCACCAAGCACCAAGTATTATAAATTTACGTTCCTCAAGTGACGGTAAGGCTAACAAAAGCAATCTGTTTTCAAAAGGAGACAACCGGGATCCCAGCCCAAATTTCTAAAGGCAAAGAGCAGGATTTGCTTTTAAGCGAATTTTATTGAATCTACTTAGCATAGGAAGGAAAGCCTAACCTAATGTAAAGCCTCTTTACAATGTAATAGCCGCCGCGACTTTTGGGCCGCCTTGAGCTATATTTTTTTTTTTGTAAAGAGCTCAATGTGACTATTAAAACGTAGTCTTTGGTCGAAAATTTGCTCCAAAATCCATAACGAATGAGTTTTCCAATTTGTAGGAATCGACGAAATAATCAGCTTCTTTAAAGCTTCTTGCATTGTTTTAGATTTAATATCATCAAATTTTGGTGGGGACTATGCAATTAGATAAGAGTGTGGTTGCAGGACAAAAGAAGAAACCAGTTCAACATCATCACCGTACGTTAATTAAATAAACAAAAGGTGATTATTGATGTATAGGATGAATAAAAATGATCCTAAGTAGATGCCATGACGAACACCTGACACCTCACGGAAAATTTATTAAAGATGATGGAGTTAAGACCGAACTAATCCATTTTAATAAATCAAACAAGGGAAAGCCATATTAACATTTGGACATTGTTTTAAAATGAACTTAACGCACAACCGGTATGAATACAATAGCAATAAACAATCAAAAATTTAGAAAATCACTTTCGTGTTGGCGAAAGTTGAACGATCTCTATAATAAAAATTGAAATTTTAAATCTGCTTTAGCTGATAAGTGATTAGAGAAACTAATGAAATACTTTGCTATAAAGTTTTGCAACAACTTTAGCTACTGTAAGCGTGATTTAGACATCACATGTACCCTGAATGTTTCAACAGGTAGTCTCTGAGTTTTTTTTTAAATTTTGGATTGAGGCAGACGGACATGCAAACACGGGCACTTAAAATCAAAAGTAATAATGGGTGTTATAAAAGATCCCCGCAGGTTTTTGGCCTTCTTTTGAGCTTCCTTCTGTAGCCTGGTCTTTTCCATTCCGACAATTCCAACCTGTCATGTGGTTAATGTTTAGTGCCTCCACTATTTCCTGAGAGCCTGCGTGCCAGTCTTGCTCTACGAGTTGCAAAGTATCACCGACCTTTTCAGTGACCGGACGACCAGAACGAGATGCATCTTTGACACCGCAATTTCTGGAACGGTATTGAGGAAACCAGTCCTGGATCCCGCGTTCTCACCGTACACTTCACCCACTTTTGGACATGTTTTTGCATGTTTTACTTTTTTTATAGTGAAAAAGCATTACATAGCGTATTTCTTCAAATATTTCACTCATTTCCAAATCATTTTTTACACCTCCATAGAATTAGAAAATTTTCCGCAAAAAAAATGTAAGCTCAGATGTCACCTTTTAAGAATATGTTCGTTTGGGACAATTAGGTGAATGTTTCTCGATATATAGGCATCAGCACCGTCTAGTGTCAGAAAATCGCGAAGATCTTTTATATCACCCATTGTACGAAGCAAGTATAGTGTTCGCGGCCTTGTTTCAACAAAATACAAAAACATTTTTCCAATATTTAAACTTTAATTAGACCAACCATATACGTATGTCACTTTGCGCGATCACCGGGATTTCTGGATGAAAAACTCAAACAAGCGATTTTCGCAGATACGTTTTGTAATCGACTTCACTTCATCCAAGAGTTATGCAGAGAGTGGAGTAACTCGTATATAAATCTCGGTTAAGAAATGTGAAAAGTTTCGTATTTGTATTATCTAAGGACTGTTGCATCATATTTCGCATTAGATACTAGCAAAGATATAACGCGATTAATGTAATCCGGAGAAAATAATACGCAAGCGCGTTTTGTGATGTTAGTGAATGTTGGTTAAATTGCGGTATTTTTAATGTTATGTGGAAACATTAAAACAACAAACCCCTTGCTTTCCTCAGATATATGTGCAATAAAAAATCTTAAAACTACAGTTTATGATTATAGTTAAGAGCCTTTGATTGTACATGCCCTTCTAATAAATAATTAATTGAATAAAAGTTAAAATAAATTTTTTTATTGCATAAATGTTTCACTACAAGTTCTTGTTATGTTTATCTACCTTTTTAATTTAATATTAAAGTTCATTATAATTGTTTGATTTGATTTTCTTCGCCAATGCATACAGTGTTTGTTTGCTACTTCCCTTACCGTCGCATTACAATTGCAACAAGTGTTTGTTTTTATGAGGTTTTTTCTTTTTTTTTTTTCTTTTTGCTTTTGCTTTAATTTAGTTTTTTAAGTTTCTTTTCATTAGCTCATGTCATGATTTCTTTTTTTCTTTTTTTTTTTTTTTTTTTTTTTTTTTTTTTGTTTATGTATGTACTCATGAACATACCTATAAATGTAATCTTTTTTAATTATTGTACATTTTCTTAGTTCTCACGTGACTCGGTAGCGTTGTATGAAATATGCGTTGGAGTGTTATAAACACATACGTACGTTTACCTATAGCGTCTGTCTGGTGTATCCGAAAATAATAAATAAATGGGCTTGTTATATAAAAATTCACATCAAGAACTTCACATGTGCATAGCGCATGTACGTGCGCTAGTTTTATTGGTTTTTTCTTCTATCGGTGTATGCTGCGGAAATTGGAAAAATTATGAAAAAAAAAATGAAAAAACGCCACATATTTATACACAGAACAATAAAAAGGAAACAATAAAGACAAAATTAACGATTGATGATCCTTACCAGGAATGGGCTGTTTAATAACATCTTTTCCAAGAAAGGAACATAGCCTTTAAAACCTACAACGCACAAGTATAAGCAAACCTCCCTCAACTTGGATGCCAAAAACCGGGCAACTGTCTTTGAAGGGTCTTAAATCTGTATCCCAAACCCGCTATTAGCATTGCGTTACTAATCGTGCAACCGACATGCTTCAAAAGTCGTAGATTTTCATGCTCAACCCGCCATTAGCATCACATTACTAATCGTGCAACAGAAGTGCTTCGAAGGTCTTAAATTTGCATGCTGAACCCGCCATTGGCATGGCGTTACTAATCGTCAGCTATACGTCCTAGTTTTGGTACCAGTCTGACTTGACAAAGACATGGTATCGCGCTTGCTTTGACAAACTACTTTTCTGGTGTATTTTACAGGTTTGCAACCGCTGAACTGAGTTTAGGACAAAGAAACTTAAACAAAAAATGCTGCGACTGAATCTGATTAATCGAGTTTACGGAGGAGAGATAACCCTAATAAGCCCTCTACATCTTTGATCGTAAACCAATAAGTTTAAAACTCCATTATGATGCCACTTATCTTAATGATTTGTGAAATATTTCTTGTTTTCTAAGTACATGAGGACGGTTCAGCGAAGAGTTTCACATAAGCTAATCTCTTGGATTCGATTTTTTCTTTAGAATCACATCAAGAAGAAATACATATGAATGGCTTTGGTAAAGACGGCCATTGATCCAAGCAATGGTATACTAGCTTTGTTGGGGTTATTGCAACATCTAGAAGAGTGTAAAATAAATCCATTCTTTATTAAAGAAGAAAAATAATTTAGTTCACTACTAGACGATGTAGCGCATTAACTACAAATGAGTTGTGCTGGCCCTTGATCTCCCGATCAAATTAAATTATTGTTATTATTACTGTTATTCAAGCAGAGTTACAATATTTATACCTCATGGAAAGATTTAACTTTCAAAATCCATTAACCCTATATGCCTATACTTGCGACCATCTGTACATCTGCTTATCCGATGTCTTTTAGTGTATCATCGTGTACGGCCTACATACAGGCCGCAAATTTGAAGACAAAATTTGCATAAATTTAGTATAGTGATACCGTTTTACCGATGTCTCTCGTTTTTTAAAAAATCGTTACATGGCATATTGCCATACTCTATATAGCCTAATATCTAATGCAAATTTCAGGACTTGATGATAGAAACCGGGATAGAAAAGTAATTTACTAGAGCTACGTAAGTTTTTTTTCCGGTCCTTCCCGGTACGAAGGTCGACACGAAAAATAAGCCTTCATATGGCAAAAAAATTACATTTAATTGTGTTATGAAAATGAAGACAAGAAGAAGACGAAGTTGCAGGATAACAAATCGTCAGCTTTGCCTGATTACAACGTTTTAACTTGTTTTTTTGTTAGATTTCTACATAGGGAGGAAGAGGTACCCTTCCAAACTAAACAGCTGTTAAAACCGCCCGAACATGTTACTGCAAATGTCTGCCAACTTGAATTAAACGATGTACTGTTGCAAAGAAGACAAGCAACGGCGGTTAACAAACACAAAGTCATCCTCTTGCAAGACAACGCGCTGTCATCCACATTGCAAGAGTTGCCCAAGATACACTCTGTTGCAACTCGAATGGGAAGTTCTACGTGTCCTCTAGTAGTCAAATTCTTAAACCGACGTGGTACGAGTATTCGTTTAGGAGGCAGCTTATGTACGAGGGCCGTCAACATAAATTTATTCAGATCGATGTGGTATGGCATGATTGGCAAGGGGCTTTCAAAATGGTGAAGTAGATGGAGAAAATGAATCGATGATTGGATCGCCGCCAAACCAATGTCGCTTTTTCGACATGGCATTGCCATACTGCCAGAAAGATGGCAAAAAGTTGTAGAAAATGATGCGAAATATTTATGAAAAGTGAAACAAATGATTAAAATATATGCAAGCCCCTAATAACAAGGCCACAAATCGAAGCAAATTACAATTTTTGGTAGAGACAGAAACCGTAATATGAGAGCAATCTTCAATAACAACTTTTGCTTTTCTTAATGGTTTTATTATATAAATTTCCGCCTAACGATTAGATTGTCTTTACCATGATACCTATTTCAGGAATGTTGTCTTTTTCTTTTAATTTAATGAACTATATATATATATATATATATATATATATATCGAGTAAAATGTGTTTTTTTTTCATTGCACATGTTTGTTTATACAACAGTGGAGCACACTATATACAGCTTAAACAGCCAAACTTTAGGCATTCATAACGTTAGCTTAAACATCCTGTTGTTATTATTGTTATTGTTTTTGAGTGCGCTAACGTTACGGCAAGTTATCAAGTATTCATTCAGCTTTTTCTGTCAAGTCACATACACACACCTTAAGTGTGTATTCGACTCGGAAAGACACTATAAATGCAGCATACGTTTTTGTTCAACTTGTGCTACTTAAAAGGACAGTACACGAGTTTCCAAAGGCCCAGGCTTGGTTGCTATAAAAGCGAGCTGAGAATGGCGTAAAGTTCTATATATTTCCATTTACAAGGCCCCTTAAGTAAATTTTGGAAAAAAATCTATGTACAATAGTTAAGAGATCAATCAATAAATTCCAGGACTGGTAGCTCTAAGAAAAAACGCCCCTGAACAAAGCCTATCAAAGTGCTATATTTAGGTGGTTTCCATAATTTGCTTGCGATTTTCAGTAATTCTTGGGTTAAAACTGATTTTCGTTTTGTTCGAACATTTTGATCAAACACTTTTCTTCAACGAACAAAACAGTGATGCGTGATCATACGGACCCGTGAACGTTCGCACAAAACTTAAGAGACCATATATCAGATATGAAAATACATAGGATTTACTGATCAATTCCAGCATGGATTGCTTAACAGGGCCATTTAAGATTTCACAAATCACACAATCACTTACAACAAAAAAAAAATCATTCGCTAAAAAAAAAAATCGTTTTCATTTACTTATATGACGTAAAGAAAATTGTATTTATTATTATTATGTTTAAAATTAAACAATCAAATCAAACTATTAGCAATTTATTTAATATTTTGTATGTGTGCGCAGATATTTCTTAAGCTTAAGCAATGCATAGCACTTCGACCAACAACTATTTTGTGTCCATTTGCGTTGAATTCGTTAGTGAACAAATATTTTGAACAATATTTCGTTTTTTTTTTTCCCCCTTTTTTTCTATCTTTTTGATCATTTTAAAAATAAACTCATTTTTTTGCTTAATCATCGATAAAAATATAAATTGTATTTTGCCATTATTTTCTGTAATCTTTCGTATGTGCGAGTCTGTCTACCATCTGTCCTGTCTGCCTGTCTTTCTTTTTTTTTTTTCTATATGTGATTTGTTTACATAGTGTAATGAAAAGGTTTTTTTTTTTTTTGTGTTTTCCAACTCAACTGCATTATATCTGAGTATCTTCAGAAATAATTGCAATTGCCTTATATGGTAGAAGGAAAAACTTCTTAACATTAAACTAAGTGATATGAGCAAATAAAAAAAAAAAAACCTTTCATTAGAGCAATGATTTCTTTCGATGCTCTATGCCTTGGAAACTTGACAAAACAAAACAAAACAAAAAAAAAGCTCAGCCCTTCATTTGTAGAGAGTTTTAATTTTTATGATCAACGCATTTGCATGCATGCACACTTTTACAAATAATTTTTGACTTTAATCAATGAAAGGATGAAAGGCCACAATGCACGGTAAAGCTGTGTAAAAGGCGTAAAGTTTTTATATCTGGTATACATATTACGACATTGATGAGGCATGAGTCACAATAATGACAAAATTCATTTGCTCTTGATCTTTTTGAAGGTGGAAGAGGGAAGCCATATGCATTAACTTAAACAGTAGCAAGAGGTTTTAAACTTATTGACACAGAAAGAGAAGATTATAGCACCTAGCAATGTGTTCATCAGAGATTTCATAATCATCTTAAAGATCACAAAAACTCAAATTTTAGTTTCTTAGGTGGGCTTTTAAGATGAAGATGCTTGTTAACACACAGAGCAATAGCACCTTAGTTGTAAATGCTTAGTTGCAAGTAGTTTTAAAAATTCAGCGGAAAAGTGAGACCCATTCCAACACGATGATGGCATAATTTGCTATGTCATACCAACCTCTATTCATTCATGTGATTTTCTTTTGATTAGATTTCTGTCTGTCTATCTGTCTGTCAGTCTTTTGAAATCTAATCATTATCAACTACAAGGTTTTCTCGCAAATCCTTCCTTGAACAGATTAATGCAACAACACTTTTTCAAAAAAATGGCAGTGGAATTAATTTTTCTTTATAAATTTCATAAAACAAAAAAAAATAATATTTAATTTTTTTTTTTTTCTTCATTCTTTTCTGTGCTTTGCAGGCAAACGCATACTTACAGCAAAAGGTAATCCATCCATGTTTATGGTTTCGATTATAGTTCTGACAGTATGTTCATTTTTAATATACAGTTGTGTGTGTGTGTGTGTGTGTTCATACATTTATAAACACATGTGCAAACAATTTCTTGTATATTATATGGTGCATTGAAACGCATACAAACAAACATAAATGAATTTAAAAAATTACATTTTTTTTTTTACCATATTTTTTACTTTGTTTTATATTTTATTTAATTAACATATTGCCTGCTACTACATAAAGCATACTAACACACACGTCGCTTCATTATCTTTATTTATGTTTTTACACATGTATACATCTTACTGTTGCTGTTCTTTCTTTTTTTTTTCAAAATTTTTTTTCTTTTATTTTTTTTTTTTTCTCTCTAAAGTAAAAACTTTCTGAAATTTTTTTCTTTTCTTTTATTTAGTTTTTTTTTGCATTATACGCGCTTCTCCAACCAAATTCAACCGAACTTTAAAAGATCACAAAGATCACTACGATCACTACCTGACTGAGTAATATCTTTCACGTTCATAGTACACATCTTTACGATATTATTTTAGCTAAAGAGTATTCGCAAAAATTTTCATTGTTCATATCCTCTCCATTTTAACCTTCCTCTCTCTCTCTCTCTCGCTTATAATGCATTTCTCTTATTGTATGGCAACAAGCAAACAAGCCAAGCGAAGAAATGAAAACAAGTCTTAATATTATTCTTAACACTAGTTGGTTGGTCTTTTGTGTATTTTTTTTTTTTTTTTTTTTTTTTAATTTCCTTTTTTTAATTTTCTTGATCTCTCTTAATTCTCTTGAAATTTTTAACAGACTTTTTTAAAATTTACTCACGATTTTTTGTTTTTTTCTAATACTATGTACCATTGCTTTGTTTTGTTAAAAATCCGGCGAATTGCATGTTAAGGTGTGAAAGGTATAACTTTGATTTACCTGTTCTTAGACTTTGATTAAACGTTGCCGTTAAATGAAACTCTTGTAATGTAACTGCAGCAGTATTCAATAGTCTTGCAGTGCCAAAAAAAAAAAATCAACTAAAAGGGGGGAAGCTAGCTGTAGCAGTCTTAAACAAGCGTGGAAGGAAGGCCAATAGAATAATAATATTCGAGGAAGTTATTGAGTAAATGTTTAAAGATAAAAAAATAAATAAAATGACTTCGTATACATATGTATAGCTACCGACCTGTGTATGATATTTCAGAAAAAATTTTTTTTTTTATGATAAGCGTTTGACGTCCGACTACGAAAAAAGAAATAATATTTTTTTATACCCACTATCGCGGAATGGAGGTACGCAGTACCTAGGAGGAAACATCTGCGACTCCAGAAAATGCATTGGACCGGCATCAGCTTGTGAATCGATTGCCCGATTGCGTAAAGTCTGTGCCAAATGTTCTTCTGCCCGGAAAAAATTAAGATTTAACTTTGGCAAAAGTATTAGCAATACTTGCACGTTGATTGTAATTGAAAATGGAAAGAACAGGCTCACAGGACACGGTACAAAGTAAACTGAAACCACCTCTGCTTACCTTGCACATTATTCGTAAACTATAATAGGTGGACGATAAATGTTTCGACACTACGCCACAAAGGAGGAAAACACCACATTCGATTTTTCTAGCTCTTTAAGAGCTCATTTATTTTTTTTACCCTACACCACTTGTCATACCGGGTATATTAAGTGAGTGCGGACATATGTGAAACCCAAAAAGGCTTCAGATTGTTATTATATCGATCAATTCTAAATCATTTTCTAAATCGATGTAAACCTGTCCGTCCGTCTGCCTGTCCACGATCTGATGTCTGCCCATGTGTATATGTTTTCAACTTAGAAGCCGGAATTTTTGCGATATTTTGGTGAAATTTACTAGACTGACATATTTTAACCTAAAAAGAAATGCTACTCAAAATGGTTCGCATTTATCCACTTTTTCGATCACTGCTTATGTAATGTCCTAGTCTGAAAACTCCCTATAGGGAAAAAAGGTTGTAATTTTCATCCCTTTTCGGCGAAGGAGACTAAGTAGTGGTTATTCGGCATTCCAAATTGGTGTGAAAACTTCGGACTGGTTGGGGCAATTTTTTGAACCCCCACTTATATAATAGTTCCTACGGAAACTAAAGCAAAACAATCGAAAGGTCGAAATAGTTGATGTTGAAAATGCGTTTATAACAGTAAACTGACTAAGAAATCTACCTTAACGAATTTGGGCCACGTGGGTCTATTTTTTGCATATAAGGATTCTCATGAAACGTAAACCCTTATTTGCCAAAAAAACCTGATTCCTAATTTTTTTGGGATGGAAATTAGCTCATGATAGTAATTAAATAAAAAAAAAAGAAGTGGACCTAATTTGAACCACACGGGTCTATTTCTTCTCCCACTCCATACAAGATATCTCATGATATCTTAATAATTCCTAGAAACGTTCCAGCAAATATCAAATCAATGGTAGGGAATTTGCAGAACACAGGTCTGTCTTCGTCGGACTCCTACTTATATGGGCGCTATCACGAAACGCAAAATCTTATATGGAGAGAAAATCGAAATACGTGGACATGCATGAAAATTATGGCTTCGCATGAAAATAATGTGTAGTTTTTGATGTATTATTACCGAATACCTGTATTAGGCGAAGTGGTGTAGGGTATGTAAGGGTCGGCGTCGCCTTACTATAATGTGTTTTATTTGTTTTTTTTTTTTTTTAACTTTAAGAGGCAGTATAGTGGAGCAGTAAAATGCTAATTTGAAAGTATAGAGACAACATTCTTACTTTCTGTTTATTATTTACTTTTCTCTTTCACCCTTGCTCTTTTTGACCACTTAACTAAAGACAACATATTGTGTTCGAGGTGCGCATACAATTTTTGAAAGTGATTTAAATGCGTTTTACTCCTGCCAATGTTGATCGAAGTTGTGTCTTGTAAGAGTTTTTATATTATTAGATAAACCAAAATATGCCAAACATTTGTGACCGATTCCCTATAGCTATGTACTAATCTTATTTAACGAGTTTAAAACAGTCACGCAAAGAAACCTTCTCCTTTCAGTGGTTGAAAACGAAACAAAAACTTTTTTTTCGTATAGTAATAGCAAAGTGTTCACTGTAGCGTAAGACTATTCTTTCATATATTCTCCATTCCTGTATATAAAACTTTGCTTGTGTAAGAATGGCTCACTGCAATGCCTTATGTCTAAGGATACAAGTCGATTTTTACGTAACTGAAATAAACAATCTTATGAGTATGTTATGATGTCCCAGTTTTGTGAAAGTTAATCAAGTGTTTCTTAACTATGAACAAAAGTGGGCAGTAAAATGAATGTTGTTTGCAAAACTGACAGTGTTTTCCGAATCTATATATATATATATATATACGTATCGAATTTTTCTTGAAAAACCTCACCTATTCCTAAATGTATTATATTCACACACGCTTATTAAATGTTAACAAAAGCATACGTACAAGCAGTTAACAATATGCACACATTTACAAACAAGTGAGAACATTATAGACGAGCTAGGCCGACTATTAACTACCCCTCACCACGTTGTCTAACACAATTCTTATTTACATAATAGAATACAAAAAATTATAACTTGTTTCTATATAAAGGCATATTTGTCATGTGCGTACTTATGGGGACGCGGGCCTAAAACGCAACCTAATGTGGTACAAGTTCAATCCTTACGTAGGGCAAGATTCAAAAATGGATGTAAATGGCTGTAGAGTTCATTATACCCCACACCACTTGTGGTACATGGTATATTAAGTTAGTGCGGACGTATGTAACACGCAGAAGAACTTAAGATAGACCTACCTTTTATTATACTATTTTCTAAATCGATCTAAGCCTGCCTGTCCATCCGTCCTACTTAGCCACTTTTGTCGAGAAATTTTTAAAATTGTATAAATTTTAGATGGACAGACACCAGACGGACAGACTGACAAACAGGCTTAGATTAATTCATATTATGATTCTAAATCGATCGGTATAACAGAATATGAGTCTATCAAAAAACCCTTCTGCATGTTACATACATCCGCATTAAATTAATATACCCTGTGTAGGGTATAAAAAATGAAGCAAATTGACCTATTAGGCAGAACAATAACTTTGTCTGAATGCTATATGAATTTCAAAGAGATTGTTGTAAGAGAGGTACAATTCAATTCAAGTGCAATTTTATGCCGCCATTTCTCTTTACCTTAAACAAAAACAGTCCAACAAAACAAAAAAGAAAAACAACAAAAGGAAACAATTTAAGGAATTTTTTTTTCAATAGGCCATATGTTGTATTTAATCACCGTTAACTAACAAAATATCGACTTTCATCGAGATTCTTGTCATGCAAACCAACAGGACGTCGTAACTTGATAATAATTCAGGCCACACAGCTTTACGAGGGACGATTAACTAACCTGTCAACTGGGACAAGGAAATTTCCCTAATAGTCAACTAAGTATGTAATACAAACATCACTTAAACAAGTCCAAATTTATTTATGTGCTTACATGCGAACACAAATGCATACACAAGTCTTCCACAGGGGGGGAGGGGAAGAGAATACGTTTGCAAATAGCAGTAATCAGAAACGGTGACAACTTGAAACTGAAAGTGATAACTAAGTGACAAAAAAAAAAAAAAACTGCAACATTCCTTAATACTTACAAAACGAAATTCCTTATGAAATACCCGTTGTTTTCTTACCAACACGTTCGGTTGGTCAAAGTGTGGGCTGCTTGCATTACATACATATCGGCAGTGATATGCAGCCGCTGTTGCAAAAACATACCAAATATTTTTCTCTTATTATTATTTTCGGACATAAATTGCAAATTGATTTGTTTTTACGCCCACAGTCGTAGACAGTCTTGTCGTATGCTTTTAAAAAACAAAAACAATTTCAAAGCATTTATCCAAAGCGAATCGAGATTAAACGTTTTGAGTTTCGACATTTCCCAAGGGATGGAATTCAAGGTGCGTGGAAAAGCCGCCTGTCCGTTAAGTGCGAGTAAAGTATTGAAGGGAAACTGTTCGCTATGTTCCTCTTGTGTTCATCGGAAAGCGTCCTTTTCTTCCAATGCGAAGAAACTGATTAAAGTTTTACCTACAAGCATTTCTCGCAACTACTTTACTCCACTTCTTTAACGCTCGCAAACTGTCCAAGTTTCGATCAAAACATATTATTATTATAAATTTAGCCAGAGATAAATTCCAAGACTAAAGTCTTCAAGCACTAGTCATTTAAGGCTTTATTAAAATCTCTACCGCACTTGAGATCTGAACCCACGACCATTGAGTTGCTAGTCGAGACTCTTGCCTACTCGGCTACTCAGGCGGATCGATCAAAACATAAAATAAATTGTTGTGAAGAAATCTTTGAGTAAAGTTGAAAGATAGACAGACAGATACGTACATGGTAGAGATGATGGGATTTATTTTGCTCTGTTCAACTCTCTTGCTTCCTATTTACTTATTCCGTCCAATGAAGTGGAAGTTGAGCTGGGTCCAGGTAAAGATTGCTAACATCTTTATTTACATTACATGTTCGCTCAGTTCACCTACTACGGGTATTGATATTTACGTTAATCACTTAAGTGATACGTGTTCGCGATTAAAGCCTACGGATGTGATTCTTTCGTAAAGTGATTTTAGTCTTCCGGACGTGGTATGGGCTTTCATTGATGATCTTGATTATTTTGCACCTGTTAATTTGCTCATTATGTATAATGAGTTGTTCGAAAGAATATGTGACCTTGGCTTATTTCAAGTTCATCTCCAAGTCATCTTTTCAATTTCAATGGGCGTGTAATCGTTCGCTCAAGACCGCTTGTATTACTGGAATATTCGTACCATCTATCCCTGTGTATGTGCCGAAGATTACGAAGCTCAGCAAACTTACGGCTTCTGCTTTTGTTGTTCATAGGACTTATTATAATTCGTTGCTCAATTCTTTGTACATTTTACAATTTCCCGTAGTGTACCTTTGAACTTATGACTGACTTGAATGAATCTCCCTCTTGCTTTAATAATGAATTAAAGGCAATTGGAAATAGACGGAGTAGGCTCTTTAGAAGAAGTGGCATATTGTTAAATTACGCATCACATTCTGTTGATTGCACATGTCCGAAAAATGAAGTATAAACTATTGGTTGACTCGAGGAGTTTTTACAAATTTGTTGATCCTACAAGGAAGGTTACGCGTTTTCCTACGTTTCTGAATCACAACAATACTGAAGAGCGGAAATTTGTAATCCCTCCGCGAATTTTTTTGAAAGATTTTGTAGTGACAATAAGATTAATAGCCGAGTCGTATTCGTACGGGGTTACTTTGTACTCGCTTGTAATTTTTAATAGTTGTCTTAAGAATACATATTTCCCCAAAAGCTGAGGGCAATGCGGTTCTAGAAATCTTATAAGCAATTAAAGAGGAGTTGCAAAGCTTGGTGTAATCCCCAGACTGTTCGAACTGTTTATTGACGGATAGAACTGAATCGAATTACCACTCGCCGACAACATGGTTGTACTAAGGATATATCAACGACGAAAAACCTGTAGTAATCTTTGTAGGACGTTTCGTGCTTCTTCGGCAAAAAAATAGTTCGATACAGTTTAACTAATTTTTCTTTGACAGAGTGCCCTATGCTCTTCTCGTATATAAGCTAATTTGAATTGACTTCCCCTTTAACTAGGTTGAACTAATCAGATTGTACACAGTTGGGCGCACAGAATGTTTTATCTTCCGATGGCTAAGTCTCACGCAAGATCGATGCTATATAGAGTGTGCTGCAAGGTCACGTTGGTTCTCTGTATTTTTATTCTTTATTAAAGACCTACATTCAGATATAAAGAATTCGAATGTTTTAATATACGGCGACGATGTCCAGATCTTTCGTTCATTTAACTCAGCAAGTTATAGTTTGCTATCTTAAGACGATCTTACTGAATTGACGAACTGTTACCATGGCTTTAACCGGGACAAGCTCGAGATATTGTCACTATCTACGTCTACCACTATTTAGATTGTCATAGGCTTGGCAATGTTGCATTCTTTAATGATGTAGGTTTGCTTGGAGATCCAAAAATTGTGCTTCCATTTGTAGATTCTTTCTGCGTCAAATGAGTCTAAATCTATTCTGGGTTTTGTTAAGCGCTGGCCTAAAGAATTTGTTGACCCGTACTTCACTAAAAAGCGTCTTGTTACACTAATAGGATCTTTCCTTAAATTTGCGGTGATTATAGGGCCACCAAATTGGAATCTGTCCAGAAGATTTTCTTAAGTTTTATATTACGAAGTTTGGGTTGGGCTGCTAAAAGAATGTTACCTCCCTATGATAGTCGCCCATAAACTTATCGCATTAGTTTGATATCGCTTTTGAAAAGACTCTTGTTTGTGCTTCATGAATCGAAGATGAGTGTTCCGTCTCGATTTAGTGGGCACTATGTTCTTATTAAGTTGTCTCAGCGTCGGACAAATTAGCAATTGTTGCATCCGTTGAGAGTTATGGCCTCTAATTTTAACGACTACTATCATTTGTATGATGGTATGAGAGTACAATTCTTGGACAAGGTGAATCTTGGCTGTATCCACTCAATGTTTCCCGTTGTCTGCTATAAAAGTTTATCAACTTGACGTAATTGGCTTAAATAATCATTTTTATAGATCCGTGCACGCAGAATGAACCATAGCGTATGGTCACCGCATTTTAGTAATTTTTATTCTTCTTCTTAAGGTCATTGCAATACGCTGGAGTGGTTTCCATTGGTTATTTGCAAAGCGTGAAAAATATTAAAATATATAAAAATAACTCCGCCGCTACCTAGAGTTTACACTATCGTTCTTGTTTACCAATTGTTCTGTGAACTAATAACTGAAGACAGAGATTACAGATGAAGCAGAACTGTCCTCACGAGTTTCAAGTTTTCGCAAAAATCGAAAGCGGTCCTGTTCATATATACGCTTTAAGGATTTCGATTACAAGCAAAAACCTTCAAGAATGACAGTGCGGTTGAAAATGCCTTTCTAGTGTTTACCGTTTCCAAGACAGTGGAATTTTTATTTTCTAGATGGTTCTTACAACTGGGTTAGTATTAGAAATTCCTTTTTAAATTATCGCTACCGATTTTACGGTTTCGCAAATAGAAAGGCGCGATCTACTTTCTTCGTGAAAGACTTTGCTCCAAGTCACAATTTATCCGGAAAAAAGCATAAAAAAAGAGAACAGCAGATGAAGAATATTTTCATGCGTCGCAATTGTTAAAAGAGAGAAAGAGTGAAGCATTGACAAGACGAGTTGTAAGAGCAAATGATTACTTGCTCTGGTTCCATTCTCAAACTATGTGGTTTCTAAAGTTCGTTCGCAATCAAAAATAAATTTATCTCTTTATGACCGCATAACATTTATATAAACATCTTTTTAACATGTGTTTCCAATTGTGCATAATCTCCTTATACTTACTGTGTGCTTGTTTCTTGTGTACATATGCTATAATACGAAGAAGTTAGCTTACCTACGCGCTTCACTTTATACCAATCAAGCTTGCACATCACATGAAAAAAAACTCATAAAGCACGAGCAGTATTATCTCCTAAACTATTTCGCATGTTGCGAAGCAATTTGTTTCTGGTGACAATTTAAAATGTTTTTCTGCTGTTGAAAGGTTAGGTTCAAAGAACATCTCGATGGGTTAATAGATTTGTCTTCAATTAGTGAATTTTCAAAATTGTATGTGCATCTCACAATATTTCCATGCTGTTGTTGAACGTATTGTAACGATATCGGATTTTTTCTTTCTATAGCTGGGATATAGCTCAGTATTACTTCCAGGAGTTTATTCCAAGAAATTCATTATTAATTAAATGGACCCTCCATTTGGTTATTGAATTCGTTTTCTTTATTTTCCTTCAGGATTTGATTTATGGTACAATTTTGGATTATCACGAGGAAGATTTGAAATATGTGATTGCGTCCTAACTCTCTCAGAACAAAAGAAAAGAAGCGAGTAGGAAGGAAAGCCAACAGGACAACTGCATAGCAGGCGGCTGTTGATGTGTAAATATCATCGAAACCGTTAATACACAACATTATGTTTATTATACGCTCTTTAACAGGATATACTAAATATTCAGCGCACACACACACATCAACTTCTGCTTTCTATTATAGGTGATGACGGCGAAAGGAAAAGCCAATTTCATTGAGAACAAGGAGGAGGAAGTAGCCAATCCTAATTCAGACGGAAGTTCAGTCGGGCAAAACCTATTGCAGGGTACAGTGCCTCATTGATCGCGCTCTAACGGGGATAAATCCTTAGCTGGAACGAAACTCAAAAGCGAACGAAGCAAAAGCTATTGCATGACACAATACTCCACTTAAACTTAAACCAGCAGGACGGCTAAGAAAAAGGAAGAATATTCTCTCAGACCGAAATTTGATTAGATGAGACTTATGGCAGGGCACAGTGTCTACCATCAACATTCTGAAAGAAACAATATGACTTACCTTTCGCTTGACTATCGCTGAACAACCAAAAAAAGATTTGTTGCCGCGCGTGGCTTTTATGGATGTCGACTCACCACACTTGCAATGCTGATGTAAAGTAAACGAATACATTGTTACATTTCACGTGTGTATTCTTAGCGAATAAAGTAGCGGTATGGTGAATATCCTACTTCATGTGTGTGTACTGTTGTTGTACTAAAAGAGTATTACATTATAGTGAGAAAGGAGTTTAGTGTTGAACATGTCTCCCCGCAATTATATTCTGTTGTTGTCAACTGGATTTGTTGGGAAAATTTCCATGATGTCAGCGATAGAAACCGGTTCTTTAGGGATAAGTATTTTGGTGTGTATATATGTGTTTTTGATCACATTATGTATGCAATCAATAACATAACGGGGTTTTTTCTTTACGGAATAGACAAATGTGAAGGGAGCAATGAGTGCTTGCTTATGTTTGGCTGCCTTAGCTTTAATAACTTTAGCTTAGTGATGTCATGTGTGTATCGTACATAGAGAATGTGCTCGCAAGCAACAATGTATAAAAGAATGCATAAATATTTATAAACAATGTATATTTGAATATATGAGTGCATGTATAGAAAGGAGCAAATGTGCAGCAAGTATTAATATATATATATATATATATATATATATATATGCAAGATTATAAATATAGCATACAGACAGATGTTTGTTACAAAACAGGACTCTACATATATATAAGTAGATATGTATAGCAATGTAAATGATGGGGCAGGTATTTAAGTATACATATATATATATACATACGTATACAGATAAATAAATTGGACAGTGTAGATATATAAGGTACATTTTTACATATGTATGTATATAAATAAGTGCAGATGTATATGACCAAGCGAACGTATTGAACAAATTATGTTGTAGGTATAATAACATATGTAGATGGAGACCTAGAGGAGTATATCTGTATAATAATGCAAGGAAATATTATAAGGTAGTTATATATATATATATATATAAATAAATATATATGTTTATCGACTTCTAACAAAATAAATATATACATATACACACATATAAAATGGTATAGATAATTATAGGTGTCAATGTAAAGAAGTAAATGCAAGTTAAGTATATATATATATATATTAATATACGTAATTCAATACACGTATATAAACGAATAAATTTGTTTATATATTATAACCCAAATAGGTACATACATATAAGGATATATATGTACAGCGATGCGAGCAAGTGAATAAGTAAGTAAGTAAATAAGTGATGTAAGTATGTATATGTATATAGGATGTATGATTATATATAAGTAAATAAGTGAATATATATGCATATATGTATATGTAGATGTGCGTATGAATATATATAAGTACACACATACGTACATGGTAAATATATACAAGGTGCGTATGTATCTTTATAAATATACACCTGTGTGTGTATTGATATACATAAATTCATAGCTATATACAAATTCATAGACATGTAAGTAAATAGTAAACATACGTAAATAGCAACAGCATTAGTTACCAACGCAATTCTCCAGCACGTGCCTCTATGTAACATTAGACGGATTCAATTATATAAGGTTTAGCATTTTTAATTATTAAATATATATATGTTTTTTAAATAAATTATTAAATAAATTATTACTTACAAAATATTATTTTTGTATATACCTTCATAATTTTGACACCTACTTTAAATAAGTGTATTTGAATAAAATTTGTTAATGACTTAGTCATATGCTTCTTTTTTTCCCACGGATGAAGCGATTATGTGGTCGTTGTTTGTGAATAGCACAAAAGTTGCGAATGTAATCGTCCGTAAATTATGTCCGGTATATTAAAGGAAGCGTTGCATATGATTTTTTGTACCCATTACCGAAGGATGGGGGATGTATTCATTTTGCCAAAACGTTTGCAACGCCCAGAAAGAAACTGCAGAGACTGCACGAAGTATATATATTCTTGGTCAGCATCAAATTCTAAATCAATTTAAGCGTGTCCGTCTGTCCATCTGTGTAATGTCTCCTGTAAACGTGCTCCTGGCCGCGAAAATGAAACGCTCGACTTCAGTTTTTACAGAAACAGTGGAAGTTTTTGCACGCAGGTTGTTATTGAAAATGGAAAAAATCGGTCGAAGGAAATGCCCACAGCACCACGTAAACTGAGAACACCTCGCGTTTTCAAGCGCGATGAAAAATTGGTTCTCCATTCACTATTCGTAAACTAAAACAGATAAATGTGCAAAAATTTGAACGCGTACTCTATGAGCGGTACTCTACCAACTTTATGAAAATGGAAAAATTCGACCTCGTCTACCCAATATTATAGTGTATCAAAATTTATTTATTTTTTTTCAATACAAGCATTTATTATTTTTTTACAAACAAGCTTTAGAAAACCCCACACAAGGTGTATAAATTCTTGTGGAATGCACCTAAACATGTCCGTCTGTTCGTCTGTCAGCGTAGTATTTGTGGTAACACTCTCCCGTTAGCGAAAATGAATATATCGCCTACAAATTTGCAAAAGAATATGGGAGGGACGTGAACATTTCACAGAACGCTCCCACAACGTCCACATGCCTACGCGGCAAAAACTTTTATTTTGAAAATAGAAAAAATATAGAGCATGAAAATTTAGTTCTTTTACTTTTTTTGTACTTTTTAGGATAACGGTGATGGGTATAAAAGATTCGGTCACAATCAAATATAATTTTCTTACTTGCTAGCTTGTGAATCTGTTTTCTTTATACTTATGAATTCATTCTATTTTGAAAAGATGTTCTATGAATGACAGTATTAAACACTTTCATTAAAGTCCAGTACTACTGAAAATCTAACAGCTTTCATTTGGAATGATATAAGTAATAAATTCAATTATCCAGAGCTTCTACATGAGGTGAGAACCTAAAAAATTGACAAAAGCCCTTTACCTATCGTAGGTTATATCCACACAACGATAGTCAACATTTCCAAAACAAACGTTCTGCTAGTACTTATTATACAAAAATATCGTCAGACTCTGATTAAGGATGACATAAAGTAAACCGATAAGAGATAACCTACTAAAGGCAATGGTGGGGATTAAACTAAATTTAAGTTATATTAAATTTAGTTTACGTTAAACTAAATTTAAGCAAATATTCTAGGCGTGAGGAAATACGTCATTACCGATTTTTAATCGCAAAATTTTTCATTATTTTTAATCGTAAAGCAGTTACAGAAATAACCTGCCATCGCAAACTTAATCTGCAATAATTAATGATAGCCCATCACACCAAGAGATATTACTGATTAATTCCCACACATTCATTTTTTTTTCTTAATGTAAATGGAAAAGTTTATGTGTATGTTCAAAAATTCCATATGACTTTGTGTTTTAGGTTCATTCGTCTTTAAATATAAATGCACAAATAATTTAATACTTTTTTTACTCAACCCAGTAAATCATCATTTGTTGATTGGCTGAATTGAAGAAGAGGAAGAATTACTATGTGAGCGGTTATTTACTCAGTCATCTATTGTGAATGGTTAGTTATTTTGCTTACATATTCTTATTGTACTTCACTCTGCTATCTGACAGTGCTATTCTTTATTACTATTAGACTCAATCGTATGTCATTTTCTTTACTTAAAAATCCTATTAAGTTGGGGCCCAAGAATTTATAATATTCATTTTAATGTGCATTTATATCTAGAATAAAAGTATATTTATATTTAATTATATTATTGAGCAATTTTTCGAGTGAATGTGTAAAAACATTTTTTTCCCCTTCTAAAGCGATATGGCTCAAAGTAAATTCAATGATTTGGCTGGTAAATTTGGAAAAGGCGGTCCGCCCGGTTTGTCAATTGGTTTAAAATTATTGGCCGCGGTAGGAGCTACGGCGTACGGTATTAACCAGTCTTTATATACAGGTAATTTTCCAAAAAATCCCTAAACTATATATAAGAATTCGCAATGCGGACATAACCTTAAACTTGTCGGCAAATTTCAGTTTCATAACTGAAGCATGTTTTCTCTTTATAAAGACATAAAGGATACTTCTTTTTTGTTATTAGATAAAAACTTTCATTATTTTCATACATAAGTATCTCCAATTACGAAAAAACGAGAGTTATATAACTTAATGTGTGTAATTTGTATATTTTGGAGAAAATTATGTGATTACATTTTCTTACAGTTGATGGCGGCCATCGTGCAATTATCTTCAGTAGAATTGGTGGCATACAAAATGACATTTACGCGGAAGGCCTACATTTTCGCATTCCATGGTTTCAGTACCCCATCATTTATGATATCCGTTCGCGTCCACGCAAAATATCTTCGCCTACCGGCTCTAAGGATTTACAAATGATTAATATATCCCTACGTGTTCTGTCGCGTCCGGATTCGTTACGTTTGCCTTCCGTTCATCGTCAACTCGGATTGGATTATGATGAGAAAGTTTTACCTTCCATTTGCAACGAAGTCCTTAAGAGTGTAGTAGCGAAATTTAATGCTTCTCAATTAATAACCCAGCGTGCTCAAGTATGTTCCTCGCTTTATTATTTTTATTTTACATTATTAAATATTACTCACCTTGATGTAAACAAAAGGTATCGCTTTTAATACGTAAGGAATTGGTGGAACGCGCACGTGATTTTAACATTATATTGGATGATGTTTCGTTAACTGAATTAAGTTTTGGAAAAGAATACACAGCAGCTGTTGAAGCTAAGCAAGTCGCTCAACAAGAGGCCCAACGTGCCGTGTTCTTTGTTGAACGCGCAAAGCAAGAAAAACAACAGAAAATTGTTCAGGCTGAGGGTGAAGCTGAAGCAGCGAAAATGATATCCTTTTCCAAAATGTTACATATATCGCCAAATGATTAGCATGGTGTTTACCGTTTTTATCTAACCACTAGGAATTTTTGATGTGTGTCTGTGACCCCACGCGGAAGTCTTTAACTTATGTAAAGATGCTTTAGTCTGATGTCTGCAAATGAAACGATTTTATAGATTCCAACATTACACAAAGCAAGTTGATCAAAGGTGTATATATATATATATATATATATATATATACATGTGTAGATGTATGTCATGTGGCTTCTATTTATTCCTTTAATTTCGGTTTTCCAAGAAATAAAATCCGTTGTTTCGTGGCTGGATGCAACAAAACAAAAATTCTAAGTGTACACTGTCACTTGACAAACGGTAACGGAAGTAAATCTTGAACAAGGTTTCAACAAAATATTTTGCTTCCGCATTTCCACATTTACGACGTCACTCACTTCTTTAAAGACTTTTCTCTTCAAACAAGAGTTAACGATCGTTATTTCATTTTACTATTCTGTGGGGCACGTCTCTGAACTCTGAATTGATGCTTGAAATAGTTTTTAAAGTTTCTATGATAAATATATCAGTTTCTCAAATAGTAGACAAGAGAAGTGTTATTGACCTATATATAGACGAGCATTTTTTCGCATAAAACTCTGCTGGTTTCCTTAACCGATATGTTTACTTAGGTTTAGCAGTTAAACAAAATCCGGCTTATCTCAAACTGCGTAAGTTACGTGCTGCCCAGAGCATCGCTAGAACGGTAAGAATATTTACAACTCATTCTTAAGTCTGTTTTAAGTTTTAATTGTGTTTGTTTTCGATTTACACACAGATTGCTAGCTCCCAGAATAAGGTTTATCTCTCGGCTGATAGTTTAATGCTGAACATCCAGGATTCGAGCTTTGATGATATGACGGAGAAAGTTTACAAAAGTAAATAGATATTTTTGAGACTTAAACAAACTTGATCAGCTTTCTATTTTCATACACACATAAGCATACGCATCTATAAAAATGTGTTAAATTTTTATATGATGAACATTTAATTTTTGTTTGTAAGTGAAAAGTAAAATCGTTTAAAATATTTTCTTTTCCCTTTTTTCCCTCCATTCTATTATTGATTTCTTTTATTGATGAAAGCAGCTCTTGGGGATCATTGAGCAAAGTTAACTTAATAATTTACTTATCGCATATTACGAATAAAATATTTGAATTATTATGTATTTTCTAATAAATTTTAGATCGGGGAAAATAAAAATATTTTCTTTTCTTATTTTTTTTTTTAGTTGTTAGTTTTGAACATTAAATAAAATGTATGGTTTTTCTTTGGTCAATTTTGTCTCATTTAACTCTTTGTTATTTCATCGGTATTTTTTTACAGTTGGCGGCGATTGGCTCGGCCCTACCTCTAATCAAAACAAGAAATCCGCAGATAAATCTTTGAAGAATATCGCCCAGAATATCGCTGCTGTCCGTATGCTTTAGGCATCGCATTCGTATCTAATGCGAGATTAAATGACTCAAGTACAAATTCAAGATCAAATTATTCAAGATATCAAATTTCAAATATTTCCCCGTCAAGAGAAATCGTCAAAAAATCGAATTTCCTTTATATACATATACACATTCTCGCTTAAAAATTGTAATTGATTCGTGCCTTACGTTCGAATGTATACATATATATATCTATCTGTACGCTATGAATTAAATGAAATTAATTCTCTTTTTCTATATCGTACGTATTCTGTTCTTTTATTCGTTATTGTATATGTGTAGACAATATATTATCGTATTCCTTATATGTTGTACTACTCTGTATCTAATAATTCCTTTGTCCTTGAAAATAAGTATGCAAAATGTAACTTTTAATCGAATAGAAGGAAAAAGCATATTGTTTGATAAACGCATTCCAAAAAAATGTAAGTTAGTCACGCACTTATGAATCTTACATGCATACGGAATCGGAATGTAAGTTTATGTATACCGTTTGAAGTTAATGAATGAAGAAGTGCTAGAATTATTTTCTTCAGGTCAAAGACGATAACAACCTAGAAAAATGCACAAGGCATTTGTGCATATATTTTAAAGTTCTATACGTTCAAAAAAAAAAAAAAAAACAGAAGTTGCGTGTGCGGTCCTCTCTTTCGGCAAGAAATGTTTTAAAGCAACAACCAATAAGTGATTCAGCCATTCTTGAAATTTCTCCGTGCATCGTATTCCTCGCATTCAACGATAAACAGAACGATGAAAAGAACAAGTAGGAGCGGGCAAAGCCGACCGTAAATACCCTATACCACAATTCTTATTTTTGTATGAACTATATTGTACTATTATGGGTCAATTTTCATCATCACATATTAAAACTTCGATTTTTCTGCTCTACAAAGAATCAATTTTCGTGAAAATCCTTATTGGGGCAGGTCCAAATTTGATATAGTAAATATTTTTATGTTCAATTACTGCTATGATATAATTTTCATCATGACATCATTGAAAATTATATCTTTCTGTCGTATGAACTGCAGTCCTCGTTATAAGCGAGGTAGTTGACAAATTGTCCCACATGCTCCAAAGTTTTCATACCAATTTAGAATGCCGAAGTACTATTACTGAGCCATTTTTATCGAGAAATTTTGAAAAGTGCAATTTTTTTCCGAGTACCGACTTTTCGGAAGAGGGCGCTATATGGGGAGTAGTCGAAAAATTGGACAGATCCGAACAATTTTCAATAGTGTTGGTTCCTAGATCAAAACATGTCACTATACCGAGTTTCATAAAAATCGCTGTAGGTAGAACACAAATTTACGTGGATAGACATCAGACGGATAGAAAGACAGAAATCAATTCAGATTGTGATTCTCAATCGATCGGTATAATAAAAGGTGGATCTATCTTAAACTCTTCTGTGTGTTACAAACCTTTGCACTACCTTAATATACCCTGTTTCTGGTGTAGGGAATAAAAAGCGACATTGGTTACATGAACTTCTAATTAATGAATGAAAGTTCGGGTTATTGAACAACCATCTTTTACAATAATTAAGTTCTCCTACCGAATGCTTTCCACCGACTTCCAACTGTGCAGTTCGTTGCTGTCAACTTGCGCCACAGAAGATTAAGTCGTGTGCGGATTAATTAGATGTACATGTATATATGTATATATATATATATAAATATATTTAAGATGAATTATTCAAGAGTTTTCGTATACATACGAGTCTGCTAAGGCAAACATCGCTACGATCGCTTCGAATGACCAACGAATTTATAAAGGCCTAGCAGAATATATAGAGCCCCTTTTTTACTGCTTAGTTATTTATTTATTTATTTTTAGAAATTGTGGTATATGACGCATGTACCAGTGCAAAACTTTTTCTATTCTTGTAACGGATTTTCTAGTCCCTTTGTGCGAACGTTTTATACTCCATTGAGTTGTTATCGAAAAAAATGCAACGTACTTGGGTTGTAGAACTTGTTTGTCGTATGTGTATATTTTATGTTTATTTAAATACATAAGAATAAATATTACAGTTATGAAAAAATTTTGTTAAAAGTGTAGTACTATAAGAACAAATGCAAATATTGAAGCGATCTGTATTCTATATATAATATCGCTATAATTTACAAAATTTTTTTTAGAAAAAAAGTTATACTAATTCCTTAATCCTCGCGGTCTAGACGACAGTGCTGTTTGTATTAACATAAATGAATCAATTCCATAAATATCAACGACATTGGGCGAAATTCATTGTAATGATGAAGATGATTCCCTAAATAAATTCGCATGCCCGCCGCTTACACATAACAATGTTTTTTTTTTTTTTTTTTTTAGGTTTTCTTTGGAATTTCAGAAGGCAGTGAACAATTTGGATTTGGCAGGCTAAGCTTTAAAAAACAACAAAAAAAATAATAAATTTGTAAAATTATCTAAAATGCAGATATCAAGCAGTTGGGGCTTTGCTATTTCCATTGGAGTCGTCATTTGAACTGCGCTCGGCGCGAGTAGACTCCACAGTTGAGGCGTCACGTTCGCGATAACGCCTTAAAATAGTCGATGACGATGATGACGGAGCCGATGTGCTTAGTGCGTAATTGGTGGGCAATACGACGCTAAGTAGATCAGCGGCAGCCATTATATTGCGACCATTTGTTATCCTCCCCGGCACTGCCATACCATTTGAAGTACTTGTTGCTGCCGTTGTTGTTATCATGGGTGCGTTAGTCGTTGTCACACAAGTAGCGCTAGCAGGCAAAGAAGACGCGCTAGCGTTAGCATTGGTTGGCGAAAAGTTTTTTCCATTCGACGTCGTATTGCTGGCGCTGACAAATGTCTCAGCTATAGCGCCAAGTGGAGGTCATAAGTTTGTCGTTTGTACAAGACCGCGTTCCAAATGAAAACAATCCAAAACTGCAGCTCCCACCGAACTACGACGCGCTACCATTGAACAAACTATAGTCCATTTGTTGAGGCGCGTATCGTAGCGTTCGACTGTGTTGAGGGAAGACGAACCATCATTGCCACCCAAGGCGTAAAGAGATCCATCAACCTCTACTACTTCGTGTGTGGATCGACGTGAATGCATAGCTGTTATAGGTTCCCACATATTACGTCTTAAATTAAAGCGTTCTCCGCTAGACATACACATGGTTCCGTCATTGCCGCCAATGCAATACAAGTAGCCGTCACAGGAAGCTACGCCGCAGCTGCTACGGCGAGCCGTCATACTGGGCACTGGAAACCAACGTCCGACACGGGGATCGAAGCGCTCTACACTCGATTGATAATTTGTGGAATCAAAGCCGCCCAGAGAATAAATGCAATTCTCTAACACCGCTAAACGACAATAACGTCGCCGCGTGCTCATGGCTGGGCAAGAACTCCATATTGAGGTGAGCGGATCATAACGTTCAGTGCTGCTGAGGCAAGAAGCACCATCGTAACCGCCGCATACATAAATCAAGCCATCGAACGCGCATATGCCTAAACAAGAACGCTTTGTACCCATTGGCGTAATATAAATCCATTTGTTCGTTAACGGGTTATAATGTTCGGCGGTAGCCAAATCATTAACGCCATCATAACCTCCCACCACGTACAGGGATTTATGTAATGCGGTCACACCCGCCCGGGAACGACGCCACAGCATCGCTGCTATCGGGGTCCAATTATTTGTACGTGGATTATACACTTCGCATTCGTTATGTATGGCGAATAAGCTACCGCCCCCAACGGCGAATATATACGGACGCATGCCTAATTAATAATAATAATAATAATAATATTATTATATAATTCTTAATATATAATTTTTAATAAATGCCTTCAGGTCTTCGTTCTTGTGTTCGCTGACTGCTCATCAAACTACGTTGCTCTGGTAGTAAATGGTATTTCATAGCCTCTAAAAGCAGTTCTTTGCATTGAGCATCGTCTCGTATTAGTGGCTCGGTCTCGACGCAAGTCATCAAAAAGTCACGACTAACAAGAGGTAGACGTACATGACTCATGAGTTCAGCTATATGATTTTGACGTTCATCTAAATCATTTTTAATCCAATTTAAAACTGCATGGAACACCTTTTCTTCAGAGCTAATATTAAGCTGGTTGTTCGAGATTAAATCTTTTACCTAAAGAAGAAAAAAAGGAAACGAAGGTCGTTATAATTTAAGGAGAAATTCATTTAGGTTGACATTGCAAATAAACGCTGTGTCAAGTCCTTTTTTCATACGGGACTGCGTCTTGAATGTTCGTTCAATACCTTTGAAGCCCAATTAAAATTTATCCAACAGAGCAATTTTTATATTCCCCATTCGAAACAGTGTCATCGGCGTTTTAAGAGCGAGTAAAATCGTTACGGTTGGGCAATTCCGCCAATGAACACCCTACACTTTCAATGCAATTAATTATTTATTTTCAAATGTCTTACATACTTTTCATGCAAACGCACATTTTTCACGAACGCCCTTATATTATGGAGAGTGGCTAAAGCGTCAACTGACGTGGCCCAAATTTAGCAAACCGCATTTTTTTCTTAAAAATTTTATCATTCTTCACCTATTTCCCTTATAAAGAGCTACGTTTTAGTCTTTGTCACAGTACAAAAATTTGTGTTTCATAAGATGCTTATGAATGGAGGGGTCTAAGAAGTAGACCCATATGATCCAAATTTGCTGCGGTTGTGTTTCATGTCAAATTGCTATTGTGGGCCAAATTTTCATGAAAATCCTTATACACGGCGGGGTCTAGGAAATAGACCTATGTGATCCAAACTTGCTTTGGTTCACTGTTAAGTGAAATTGCTATTGTGGAGCCATTTTTCTTGAAAATGCTAAAGGCTTACTATTCACGAGAGGGAATAGAGTTTGAAAAATAGTGCAACTTTGGTACAGTTACTTATTATTTCAAATCACTACAACTTTCCTTTTCATGAGACCCTTACACGCTGCGGTTTACAAAAAATACATATGATTGATTTATATTTGATAAAGTCAAGTTTGTTGCCAAATTATTATCATGAACCAATTTTCGTCATAAAATATTAAGGAGTAGACGTTTTTGCCATATAAAGCCCCTTACCCCTTATAGTGCCTTATATGGGATGGGGTCGAAAAATTTGTTCAAATTTGAAAAAGTTAAGTTTTTCTTTATCGCATTAGCGTTACATAATATCTTCTTGAAAATCCTTATATGGGGTCAAGAAATAGGCCTACGTAGTCCAATGTTGGTAAAGCACATTTTTATATTAAATTATTTTTATAAACCAATCGGTATTCGATTAGTGTGCGCTATGAAAATTTACGTTTCGTTGAAACGGACACGTGGTAGAGAGGTAAAAAAATTCCCCATTCGATCCAATATTTAAACATCAGCTTAGAAAGCCGGAATAGTGCTCGGACTGTTTTCGTCAAGATATTTTGATAATTGCAAGGTAAGATAAACGTTAAAATAGGGTTTTATAACAGGGTCAGTTGCGAAGGTGGTCCGATTTCGAAAGGGTTCATCCTTGCGAACTGCAGTCTGGACGCAAAATTACTTACGGAGACCGTAGACGGGGAGATAAATAGACTTAGAAAATGATCGGAGTCGAATGGAAAGAGAATCTATCTTAAGTCCTGCTTCATTTTACATAAGTCCGTGCACTATAAGTAGTTTAGTGTACAACTAGTGTGTCAACAGCTCAATTCTGATACATCCAGCTGATGATTTGAGTTTCATCTTTTGATGAGTTGGGCATTTTTTTTTTTTGATCGAGATCTGAGTCCTTTTTCAAAACGTTCCTCTCAACAATTACTTGGAGTATTGCTTGTAATAATAATAGCAAGTACATTGTGCCGCATGAAATATTGTATAGGCTGTCTGTCTGTCAGTTTCGTTGTGGCTTTAACATATATATGCGCTTATACTATTCCTTACCTCTTCAAAAGGCAGCAAGAGGAATTCTTCAGTGCCGACAACTTGTTGAAAATTTTGTAAAGCATACTTATGGGAACGCGTATGCAGCTCTTTGCATGAATGGGCATCTGCAATAAGCATCTAGTAGTTGGTTGTGTGTGAATGAAAAGAATGATTTGTTAGTTAACTTACCGGCAAAGCTACGTATGCCCAAACAATTTGATGGATGTAATTGTCTTAAGAGAAATTTACAGCATGCTTCACGAACAGAATGCATTTGTAATAAGCTCGATGCTGGCAACAGAGTTTGAACGTTTTGCTCGGTTATCGTTATTTCACCGGTATAAATATAATCGATGAGATGTTTTAAGGCCAATAAATCAATATCATGCAGTCTAACAATACCTTGAGTACGTTCCAACATGTCATCTAAACATTAGCATAATGAGAGCATTAGGTGCAGAGAAATGTTTAATTTATTACTTAAATGAATTACCTACCGTTGAACATGGCATAAAAGTACGGTGACACAGAGGCAAGTATTACCTTATGAGCATGTATAGTTTCGCCGCCTACCTCCAGTGTAACATCACAAAGCTTATGTTAAATAATTAAAGAGTGAAATGCAAAAAAATTTATTTAATCGCAATAAGAAAAGTCAAGCACTTGCTCTTGCTAATAATTCTAATAATAATTTTTCTTTTACTACTACTGTTGCAACTAAGATATTGTTCTACTATTACTAATGCGAAAACTTTTCCTTTGCGGAACTTGTGTAGCGCTTTTTTGTACTTTGTTTTTCGTATCAATTACTTCTTTTTTGATTTGACGCCAGAAACTCTCGTCGTGTCTCGTTATTAAAAAGATATTTTGAACTTATTTCACTTGTATTGTCATCATCGTCCAACAACACACCATTGAGAAGCTCAGACTTCTTTTTTGCTTTACAAAGAAATAGGGTTTTTTGCTTGTGCAACGAGAGATTTTGGGCGTGAAGCCGGAGAGAGAACATTTGAAAGATTTATATAATTGACATGTTCTGCTCGCCCCCTATGCAACATTTGCTTGCATGGATATGGCTGCTTTCCTATGTTGATTTGCTGATGTCAACAAACTCTTCTAAGTCTAAAAGTAAGTAACACTATACACATATATATATATATGTACATATCATGCATATAGGGGTTGCTGTCATGCAGTGCTCGTCACAATGTCTGGCAGCAAATTGTATTGATTTCGTCATTGGCGCTAAAAAATTAAAACATTTTTAAACATAAAATTTTCTACTCATTAAGAAAGTGTTTCCCCGTCCATCTAATCACAAAGTCTAAGAATTATTTATATTAAGAGTCTTTTAAACTACACTTTTACATACATCTATAGAAGCAGACGATTTCAGGCAACAAAGGGCTAAGAATTCAACATTCATTTAACATTACGATGTAATTATAATACATATTCTATTAGTACAGCACGCGATAATTCTTAATTATACCCTGCACCGCTTGTGGCACGGGTTATATTAAGTTAGTGCGAAGGTATGTAACACGCAGAAGAGCTTTAGATAGATCCATCTTTTATTATACTGATCGATTGAGAATCACAATCTGAATTGCTCTAAGCCTGTCTGTCCGTCTGACGTCAACCCATCTAAATTTTTGTTTAAGCTACATGTCACAATTTTTAAGATACTTTGATGAAATTTGTGACTGTGACGTGGTTGGAGCCAAGGGTGAACACTATTAAAAATGGTTCGGATCGGGCCACTTTTTCGATCACTCACCTTATAAAGCCCTATATTCTGAGAAGTCGTTACATGGAAAAAAAAATTGCAATTTCTAAAATTTCTCGGTAAAAGCCGCTAAGTAATAGCACTTCGGCATTAAAATTAAACTTTGTACCAGCTGCAGCAATTTTTAAACCCCCTCTCATCTAGCGAAAACTGAAGTTCATAAGACAAAAAGGTGTAATTTTCAATGTTTCATGATAAAAATTATATCTTAATAATAATTTAATAATGATGATAATGATTTGTTCCAAAGGACCATCTCGGTCTACTTTTTGGATCCTAACCTATTTATAGATATTCACGAAAATTTTTGTTTTTTAGGACAGAAAAGTCTAAATATTATTATGGTATGAAGAAAATTGACTTATACAGAGACAAAGGGAGTGTAGTTTTTAATATACATTTCCATACTAGTAAGTGCATGCAAAAATAGGGTGTAATTTTTACGTTCTATGGAAAAATTAAGAATTGTGTTAGAAAATGTGGTATAGGATATTTAATAGTCAGCCTAACCCGACCTTAATCTTTCCATTTGTTTTAGTTATATTTATTCGGTTTTTCTAGCCCTTCAAGAGGTGGTTTAATTTATTTTTTTTTTTTTTAGCCCAATTTATTACCCTTTAGTATTTTCGTGGAATAAGTCCTCGAAAGGGATGTGTTGTTAGTTACCCCACCAAGTACTAATTAATTTAAATTGCTTCTATTTAGTGCATATATGGTTTAGCAGTAATAGGTTTGTATGTTTTCCGCGTTATCTTATAAAAAAAAAGCATAGGGTGTTGGCGCAAAGGGATATTTTGTTATAAAAATCGTGATTGTTTACAGTTCTTTTATTACAAAATATTTCAATTCATATCCAAAAATAATATTACGATTATATTACGTTTTGTATGGTAACTAACATTAAAGTTGATTGCCTTATAGCTGTGGGATCCATGTAAGGAAATTGCGTCCGTAAGTATAGTAAAACTTGTGCCCTTGAGCATTCGCACTTTCTTGCTTGTAGGTGCTAATGGAACAACAAATTCTCTCCAGCAATATAGAGTGCACGGACAGTAAGACTAAATATCTCTCACTATTAGAGCACTTTTTTTTAATTCAAAAGTAAAGTCTTTTGGCACTTAGATGTCTGCGGTCTTGCAATTGTTTTTCCTTAAGTTCACAAACACAAGTTTTCAAAACATTGAGAATCTACAAAATCAACTCTAATTGTGTTAAGTTTAATTGATTGGCCTAGTAATACTATGGCTCATACTTATGCCTACCACGCTGTATAAATTGTTTTGATAAAAGCTAAGCAAAAAAACGTCCCTGAAACCATATTTGAAAGGCAAAAAATCCTTTTAAATGTCAGATGGACGATTAATATCGAACGGAATGTCAAACATCTATCGGATGAATCTTCTTCGTTGAATTGTCCTAAGAAATGAATTAATTACTGATGATCGTTGCTGAGAACAACTTAAAGAAAACAAGTAAGAAGGTTATTTTCGGCGGTGGCCGAATCTCGCTTAACCACCGCTATGCTTTTCGCGTTCTACTCTCTAAGCTCTCTTATTTGAAACCCATATCGCTGGTATTATTAAGAAAAAATTAATAGCGTTGTTTACCACATTCATTATAGAATTAACCCATTTTTAGGCAGATACTATATCTCTCTTTGAGGAATGTACAAAATAGTTTTAAATATTCTGCCTTGTTTGCCTTAGGATAAATAAGCATAAAATCTCAAAAAAATTAAAAAAAAAAAATAAAATTTAATCACTTGTAACTTTGTGTGGGCATGGCCGATTCGTTCCAATTTTGTGCGTACCAAGTAGAGTGTTTCGTAAATAAACGCGTTGAAAATGTCAGCTTTCTAACTTCCATAACTTCGAGCAAAACCTACAAATTTTTGTTCAGAAAAATGAAGATGAGTTCAGTTTATGCTCCACGGCGGGCTTCTGATTCGACCAATTTATGCCATTTTCAATACTGACCTGCGTGCATAAACTCCGAAGGTTTCTTCTAAATATGAAGTCGATATCTTCATTTTGGTGACCAGAATAGTGCCAATAACAAACTCCACACAGACGGACAGACATGGCTTAATCCAATCAGAATTTTATGTTGTACACCTTATAGGATCTCTGAAGCTTACGTTTGTGTGTTACATACATTATGAAAAAACACAAAATGAGTATGACCGCATCTTCCAATGGTGTGTACAAAAAAAAGGCATGCTAATGCTCATGACGAGCACGAAGAGATTGTAATCCATGCTATTAAAATATTTTAAGTTAAAAACATTGAACTACGTTCTTTACTTTGAGCAGATATTGTTCTCTCCGTCTCAAGAATATGATATTCAAAGAAAGGACACAAAGATGTCTTATTGTTTTTCCATGGATGTGGCATCAAAAAATTAAGAACTAACTGACGATGGGACGATATTTGAAATAAAGCGAACTGTAAACTTTTCTTAAACAAAGTTTTTGATTTCGCTAAAAAAATGATTCAAAACTAAATCGTGCACCTAGTAATTGGGAAAAATTTCTATAAAGCAAAAAAATTAACATAAAATAACTACAAGCAAGTGATGTACAAAGAGTTTCGGAGATTTTGCCGCAGTGAAGATTTTCATAGTAAGCGCGTTTCGTTCTATTTTTTTTTTTTTTTTTTTTGTGGGTACAAAAAACTTTACCTGAACGTTTGAACGCATTTGATTAATGGCTGCAAAGGAGGCAACACAATGTCCTGGATTTTGATGATGAGCCTGTGGTAATATTTCCTCATTTGGTCCCGGTGGGCTAAGATCGCTGGGTGTTTGTGTTGAATTATTACTAGTTGTAGTGACATCCTCACTGTTGGCAGTATTATCGGTGGTGGAACTGAGTAACATATATAAGTAAAATTCGTATAAAAATACTTTTCAGCTAACGTTTCCTCCAAACTTTATCCAAAAGTTGGAGAAATTCAATTTTGTTTTGTGTATTAATTCTTAACCTATTTTGTATAAACTTGAAAGCGCACATTAACTGAATATGATTGCAAAAAAAAAAATTATGGTTATGCAGACATTCATTCATTCATTTAATTTAGACGATAACAATAAAAGTAAAAGCATAATAAAAATGTTCGTAATTACAGCCAAACATGGAGTAAGTTATTGGTAATGCGACCAATGCGCTGTCTAATGTGTCTACGAATGAACTTTTCTTTTATTCATTGGCATGACGATACAATCGTTAACATAACACGCACAAACACATACACGTAAGCATGTTGTGAGTGCGGAAGGGTAGGAAAAGTTTTATACTTCTTCTGCTCTGACATCATCAGTTAAAGTTAAAGTAGAGCATCGATAGATGGACAAACAATTATTTTTTTCAAGCATTGCTCGAAGAAAGAAGTCCTTTCATTAAGGAATGATCGACCCTAAGCAAATTACCGACACGTTTTCATCGCTTGTCAAGCAAGCAATCTTTCTTCTAAAAACAATAAATTCATCGATTATCTCTTTCCTTCGTCGTTGAATCTCAAGACAGAGAACTATAACTAACTTTTCAAAGAACAATTTTTTTTCTTTCTTTTATTTTAACAGTAACAGTGTGACACCATGGCAGCGGGTGATTGCAGCTACTGGCATGTTATGTTATGCAAAAAATTGGTCGCAAAGCATATCCTGTATTAACTTCAATTTTATCCAGAAGGTTATCCAGGATTCTCCTCTCCTCTCTTTCTTAACGATTTTATTTTATTATATAACTTACTGATTCGATTTGACAGGCAAAAACATTGCGCTTCTGTTCTATGTTTTGTACGTTGCTTTAAATGGGTAAAATCTTCAGATATCCGACCACTACAGTTGTGTGGACGTAAAGCATTTGATTATCGCGATGGGTTTTTGACGTATGGCGAATGGCGTATGGCGTATGGCGAATGGCGTATGGCGTATCTTTTAAAGAAAACAAAGAAAAGAAAAAAACTATTTTTTTATAAAAATATTTTTACATAAAAACTATACGCACGTAATACAAAAAAAAGAAAAAAGTAATGAAATGAATTTTATTTACGGAAACTAATAAAAATTAGAGAATAGAGATAAGCAAAACAGAATAAATATATGTTTCGCAATTTATTGCTACGCTACCGTTCTTACCACTAAAATTTACTAAATATAATTTAAAAATAATTTATTTAGATTATCTGTCTTATGCTATTACACTGCTGGCTGTCAATACTAGTCATACTATTATATGGTTAGAGTAATTACTTACATTGTGAAATCGTCAATGAGCAAAATTGTTGCTTTATATCCAAACTTCCAAACAAACTTTAGTTCCACTCTTTGCTTTATTAGTAATTGAAATTTTGTAACCGCAAATAAATTAGAAGAGCAACAAAGTAGAAGACATTTTATTAATGCCGATGATATATAAGATGATATTTTTCAAATTTTCCTATCCTCCTTTCCTATGGCATATGCTCGATCTATGACCTTGACTATAATAAGCGACTTACCGCCTACCGCCTACCGCCTACTTATTATCGAAATAATTATAAGCCAGATCTTAAAACATTCCGATCCTTTTCTGCTTAAATGCTGCAATGCCTACTTGTGTTTCCTAACCCTTCCAAGCTGAAGGTTAAGTTGAAAATTTGCCAGGAATGGGCGAAAAATTCTCAATGATGGTATATGCCCGATCTATGACCTCGTCTACAATAAGCGACGTACCGCCTACCGCCTACTTATTATGGAAATAATTGCAAGCCAGATCTTAAATCATTCCAATTCTGTTCTGCGTAAATGCTGCAATTCCCACTTGTACTTCCTAACCTTTCCAGGCTGAAGGTTAAGGTGAAAATTGCGCAGGAATGGGGGAAAATATTTCCTTTCTAGTTATTGAATATTGTCTATTGGCGTGAGGATTCAGTATTCCAATTAGCAGTTATGCTAATGTAATGCTGCACAAAACGTTGTTTTTGAAAATTTAAAGATTTGCTTTTAAAGGTGTGAAAGGTTCTTCTACGATGCCACTTGGTCGTGGGTTTCCTTACCGTCGAACTCTTTGTGCATATCATTATGCATTTAGTTTCAAATTTAATCACTTACGTGCTTTCAATAGAATTCGATCTATCTACGCTGGGTATGTAAGAACTTGTCATTCGAGCTGCAACAGTGTCTCGTGGACAACTCTTGCAGCAAGTGGCCAAAAAATGGCATTTTCAGTCAATTCGTGTCGTCACTTTTAAACCGTTGAAGGTAAAATCGACAATTGGAATATGATGTGGCAGCATCACCAAAAGCTTCTGAACGTGTTTGATGGTCTTCGGGAACAGATTTCTTCAAATTAAACAACAAAGGTAATAAAGGTCGAAAATGCAGTTATGAGCTCCATGAGTAACGAGGCTGAATAACTTAATAATACTAAATGGAAAACTGTTATTTTATGCATCAGGAAGGTAAAAACCATCGAATGCAACCGCTATGTACACTTTCTTCAGTCCCAACCAATCAAAAGTAAAATCCAATTGGAGAAACGGGCACATCCAATTGGAAAATAAATAAAATCCAATCGGGAAATATACAACCCAATCGGAAAGTAAATAAAATCCAATTGGAACATAAGTAAAATACATTTGGGAAATAAGTAAAATACAATCGGAAAATAAATATAATACAACCGGTTGAAAATAAAGTCCAATTGGAAAAGTGAGCCCAAGTGGAACTCACCCATTTTCCAATTGGGCCTCTGTTTCCCAATTGGATGTATTTAGTTTCCAATTTGATTTTGTTTATTTTGCAATTGGGCCCGGATGATATTCCGGTTGGGCTCTGTTATTGTTCCAATAAGGTACAGTACAATTCCAATTGGGTTCTGATAGTATCCCAATTGGGTTTCCATACAATTCCAATTATGGTCTATTATAGAGTCTGATTGGGCCCAATATAATCCTAATTGCATGACAATATCATATTTGGATGACCTTCATCCATCTTCCTGGCAGCTTTTCAATTCCTTCCTTGTAAAATATGGTTGGTTGGGACTGGAAGAAATTTTCGACAGCCCGGCTGACTTGCTTTTCAGAATTAAAAATTTTTCCATTCGAAATGTTTTGTACGGCACAGATAATGTCGTAGCCTGTGTGGGCAAGGTTCGGGGAGTAAGTTGGGCGCAGTAAAACAAATCATCCAAGCTCAAGAATTTTACCCGATGGTTGTTGTAATCAGCAAAGTACGATAAGTGTAATATAAAATTTTGCATACATTTTTTTATAAGTGAGAGCGTGGGCTTCCAAGCTGTCCTTGAATGTATACCAATGTTTAAAAAGATGGATGTCATTCATGGCGCTGCTTTTTTCTACATGTCTAACTGGATTAAAATGGGAAAAAATTAAGCTGAAGGAACGGAAATTATTAAGTTGGCTTGAAGGTAAAGGGGACTGCAATAAGTTGCGAAATCGTTAGCAAGTGGTCCGTCTGTCTTCAGCAATACATTCGAATTTTTTCTTTAATAAAACTGAAGTCACCGTCTTTTTAATTAATTCCTTCATTGCAAATAAAAGCATGATTAATTAAATATATCGTTAACAGCGAAATGTTTTGCTATAAAAGGGACATATATCTCATGTGTGTAGAAAAACGACCTTTAAATAGAAGTGCAAGGCTGCAAGAGTTAAGAATTAGAGCAATATATGACGTTATGTGCATTAAATTGTAAAGTGTTTACTGATAGTAATCTAAATGATATGAAAAAAAGCCAAGCACAATGCGACACCTAAAGAAAGGCCACATGTGCTTTTTGACTCTCCAAGCAATGATTTTTAGATAAAGTATGAATTCATTCTGATAGCATTGGAATATATTTGAAACTATGCCCTTTAATTTACCTACAAAATGAAGCGTGCTTCAGTCTACGTAAAGGTCTAGGAAGGCATTAGGAAATCACCTTAAAGTGGTCTAACCTAAAAACTTGGCCATTTTAAGGTCATAATTTAGAAGAAAAGGGAAAATTAATTATGGGTATAGTTACGAAGTCATTTTAACGATTTCCGAAGATGACCTGACCAAAAGCAAGTGTGTTTCTCTAAATAAAAGTTTGGATTCGGACACTAAAAAGACATTGCGGCTAACTGGACTCCGCTAGCATGTATGTACTTTATAGAAATCTATAGTTGACAAGATAAAGCTTTTTATGTGAATTTCAATATGTCCACGCACACGCCATCAAAACTTCGAGAGGACGGAATAAACGCTTCCTTAGTATAATTCGCTTTGCGTTGGTCTTTTCGCGACCTATGCAGTCTATATAGGGGAGTCTGAAAGCATATATTGATGGCGAAGTATGGTACTGATGCGCCGCCATGAAAGGGTTAATTGCTCAATCTGTGAGTGTCAATACATTAGAAGGAAAGTTATTAGAAGTCGATAAAATAAAATGTGTCAATATTAGCAATGGACTACTCCTGCAGTACAGCGATAAGAATCAAAAAAATGTAAGGAAGCGACAAGAAAACCTGTTCCGATAGAGGACATCCGTTTGCAACTGCTGCCCTACATGCAGAGAATTTCATACTGAAAACGCAAAAAGTGCTAGGGAAACGTTTAATTCTAGACATCACATCATTATTGATCACGTGGAAGCAACTGTGAAAAAGAACTTGTTAAGCCCGAAAATATATTAACTGCATAAGCGCTTGATATTTTAAAGGAATGAGGCTACATAAAGGATGGGCGCGTCTAATCAGTAGCTAAACAGAACCTATTAAGAAACCTGAGAATAGATTGGAAAGCTATTCGTTTGCGAAGCATTGAAAGGCATTATGTAACGCGAAAGGCATTCACTGCCCTCACACTTGTTACGGAGCAGATGGAAAATTTCGAGAGGGAAAGGATTATTTAGCCAAAAGTTAACCATTTTATATTAAGAAAATATTTCACATCGCATTGGAGGTCTGAGTTGAATTTAAATCCACCAAAAGCCAAAATGTATTTTTCACCTATGAATGTATTAGGTCGTATAAAAAGTCTTCGCGGTTTTTTTTCGCGGAATGGTGTTAATACCTATATACCACTCACCGGATTGTCTTAAACGAACATGTGCTTAAAAAATGACATTTCAGCTTACATTTTTTGTGAAGATAGTTTTCTAATTCTTTGCTCGCGTAAAAAGTTGCATTGATTTGAAAACGAGTGAAATATCTGAAGAAATATGGTATGTGATGCTTTTTTACTATAAAAAAGGCGAAAAACTTTGTGAAAAGCACGTTGAGAATGCTGTGAGTGACAGAAGGACCCAAGAGAGGTTTGCTCAATTCCGTTCCGGAAATTGTGATATCAAAGATGCACCTCGCTATGATCGAAAAGTCGAGGAAATTTTGCAACTGTCAAGAAGAGACATTAAACACCAACGGCATGATAGTTTGGAATCATTTGAAAAGAAGCTCGAAGCCATGGAAAAAACCGCGGAAACTTTTTATATGATCCATTACTTTTTCATTTTCTCTCTCCTAAGTATTTCAGTTACTTCACATTTAATTATGATTTCCGGCAAATTGGTAATTGGTCTCAAATTTAAGTATATGTTATATTATCATTTAAGATTTATTATCATTTAAGAATTAAACTAAAAAAATCGCATTTGAAAGTTTTAAACATTTATTAACTGGTTTTAAATAAAAGTCGTGTGTTATTATTATTTCACGCTTGTTAAGGTTTTTTCCACTTCACTACTCACCGCAAATCTGTTTATAGCGACAGGTTTCTCTTTAATTAATTTTTTTTGTATATATATTTTTTTATAGATATTCTTTTTCATTGTTGTTGTTACATATTATTAAGTATTCCGTACCGTTTGTTTACATATGTTTCGCTTAATTTATCGCCATTCAGGCAATTGTATGCATATACTACAACTACATATGTGCGGCAATTTTTCCACATATTGAACGATTTCGCACGAAATTATATACTTCTTCTGATTCCACGCGCATATGGTACTGCTGTAGTGCTTTTAGAACGGGGCAATATGGATAAATGTCTCACCTGTGCTGTTATGATATGACATAAAAACAAACAAAATATCCGAACTTCGAAGTCAGCCACCAAACAAACAGACGTCCAGCGTACATTTGCTTGTTTATTTGCTTTCTGGGTCTTTTTTAAAGTGTAACAACAATACCTTTATACAAGCGGTGAGTTAATAAAAGTGTCGCTTTGTAATTTTTCTTTCGTTGTCGTTGTCGTTGTCGTTGTTTTTATTTTTTTTTTTTTTTTCGAAACGTTATCATAGATATTTATTTGAGCGTGTTAAACAAAGTTAACAAGCTAGGGGAGAATAGCCTTAATAACAAGCTCTGGCATATTTTACATCTCAATACAAATATCTGCCCACTTTTTTTCTCTCCTTTAGGCTTTCATTACGTACCATCACGTTTCATGGCTACATGAAGAAGTTTCAGTTTACATTTTTAACATAATCTCATCCGATGTTGTGAGAAATTAGTTTTGTCATTCCATTAGTAACATTAAGAAATACGCATCAGAGACAAAGCATTTATGTATTTAAGATTTTGGATCAATTTTATTATAACCTTCTTTTTATACTACCACCCTCTAAATTTGAACCGTATGGTTCTATTTCTTGGACCCCATTTCAAATAAGCGAAACTTTCCGAGAAAGGTTTCATTTTTAATATATTTATGAGGAGAATTGGTCCATAGTAGAAGTTTAGCAAAAAAAATGTAACGGTAGAGAATTTGGATCAAATAGACCTATTTTTCGGACCCTAAAAAGCAAGCCCTTATACGGAAAGACGGTCTAATTTCCAATGCAACTGTAAACCAAGTTTGGATTATGCCATGTGGTGTGTGGCTTTTCCATAAAAATAATGTGTAATTTTTGGTGTACTACTAGTTGAAATGGTGTAGGGTATATAAAAGTCGGTCTTGCCCGACTTTAATGGTTTTACTTATTTTTCGTCTAAGGACGTTTTAACGATAAGGCTCTATATATGAGCACAAAATCACAAAGGAGGTCAAATATATTTTCCATTGCGTTCGTCGTTCGCCCGGAAACATGTCAGCCTACCGAATTTCGAGCAAAGTACTTGACAAATTGACAAAAAACGGAGAGACAAACTGAAATGAATTCGGAAAATGATTGTGAATCGCTTAATATGCCTTGGCGGGCCTTGTAATGCAAGTGGTGTAGGGTGTAGGTAATGCTTATGAACAAGTGGATGAGGTCTCTTGTTAATAGAAATAATAAACAATTTTATATATTTAGGTAAACAACAATAATCGTTTTCATACGTCCTTATATTGTATTCAAGCAAACTCAGTACATAATAAATACCGAAGTGTATGTAAGCAAGTACGGGTAGGTAGGTATTACACGAAGTGCCGACGTTAAGAATCCACTATTAGATATGGCAAGTGTTCATTTAATTAAATATAACAATTCGTTGAGTCTGCTTTTAGTTAGTAAAGAAATACTAACAATCTGTCTACGTCTTATGGGCTAAAATTAATCTTAAGCCATTCTCTAGGTGCTCTTTTTTTCTGATTGTTTAAGCCCCTCAAAGAACGATTTGCAATTTCGATTATGGCGAAAAGTCTTTATCAACACTAGAAAAGGTCTGGTTATTTACTCCTCTCTTAAATCCTTTTTCGCCTTTTTCACACTTTTGGCAAAGACATTGCTGCCAACAATAGCCAGCATAACGTATATGAAAGTGAAATAACCAGCAGCTAGCTTCTTAGCTATTCTTGGTTAATCGGCTGAGACGGTGTTTGAATACATGTGACTGTGTATAGAGATGATTTGCCAAAGATCGACTTGTTGCCCACGATCCAAGTGATCGTAGTTAAGCAGCGAGTAGTATAAACGGAGGTCATTCTTCCGGTATTACCGAACAAATGAAGTTTCCTTAGATGATGCTATCGATTATATTTGGGAGGATATACGCTCTAGTTTGTCGCGCCAAGTACCCTGCTTGACTCTATTATCAATAAAGAGAGCTTTTAAGTGTGAATATGTGGTTTGATACGATGATGTTTTAAATTTGCAAAGTAGTTTATGAGATGACGAAAACGAAAACAAATTGTGGTTTAACATTAAATTGAAAAGCAAACAGAAAATGCAAAAAAAAAAGGTAAATATATGAAATGTAGGTAAGACAAGTGTATTTAATAAGCTACAGCAGCAATGTGATCATTTTAGCATGAATCCAAATGTCTACATTTTGCGTTTAAGTGACACGTCGTCAAGAATTTTATGCATTGTTATACTACACATCTACCATCATCAGCACCACCATCATCATCATCATCATCATCATCATCATCATCATCATCTCTACTTAACCTATATACAGTCAGGTCGCACCCATAAAAAATAAGGTTATGATATGTTTAGTGCACGATATTGTTGGAGTGGAGTGGAATGGTAAAAAGCACAGCAAATCTTTAACATAGAGAACCCTTAAGACTACTTTTTTAATATATGCACAGAAGTAGTATATATATGTACTCATTTATATATACATATATACCTTCCATTTATAATGTATGCATATTATATTAATATATATATATATATACATATACATATTCATTATGAACGGGAAAGTGGTGTTACGTTGTTGTATTGTTAAGCAGACCGATAGCGGAAGGGCGTAACTATATATATATATTAATAACAGCACACGAAGCATATGCACTATTGATCAGACAGGGCAGGCAGTCAGTCTACTGCTAACATTATTTCCTCAAACTTGAGTAGACCACTCCTAATTTATGTTGTCTTGATTTCACTACAAGGGCAAATTTCATATGTAAATTGTGACCTGCCGGCATAAGATTTGCCCCGAACTAGTTTAGTGTCATTATCACTTAATATTGTCGATTGTCGATGCTCTCAAAAATAGCTAAGCTATGTTTTTGTATTCATAACATGTTGTGACTGACTACCCATTATTCATGTTGTCCCTCCTATTTTCTTTTTTTTTGTTCAAGAAAAAATTTGTTAAATATTTTACATGAAAAATGAAACGTGTGCTCACGATTTCGACTTGATTTTAAGCATGAATACCTCTGTTGTTATTAGCATACACTGACACTTGAGGAAAAAAAAACTAGTATAACATTTATTTATGTTATGTTTTTTTTAGGTTAAGAAGAAATTTAGAAAAAAAAAAATACATTCTATATTATCCCGTTTCGGAACTTAAAAAATATTCACGAAATCTAGGAAAGCGCGAGGTCATCACTCCTTACATTTACCGGTAATTTTTTTTCGTTTTTTTTTTTCAAATCTTGTTTAACAATTTTTTGTTAGTTTTGTTATTATCTAGCAATTTACAAATGACTTGCCACAAAGCAAAAAGAGAAGTTACGAAAACACCTATAAAGAGAGAGAGAGAGAGAGAGAGTAATGAAAGCGAAGACGAACAGACACTCGATAGTATATTAAATTTTTAAGAGAACGAGTAAAATACAAAAATTTTGACTGTCAGCTACAACTACATGTAGGCATTGCATCACCCAAGCAGAGCGCAGAGAGCTTATGGATAGGGGTTGATTATTATGCATACATTAGTATATGTTAGTATATGTATTATTATTACTCTAATATTCCCTCGCTAGCCGACTTCCTTCCGTACACAAAAAAATCATTTTTAACAAATATATAAAAAAAATTTTTTTTCTTAAAGTTTTTTTTTTAAACCTTGTTTGTACACTTTTATATATATATATATATATATACACATATATATATATATACGAGGATGTGCTTGAATATATACACAAAATTATTTATATATACTTCATAATAAATTTATCGGCTTTAAAACATCTCCCGTAACACACTAATAACACTTGTCACCGCTCAACAGCCTCAACAGCAACTGTTTAAATGTTCACCGTTTCAGATTCTTGTTTGTCAAACATATATATATTAATATATATATATATATATGATAGATAGATTTGTTTTGCTCCAACTGCATTTACAGCTGAGCTATGAAAACTTTTGAAAACTTCCAAATCATAAGAAAATGTTAACACAAAAGTTCTTGCTACACTAACAACAACTAACAACTAATGGACAAATTTAAACGTAAAGCAAAGCTTTTCTTCACAGCTTTTTTCCCTTCTTTTTTTTTTGTAGCTTGAAAATTTCATTTTATTCGTTAGTTAACGAGTTGGAGTATTTAACAATTTCGAAACTTTCTGTTTGTTAAAAGCTTTTTGCCAATGCCGTTATTTTATCGTTAAATTTGTCCAAACAAATTCAAACAATTTATCTACGAAAGCAATGTTTATCTAAAAACGGTTTTGCTTATCTCGCAACCACATATTACTTATCTTTAAAGACAATATTGTTTATTTATTTTCATACCCATAGCCCAAGGATGATGTGTTATATTCATTTTGTCAAAACGTTTGGAACGGCCAGAAGGAGGCATCAGAAACCGCACAAAGTATATACATTCGTGATCAGCATCAAATTCTGAATCAATTTTAACATGTCTGTTCGTCCATCTGTCTGTTCGTGTGTCTGTCCTTCCGTACGATGTTTGTTGTAAGCCTGCTGTTGGCCACAAGAATGAAGCTATCGACTTCAAATTTGGCAGAAGCATTGTAAGTTCTTGCAAGCAGCTTGGTATTGCAAATGGACCAAATCGGTCGAAGAACACGTCTCCAGCATCACGAAAACTGAGAACACCTCTGTTTTTCAAAAGGAATGGAAAATTGAATTTTTGCTCTTTACTGGTAAACTATAACAAATAAATGTACAAAAACTTGAAAGCATATTCTATGGGCGACGCTGTAGCATTTGTGTACAAACATGAAAAAAATGATCACGCCTACCCAATATATCAAAATTTAATTGTTGTTTTCAATACCCATATAACGCGCTTCAAAAACCCCATTAAGTATACAAATTCTTGGTCAGTTTCAAATCTTGAGTGCGCCTAAACATACCTGCCTGTTCGTCTGTTCATCTGTCTGCTTGCGCAACTTTGTAGCATTTGCGGTAAACATTCTCCCGTTAGCGGAAATGAAGATATTGACTACAAATTTGCAAAAGAATTTGGAAGTGACAAAAGGACGCGCCTACAACACCCACATGCCTCTACGACAAAAACTTTTATTTTAAAAGTAAAAAAAATCAACCGCGCCCACTCCATATTATGGAGCATGAAAATTTTGCTCCTTTCCTTTTTTTTGCCTTTTTTAGGATACAGGTGATGGGTATAAAAGATTCGGTCTCAAGCGTATTTAAGTTTCTTACTTGTTATATTTCTTATCTGCTATACAAGGAACATGTGTCTTATATCTTGTTTTCTTGGATTGTGTTTGCTACCTGTTTGTATTTATAGGTTAAGGTTTTTTTATATAAGATTTTGTCGGGGAATAATTTCCTTTTAAATTTAAATTTTAACAAAAATGTGAATATGAATAACGACAGCCAATTTCCGGAAGATTTTCCTAAGCCGCTTTGACGTAAGAGATGGTGGTTGTCCAATATGTCCAATATTATTAGGTGCTTGCATGTATTTTCAGCATTTTTTCATTTGAAAAAGAAAGTTGTGAAGATAAACGCGAATTTAATTAGCAAAGACACCTACCATTTCGCTTAACAGAGCTCTGTAACCACCCTAAAAGGGCTCTGTTAAATATTCGCAAATAAAATATAATTGGTTTCGGAAGCCTACTCCGTTCATATTAAAAAGCCTGAAATTTTTGTGGCCACCTCATGAATCTATGCCAAAATATCTTTCAAGCAAACTAAATAAATTCAAATTTCTCTTATTGGAGCTATTTTTAACAACCTTTTGAAATTTTGTAAGTTCAGGCAGTGTGGGTACGGAAAATCACTCAAATTTGGGACTCTAATGCGGCCACGACTAGAAAATGTCACCATGATGTGAATCTATACGAAAATACTTGTCGAATGTGCGAAAAAAGATCAAACTTTTCTTTCGAGAATTATTTTTAATAATTTTTTGGAATCTTTTATGTTCACGAAAAGTGGGCATGGCAGCATTGCCAAGTTAAGTGTCTTACCTAAATTGTTTGAACGAATTGTTACTGAGGAGTTTTCGCTTTCAAATTTTATATTTCTGGCTTCCCGAAAAGAAGATCGGCCGTTACGAAAGTCTCAGAATTTACTTACTACGCTTACAAAGCTTTCTCTACGTGATTTTAGCAGAGTACTCGACCTAGTTACTTGTTAGTTATTGATCTTTGAGCTCTAGGCGTCTGGCTTTCCTTTACACTTGTTGTCTAATCTTCGCAACAGTTCGTTTGGCTTTCCTTTACACTTGTTGTCTAATCTTCGCAACAGTTCGTTTATGTTTTCATCACCTCTGATGCGACGCTATCGTAACTATTAATATCGGAAAAACCGCATAAAAACTAAACGCGTGCGTATCTTAAAGAGCAGAAGACTCTGTTGGCGAATTCGTCTACCATTTGGACTTGCGATATACAATTGTGGTTAACAGCCAAGTAGGTTTAATGTTGGAACACTTTAACGACGTGACGATGTTAAACTGTTTTCTGCCTTCATCTTGGAATCCCACTCGTATCATCTTCAGTCTGTCTTAGATAATTTAGTTACATGGTTCTCAATAAATTTTATGAAATTAAATTTAAAAAATTGTAAGAAGGCTTCTTTCGCAAGGAGGATTCCGGTCACTACTGTTTATTTCATCTGTTCGCAATAATTGGAAAATGTAAGCTCGCTAAAGATTTAGGAGTTTTCTTTCAACATGCGCTTCGATCGAAGGACCCAGAAAGGCTTTTTTCGACTCCGTTCCGAAAATTTCGATATCAAAGATGCACCTCATAGTCGCTGAAAAAGTTGATGAAATTTTGCAACTGGAACGTGGAGGCACTAAACATCAACCGCTTGATAGTTTGAAAAGACGTTCGATGCCGCGGAAAAAACCGCGGAGACTTTTTATATGATCCATTACTTTATTACTATGACAGTTTGGAATCATTTAAAAAGAGCAGGCTACGAAAAGAAGCCCTTTCATATGACCTAACATAAAATCGTCCTTGTTTTCATGGAAACCAATTAAACGAAACGTCGCAATGGTTTAAAACACTATTGTTTTAATTGCATTGTAATAAAACTTTTAAAAAAATGCACAACGTTTCACCGTACCACTAAGCAGTGGTATTTCGGCATTGCAAATTGGTGTGAAAACTTCGGACTGGTTGGGGCAATTTTTTGAACCCCCACTTATATAATCGTTCCTACGGAAACTAAAGCAAAACAATCGAAAGGTCGAAATATTTCATGTTGAAAATGCGTTCATAACAGTAAACTGACTAAGAAATCTACCTTACCGAATTTGGACCACGTGGGTCTATTTTTTGCATATAAGGATTCTCATGAAACGTAAACCCTTATTTACCAGAAAAGCCTGATTCCTAATTTTTTTGGGTTGAAATTTAGCTCATGATAGTAATTAAATAAAAAAATTAGTTGGACCTCATTGCAACCACATGGATCTATTCCCCTCCCCCGCCTCATTTAAGTTATCTCATGAATAGTAAACTCTTCGGGAAGAGGCTTTATTTTTTATATTTTATGATGAAAATTAATTCGTAGCAGCGTTTCAGCAAAGAAAATTTACAATCGTGAATTTGGATCTCATAGGTCTATGTTCTTTAGACCGCAACTCTCTTAAAATTTTGTGTACTTTATGGAGCATTGTTACCAACTACTGTACCAGAGGCAATGATGTAAGGTATGTAATAGTCAGCGTCGCCCCACTATAATGTATTCTGGCTGTATTCGTTTGACGGCCGACATTTCTTTGCGCTGTGTTTCTTTTCACTGATCAAATCGAGTTATTTAATGTTTTTAAATCAAAAAAATTCTAGTCCTGAAATAGGGTGAGAATCAGCAAACTAAGACTATCGGTTCTATATCTAAAAATTTAAAATCATTCTCTATATCCAGTTGTGCAAAAAGTACATTCAGGAGAGATCAGAAACTAAACTTTTACAATTTTTCCATAATGAGAAGACAGTGCTTTAAAAAACGAAAGCAATTGATTACAAACGCTTCACGAATTCCGAAAAAGAGGAGACAAACTATATCCGTTGTGTAGATGCATGTTGACAAGAATTACATGAATCGATCGGATCGAAATGTCTTTAGTATTTTTAAATATTTGTTTTTAGAAAAATTTATTAATTGATTTCAAAGAATTAACGCCCGTCAAGGCTGCTCAGGCTGCTTAAAAAAAAAAAAAAGAGTCTTTTAAAAACACTTGTGCCAAAAATACACACAGCGTGCTGTTTAGCTTCATACAAAATATTTCAATCATTCATACCTTAGCACTTTCTGTGGCTCGCTATGGCTCGCTTACACTCTTCGAGCCTTAAAATTATTTGCTAATTCGATATCTCGATAAAGTTCCTAACACACACATACACACACAAGCGTACATGATATCTCTTCTTCTTTCCGTTACATTGTTGCAGAGAATTTCAATTAAAATCAAATATGTATCCAAGAATAGTGATACTTATGTATACAAGACTAACCTAATTATTCTGATAAAGAGCCGACCACTTTGGTGTAAAGCATCAAAAGAACTTAAAACAAAGTACACATTGAAGCTTAGGTTATTTTGTAAAAAAAAAAAAAAATTGACGAAAATAGGAATTGCGAGAAACGTAAGCTCATCACTAAAGGTAAGTGTGAACTTGTTTGCTTACAAAGCAGCCTAGAAAGTCCATTAGTCTTCATTAACTTAATAAAATGCGTTCCAACGCATAAAGTGAAAAGAACAAAATCAGATTGTATTCGACTTATAAAGAACATTTTCTAATGCAATTTACAAAAATATAATATTTTTAGAAGACACAAGCATACAAACGTACATTAAACGCAGATTTTGTTTTTTTTGAAAAAATTAATTTTGGCAGAATGGAAAAAACTGACCTCATACATGTACACCTTACGTAAATAATATCAAAACAATAAAAGATATAAATACGTGTGTACAGTAGATGAACGATATAGATATGTACATATATATAGATATATATATTTATTTTATATATCCTTGATTAGCTTCCTTGATTAGCAATAGAATTTTATTCTGTGTGCTCGTTTATTCCTGTCGTGGATCTCTCAACTTTCATATATTCTTAGTGTCATCTTAAGATTTCCAGTTAATGTAGTCGTGTCTATTTGTCCGTCTGTCAGTCATATTTCGTTGAAGTTCTGATAATTCCAACATTTGATATTTAGTTTCCCTTCCTCACAATTTTCATGTGTTTTTAATGTCATAACAGGGCTCTTCAGTCAATTTAGTCGTGTCTGTTTGTCCGTCTGTCAGTCATATCCCGTTGAAGTTCTAACGATTCCAACATTTGATATCTACTTTCTCTTCCTCACAATTTTCATGTATTCTTAGTGTCATCATAAGATTTCCAGTTAATGTAGTCGTGTTTGTTTGTCCGTCTTTCAGTCATATTTCGTTGAAGTTCTAACGATTCTAACATTTGATATCTAGTTTCTCTCTCTCACAATTTTCATGCATTTTTGATATCATAACAGGGCTTTTCAGTTAATTTGGTTGTGTCTGTTTATCCGTCTTTCAGTCATATCTCATTGAAGTTCTAACGACTCCAAAAGTTGATATATATTTTCTGTCTCTCCCTCTCTCGCATTTTTCATGTGTTCTTAGTATCGCCATAAGGTTTTCCAGTTAATTTAGTGGTGTTCGTTTGTTGGTTTCCCAGCCATATTTGCAGTTCTTCCAACATTTGATATCTATTTCCAGATTCGAAACTTTGAGAAATATTTTCAAAAGTAATTGTAAAAATGCCTGTGAAACAAAGAAACATTAATTTTTTATAATTTATCAAAACTTAACCTCCGAGCCTTTGAGGCTCCTTTCAACTTTGAACTGAATCAAGATAATTTCTTTCTTTAAAAGCGGAAAATCGGTACAGGAAGGTGAATAAAATTTCCTGCTCTCAAATGGACCAACGAAACATATAAAAACATATTTATTAAGTTGTATGTAAACTATAACGACATAACGAATTGTATGCGCCATCCTTTTGACGCATGAGTTAACGAGCTTTTAAATTTTTTTCTCTTTTTTTGTAATTGTTTAACTTTACACCTGAACCCTATATATTAAAAGGATAAGATAATTCAATTAAAAGAAGAAGAAATAACTAAATAAATGAGTATGTGGTTAAGTAACTAAGTAATACTATAATGATTCTCAGGAAGAGCATATTATGTTAAAATGAACAAAAAAAAAAAAAAGGACGTGCATAAAACCTTTGTTTGTCTTGCGGTGAATCTCAGATACTCCTCACATCCAAATTTCATCCAATTTTATGCTCATTGCTAACATAGCACTTCGTTGGCCCATTAGATGCTTTGCATAGAAATAATTACAAAATTTCGAATCGATAAAGATCGCCATCAATTCTCATTTCGTAGCATGTTCACGTACACATCATGTGGTTCGATGAAAACGTTGTTACATAAAACATGGTGGCATGTATGAGTTATTCCACTGGCAGTCGAAACAAATGCAGCCGTTAGATATCAAAATAAATGCACTTAATACGTGACGGGAAGTTGATAGAAGATCGAGTTCAAAATTTTGTAAACCGTCCTCGTAACTATAGACCGATTTTCCTGATTTTTGAACCTAATCTAGTTATGATAGTTGCTGTAACATTAATTATTAGTTATTTGTCACTTCTGTATGTGCTACATAAGTAAATACGAAAGCGGGATACATGTCTTAAAGTTTTTCTTTTTTTAAAGCTTAAATATCTGGCAAGAATAAGCATTCGTAACACGAGCAATATCGCAACTCAGACCTACTCTTTTCAGCAGCAAAAATGCGAGTTTTGTGCCAAATCGAGAGCATTCGCCGATAGCGTTTTTCGGTCGCCCGAAGTCCAAAGGAGAACCTTCGCAATGGGGACGAAAAGTAAATCTATTCTGAGAATCCCAGGCGTTAAAATTCATAGGTACATCCAGGCATACCATTCAGATGGACTGCGAGATTGAATCGTTTCGGGAGGAAGACAATATTCTCTATATGATAGGGGAAGAAAACTGCATCCTGCGGTATGCTTTTAAAGTCTGTTACAATGGAAAGAACAATTAACCGATTTGAGTGATTTGCTGATCAAAACATGATCGAAATATCAAAAAGGCCAACACAAAGTATTACAATTCTTTTGCATTACATCGTCCGTCTATCCATCCACACAGAAAACTGATTTGCGAGACATTGGATGCATTCAATTGGGAAATGTCAGCCCTTGCGGCTTAGTCATCAAGTTCGAGCTCTTCCGATTACCCTTCGCTTGGAACGGTGGGCCACAAGCTTGCTGAATAGCAGCTTCACTTCTTAAGCGAATTTACAGTTTGCTTTAAAAGAGCAAGGATTTTTGTGATGTGGAAAAAATCTATAGCTAGCGATAGACAATAATTCACATAAAATATTTTTTATCATTTCCATGTACACCCAATTCTCTTTTTCACGATTTTTTTTACGCAAATTTGATTTAACACGAGTTCAAAAGAAAAAAAATTTCTTTTTTTACACGAATTATTTTGTTTTAACACTATTTTATATTTATGAATTTCAGATATAATTCCCTTGTTCCAAAGTAGAAGTTATTTTTTATAAAATATTTAATGAATTAAAATGTGTAAGCACGAAATAAATTAAGTGAACTCTAAGAAGAATTTTTTAATATTGTTTACACCTAATTCTCTTTTTACACGATTTTTTTTACACGTATTTTTTGGGAACGTATCTATCGTGTAAAAAGAGAATTAGCTGTATTGAAGAATTATTTTCAATACAAAAAGTCCACTTTCGTATGTATATACCTGATACATCTGATACATCGCTCAAGCAATTCGTAGGATAACATATAGATATAGGTTGACGACGATTGATGAATTCATACGATTTTTAGATAGCATCGATCCTTCATGATATCTCTGGAGCTTAATACTACATACGATGTTCAGATTTTTTCATTGTTTTACAAAAACAAAAGTGATGCAGTTGTACTTGTAGTAACAAAATTTCGTCATCCAGGTCATGTTCACGAGCTGCTGTCTTTATTCTTTACTCCTTTTATGTTACATTGACAAGTGAAAATTAATAATGCTTTTCCAACTGCTTCAGTTGTTTCCTTATCTTGACAGTTGGTGTAAATTGACGTCGATGCAATGATTGATGAAAAGGATTGGCATAATATTTCATTAATACCTTGATGAGCGTCTATAGGCTTTTAGGAATGAAAACGTCGACGGAGCAGAATCTATAACATGCATAATGGAATAAATAGCATCTAATTTTCTGAAGAGAGAACAACAGAAGACTAAGGAAACAAAGAATTGTGTCTCTGCCTGATTTATGTCACGAATAGAAGAACAGAAAACAACAAGGAAACAAAGAATTGCATCTCTGCGTGATTTATGTCACGAAGAGAAGAACAGAAGGCAACAAGGAAACAAAAAATTGCATCTCTGCGTGATTTATGTCTAATTAATGTTTCATTCAAGCTGTGTCTACAGATGACTAGAGTTTTGATCAAAAGTGATACTAACGCACAAATTTCTTGTTGTTCTTTTCTTTCTACTTCGTGCTAAGCGGGAAATTTTTTTCAAAATATTTTTCGCAAGTTATTTTTATGTTAAGGTATAAAGCGCAAATTAGGTTACAAACTAAATAATAAACTTTACATTCTGATCGCATTTAAGAGGAGAGCATTAGTTAAGAAAAAAAAGACAAGAACAAAGCGTATTTTTATATGCATTTTTATATGTTGACGCGCATGATCCCCAAAAACATTCGTCGTTTCTTCTATGAAATTTACGAGTGACTTAGCCAATTATTGTCAGCAGTAAAATGATAATGCATTGGTTGACTATCATACATACATACATACATGCATACATATCCTTCAAACATTATAAGCAAACAAATATGCATATGGAAATTTTCATTAAAATTCCGCTTTGAATCCTCTCTCTATGTAGTATGCAACGAACATTGAATAAATAGTTTAACTATTCAACGAGGGACAATGGAAACATACATAAATTTTAGTCTTAAAACGACAACAGGTGACAAGTAATGCATAAATAGATAGACGTCAGCATATTTTTATGTAAAATTACACTAACACCAATGCACTTCATTGTTTTCTATTGAACGAATGCTGGATATATAAAAAGTCAAACGTTATCAGATAAGCATTCAGTTACTTTCGGTTGAAAGTTCAGATAAGTTTGTTGTTAGCTTAGAGCAAAAGGAAAAATATATTAAAAATCGAAACAAAAAAAAAAAAAAAACATTCAACCGTTCGTTGAGTTTACAAAGTTTTGAAAAAATATTTGTAAAAAATAATTTTTGGAATTTTTTTTTTTTTTTTTTTTCAAAACATACTCAGGCAGGGAAAGGAGAAAATGTGTACAAACATTTGTATAGAGTGCATTTAACATCAACTAAAATATAATTTTTTTTTAATAAAAATTTCGAATTTTCATGGAATGGAAAATATTGTTACCGGATGAATATGATGTTAAGCCATTTATTCAGACTGATTGTTACACTAGGACTTGTGTTTGCGGTGAGAGGTAAATATAGAGTTTTGAATTATGTATAAATATATATATATATATGGATATATGGAATATTGGAATATATATATATATATATATATATGTATATTGTATACATAAAAATGAGCCGATAAATGTTATCTGACGATAATTTTACAAAATGTGTAATCACCACACGACGAATCTTTCTACATATGTAGAATCACTATATGATTATTGCGCGTTATTTTGAGCCATGGAACAACTTGTGCACAGACAATTGTTGAGCGCAAGTTTAAGTGATTTCTTGTGGGACGATCTCATATTTAAGATAAACTGAAAATAATACTTTCTGCACAATTTTTATGTGGCGTGAAATTTTGGAGCGAAGAAAGGGGGAGAAGAGAAAATATTCGTTTCCAGAAATGATATAATCATTCCCTGGAGCATTTTTGCCAAAGAAAATATTATATATCTCCGTACCTTCTATATGCTGCATCTTTCATCCAAGTTACTTGGGCAATTTTGCCGACGTTTATGCTTTCAAATTTTCAAATGTTGCGCGGGCTTATATCGAGCTGTTACATCTAAAAATAAAATTTTATAATATGTTTAGTGCTTGCAAAAGTTTTGATTATTTTTTTCTCTTGAAGAAAAGCATTTATTGAGAAAATTTGCATGTAAACGTCTAACAAACAGTCGTTTCGTCAATTGTTAAGCTGATCGAAAGTTCTTTGAAAGTTTGAGCTGGGCTTTCGTCAATAAATGTTGCAATTCATTGTTTTCGATGGTTTTTGGTCGCCCAGGCCTTTGACATCAGAAGTATAACTTTTAAACTGTTGAAGTCAAAATTGAAAATTGGAATACGATGGAACGTCATCGCCATAAGCTACTGAACGTGCTTGATGAACTTCCTCACATTAAGCAAAGAAAGTAGTTAAGGGCGAATATTCAATTTGGAGCGCTCCATGGTTAGTGTCGACTTACGATGAACAACTCGATAACATTAAATGGAAAAGCGTTATTCTGAGTAGAGAAAGATCAAGGTCATTGAATTTAATCATTATGTACACTGGTATTTCCCATTTCTTTATCATTTTTACCTGTCGAAATGGCTGATCAAAATTTTTGCAAACACCTAACACTTAGTAACAAGTGCATAGATTAATAAAAGCGAAATTTTAAAAAGCCTAAAAAAGGCCTTAATCTTTCCGAACATAATCCCCGTATTGCAAACATTTTTAACCTCTCTGTCAAACGCAAACATTTCCAGCGATATAACTTCCAGCTATATAGCGATACCACTTAAATATAAAGCAGACATCGCAGTTGGAAAACAAAACAAAACAAAAATTTTTTAAACGTATTTTTATCTAAACCGTGTCGCTTCCTTCAACTGCAGCATCACAATAAGGAAAAGCCTACACCACTTGTGGTATAGGATAATACGGACATATATTACACTCAGAAGGGCTTAAGATAGAGCCACCTTTTATAATACCGATCGATTCAGCACCATATCTGAATTAATTGAAGCCTGTCTGTCCATCGGTCCGTCTGCTGTCTGTGTTCAGGCTATAGCTCGAAATTTTTGAGATATTTTGATGAAATTTGGTACAGTGGCATATTTTAACCCAAGGGCGAAAGCTATTGAAAATGGTTCGGAAAAGTCCACTTTTTCGATCGCTCCCCCTATTCTGAAAGCCGTTGTATGAGAAAAAATTATAATTTCCAAAATTTGTTGGCAAAACTGGCTAAGGCATTGTAAATTGGTATGAAAACTTTGGACCGGCTGGACCATAAACCGCTTTTCTAACATGATACAGAAGTTTTGATAAGAAAAAATGTCAAGTCGTCATCTAAGCAAAAACAGGAGAAAGATGATTGTGCCTTAGAAAACTGAAAGGAAAAAGTATTTTTAAAGGTACCCTACGAGATGATGTTTTAAAATATAAGGGAACGCGGGCATGACGAAATCAATTCCTTACACTTAGTCATATTATGTAAATGAAATCATTCAGAACCGTGGAAATATGACATCAAAATGGCGTTGAAAGTAGAAAAATTACATTGTTATAAGCAATGAGATCTTAACTGATGCGATAGAAGAGAGGAGAAACGCATTGAGGTGATAGGTTTGACAATTCACTCTAACAAGAGGACTTGAGAGATTGTAGAGTTATGTGCGTAGGTTCGGAATGCAGTAATATACAGAAACGAAATTTATGTGCTACACAGGAAGAAAAGGGGAAAGAAAAAGAAATATAGAAGTTAGTGAAAAGAAGCATATAGTGGGTGCATGAGTAAGCGTTAATGTCACTGTATGCTCCGACCAAGAATGTCCAAGTCATATGGAGATTTGAATACCCGCTGATGGGCACGATTCTTATCTGTCCGTCTAGGCGGCATCTCGTTGCAGAGTCCTAGATTCTAAAGTTCATCAGCAGCGAAATATTTCATTTTTTTGCATTCGGCGGGTTCGGCCCAGTTCACTTGTAATAGCGAGCAGTGGGTAACCGGTTAAATCTTGCAAGAAAGTCGCTTAAATTAGCAAAAAATTTTGGATATATTTACGATATATAACTAAAGCCAAATATGAGAAAAAACACAGAGGCAGACAGATGGACAGACATACTTAAGTTCTCTCAAAAAATGATTCTGAATCGATCAGAAAATGATCATAAATCGGTCGGTGTAATAAAAAGTGCATCGATCTTAAGACCTTCTGGATATTGCAACCTACACGTGACAACCTACGTGTGAACAAACTTAGTATTCCGTGTACCAACAGTGGTATTGCGTATAAATGGTTGCAACTTTTTTATCTTAGTGCGCCCACCTGAAAGACTTTTCCTCGAAGTCTTCAATGGTAAATCGAACAGGAACAATTAGATCTGTCTGGAAGAGTCTGCATTCCTAGAAGTAATAAAACAAAATAACAAAAACGTTATGCATCAATTTTACCTATGGCACAATTAAAACGAAGGAGTTCTAAGGCGATTTAATTAAAAATTCACAAAAAATTATATGACACAGAAGTAAGGGGATAAAGGAACTGAGGGCAGCAATTGAAACAATAGTATTTTAATTACTTTAGATAAACAAAAGCATTCGAATATGTGTCTGAAAGTGTGTATGGTATACAACCAAAGAAATGTCACAGTAAAAGAAAATCAAATTTATTGCTTTTGTTCGAAAAAAAGTGTGTTGTTGAAAACGATACGCATTTGAATTCTACTTTCACTCCTTGCTAAGATTTTTGAAATTGTGTCATGTGAGATAAACTGCATGAGAACTCCATTTAATGACATTAATCCCAGTGAGGAACCTTTTAAGGGCTACACACATATTTGTCGATTGCTCCATAAACTTCATGCTTGCTTGTATCTGCCTCTGCTTGAACAATCAAGTCACTACTCTCTGCCTACCAGCCGTAATCTAATTGCTTAACTCACTCCTCACTCCTTATGATTGCAAGGCAGTTAATGTAGCAAACTTCAAAGTGTGAAGGTTTGTCTATGTGAACAATTAGCCATCCCATTAAATGCGGAGACCAACATACAGGACGAAGGGACAAATTGTTCATAAAAGTATTACGTTTGAAGAATTTAATAATAAACAGGTGCGTTCCTTATTCTTCCCAAGGTTATAAAATTCCTTTTTTATGTTTCTTATATTCGAACGGATTAATCTCTTTAAAATAATGAGCTGATTGTCTTCCTCACATACCCACACTATAGTGAACGTATATAAGTTATTAGCAATCGGAAACGAGTACACCCAATTCTCTTTTTACGCGATTTTTTTTACACGAATTTGATTTAACACGAGTTCGAAAGAAAAAAAATTCTTTTTCTACACGAATTATTTTGTTTTAACACGATTTTTAATATTCCAGGAATTACAGGAAAGCACGAAATAAATTAAGTGAATTCTAACAAGAACTTTTTAGTATTGTTTACACCTAATTCTCTTTTTACACGAATTTTTTTACATGTATTTTTTGGGAGCGTATCTTACGTGTAAAAAGAGAATTACCATAAACATACATCATAAACATACTGCGTACAGTGTATATTTTTGATCAGCATGAGGTGTAAAGTTCATGTTTACCTAGCGATTCGTCTGTTTGTCGTTCATTATTAAAATTCCTGCAGTCATTAAAAGTGAGATACCACACTGGATGATGTGCATAGATAACGCGTGAAAGTGTTTGTGGCCCGCCCAAGGGCACTCTATCACAAAACACCGTAACGTTTATCGAACGGAAAATGGCAAACACTGTACACATATGTAACAGGAGAATATTGTATTATCGGCCTCTACCACTACAGTGGTTATCACACATCCATCCCCTTAAGTCTTGTGCTTATTTTAATACTCATTATGTCCACCGTAATCATAAATTTGCTACTGTTTGTAAAGTGGACATACGCACATCCTACATAACAGAAGGCATATCCGTTTCTAATCAGCGGAAGATTGTAAGTATACATCACTTTCACCTGCTGCCTGTACGCTCCCTGCTTCAGTAATAGATGTGAAAGGTGAATTCTCACATATTAACTTTTTGGTTGATGGCCAGAAAAATTCAACTCGCAATCCATAGCCGACATTAATGTATAAAATTTTGTGTAAATATTTTCGAGATTCATCTAAAAGCTGAATATAAAACTGATCCCTAAAAGGTTTTCAATTTTTATGTTCTGGAAGGAAAAATATTATCAAAAATATCATAATCCAATAGATTTAGTTTTTGAATTAAAATGTTACATGTTCGGACTTTTAGTATTTTAAGCAAAATGCGCTACATTCACACTACATTACGTGCACTTGAGAAATAAGTGATATAATATCTGAGGTTATGATCACTTCATTAGCACTTTAATTCGAATGCTCAGAACTCGAGTGATACTTGTGCGGCTCGCTATTCTTTCACTGTTATCTACATTTTCTAATCCTAATAGAACTCGTCCTTAACATATGGTGGCTCTCTTTATGTAATAAACTGATCAATATTCAGGAGAAATAACTTCTTTGCAAAATTCGACTTTTATTCATTAAGGCGGTGTCCTTCAGGAGTGATTCAATCAGTCCAATATTTTTTTAACATTTCGGAAATTCATCCGAGATGGTGAAGAACACCAAATGATCTGTTATGGAGATAACACTAAGTGTTATCTCACTGAGCACAAAGGGAAGCCAGAAGCCTGAGGTTTGAAGCTCAATAAGTTATGGTTAACTAAGTCATATGCTTTACTAAGATCCTTGTGAGAACCGCTAGAAACATAGCTACTAAACACTGCGAAATTCGTAACATTTGACGTCTTTCTCAGAAAGCCAAGATGGAATGGAGAAATATATGATTTGATGGCAAAAGCTAAATGCTGAGTAACAATCCGCTTAAACAATTTAGGTAAGACACATACAACTTGGCAATGCCTCTATAGTTCTCAACGTGATGAGGTCTGTGTTTGCACATTTGTGAAGCGGAATAAAGAAGTTACTCTTCCAACACAAAGGGAAAACACCTGATTTCAAGGACTGATTAAAAATCTTTGAAGCACTAGCACATAGCTCACCAGAGCATGATTTGAGTGTACATGATGGAATGCCATCAGGCCCAGACGTACAACTATATTTTAAAGATCTTAAACCACGTAAAACATGGCTTTCTTAAATGACCAAGTTAGGAATCGAAACCGAGTTAGTTAACGGATACGGATAGTTAACAGTTAAATCGGAATTAGTAGTTGAAAAATTTCGTCGGAAGTATTCAGAAAAGAGATTTGAGATTTCAATATCACCAGAGGACTCGTTATCATTAAAAAAAACCTGCAAGAGATATATGGGAATTTTTCTTATAAAAATATTCATTGTGTGAATTGTAAGTTAGAAGTTTTTTAGTGTAGTAGTGTAGTCGTATGCAGATAAGAACTATGTTCAAACTTGAGCGATGAAACAACAGAGAAACGTATAGATAGTGAATCATTGCCGTAAGGATTGACAGAACAGATCAACAATATATATTGATATCCGCACGCTTTGCTTGACAACAAAAGATTTAATTTACTGTTATATCTCTACAATCGCGATGTAATAGACTGAAGAAGATCGGTTCATCCCTTCGCCTGCCATGCGTGGATTCTGAAGAAAGAAGATATCTAAGTGAAGAAGCGTAAATGATCCAGAAATTTCAAAATATTTTTAACCAATAATTTATAAATTAAAGCAGATATCATACATGATCACATAAGAAAAATCTTTTACTTACTAGTAAATAAAACGAGAAAAAAAACAAGCAGGAAAGTAATCAGCGGGGGACGAATCTCGCATAGCCACCAAATAAACCCTCGACCCACTTGATATCTTCAGTTTTGCGACCAAGAGAGTGGCAACAAGAAACACTACCCAGACGGACAGACATGGTTCTAGTATATATATACTTTGTAGGGTGTCTGAAGCTTCCTATTTGTTGTTGCATACATTATGAAATAAAAAAAAAAAAACAAAATGAGTATACATCCGGCCTTCAGTGGTGGGTATAAAAATGCTTTCCAACTTGTGACGTCTTTGTGTTGTTACTCAGAGTACGGGTTATGAGTGAGAATAAGCAAAATTCCCTTTTTTTCATCTTTTAAAAACCATTTTGCATGATTTTACTTAAATGCTTTTCTATTTTTAATTCCATTTGTTACGTTAAAGTTCTTCCCTTAAATGCCACATTCAACGGCAGACCATCATTGTCTGCTTTCTCATGGAATGATTATCGTTTAGATGATAATACTGATGTTACGGATGATTTGTTAAATAAACGTATGCAAATTTGGTACTACACACGGCCGCTTTACCATCACCATGATCCGATGTCGCCAGTTCGCCAACAAAGTCAATCAAATGCCGGAAATATTCTACCGAAAAATTTTCATATTGACAGCGATGACGAGCAACCGGAAGTTGTTGATGGGAATAGCAACACCAACAACAACAATCACAACGACATCGATAGTGAATTGCTTCCTGCTATTAAATGTCAACGAAACTCAAAGCGCACTTTAAGCACACAACAACAACAACAACAAAAATTACTGCGTTTATACACCAAATTGCAGAGAGACAACGAATTCAAAGAAAATTCCAAATATTTTATGTACAATGCACCAGCAAAACAACCGCAACCTGCACAGTCAAAAGGTAGTGTTTATGACATCGAGAAGAATTCATTACGAAAAAACGAAAACTATGGCGATGACGATAGGGATGGCGATGGTGATGGCGATGGCCATGATAATGACGATGATGATGAAAGTGATTACGAGGCTATTAACAGTGACAGAGAAAATCATCAAAATCCGGATTCGAAAGCAAATGCCGATCAGTTCTTTAGAGCATATGTCAAGCGAATGAAATATCAAGAGAAACGACAACAACAACAAACATTCTTACCTTCTATTAGTGGTGGTATGTTATGATAATTTTCTACTCAACAAAAATTTTTTTTATATTTTGTTTTGTTTTGTTTTTTTTTTTCGGAAGGTGTTATGACAAATTTGGGGAAATTTTTTCGTGATCTCTCGAAAAATGTTCACTACAGCGAACAATATCGTTGGGATGAGAATGAGCAAAAATTATTGGAAGGTCATCGAGCGATAGCCAGTTTTCAAAATCATCTACCGGATGCATTACCGGATCATAAAAATCAAACGGCTCTTAACACGGAACTAATACAAGCGATACGTTTCTATAGGCCATCACAAAAAATACGCTCCTTAGTGACGATGAATCCTCATGGACAATGGTCGCACGATTCAAAATTTATCGATCCCAACTATATGTGGGTGGGTTTGGGTAAATAACACTAAAAAGAGATTCGTAGGAAATTTTTATAAAATGAAACAAGACAGATATATGTATATATATATATATATATATGTGTATATATATATATATATCAAAGTTCTTCTTTTTATCGTACTAGTCATCATATCAAATGAATAAAACACAACGATTGCATTGATGTTACATACATACATAGTTGCAAACCTATCGTGTGCTGATTTAGAATTACATAATAAACGTATATACGAAGACTTCGCACGTAAGGTTTCGTTTTCGTTTAAAAAAAAAAAAAAAAAAAAAATGATTTTCCTTTTATTTATATCTGCAACACCTGATCCGAAACTCTTACAATTTTCGGTTCTTTTCAAGTTTGTTTGTTATTTGAGTCAATCGTTAACTTTTATGCGAAAATGAAAAGATCCGGGAGAATAAAAACCTACGTAGGATTTTGGATAAACTGCACAGATTGTAGAGAATGCGATGATCCCAATGTTAAGAAAACTCCCAGCAAACCCATAGAGTAATCTAATAAAAGAAATAAGAAAGTTTTCTCTAACTTGAAAAGCTGGAACCTTTAGAATCTTTGGAGAGTGCGGTGCATCTTTGGAGGGAGTAAATGTGAATGTGTTCACATATATTGGTGTAGTTGGTTTCTTCATTGACAGTAAAAGCGGCAGCCTTGAGCTTACTAGCCTTTGCTTCGGCGGTTTCCATCGTGGCTCTTTTACGCTCTTGATGCTTACCGGTGTGATAGCTTGCAAGATGTGAAACATCATCTATTAAAGAAATATTGTAACAAAAGAAAGTGAAACATGGGAGATTTCCTCATTAAAGTTTCTGTGTCCGCAGGATATATTTAATCATTCGTTGAATAAACAAATCTGGCCGGAAGGCACCTTGATTGAGGAAATCAACTGTTGCCTGAGACTGCGTCAAAAAATTAGATGACCAATCATTTAATGTATGTTTAGTAGTGTGTTGGAGTCTTGATTGCGGCAAGTGCTGCAGTGGGGATAAAGTTGCTTCTTCTTTCCAGCTGAATAATGTTGAATTCATTTGTGTCCGACTGAAATCATCTTTACACGGTTTTCGTATTGACTGTTCTTGCATACCTTCTTCGTCTCTCTACTTGTGCTGCTCACATTCTTTACTTTAATATGACAGGTAGTACTGATCATCAAGATCATTGATCGGGAAGTTGAATTTTATATTCCGTATTAGACATCGCTTCCTTATGATGCTTTATTTGAAGAGGTATGCAACTCGAGTTGTCCTATACTACATGGTACTACAACTCAAGTGATAAATTATTGGATTCAGTATTTCCGTAAATTATAGAGTATATCTCTTATTGGACGGGAAGATCTCTTTCATCGGACGACTTGTCTTACTTGTGATGTTGAATTGTTTATACGAAATAAATTTTATTACAAAATATAATTTTTTTTTTTTTTAAATTATGAATCATTGAATACTCATTTAATTGTAATAAACTGGAACTCTGATGCTACTGATCTTGATAGCTGCTTGACTTTGTTTCATGACAAGTTAGTGAACTTGATATTTCTGCATGTGCCATTGTGTGTGTCTGTAAAGCTATTCGACATCATATCTAAATGCTTCCATGATGGACGGAAAAGTTCGAATATATTAGAAATTATAAGGAAGGGTAAGGAGAGTTGTTCTCTTATTGTTTTGCCTTAAAATATTTTCAAGGATGGATTCTTAATTGTGGGTAATAAGTGCCACTCACACCTTTTATAGAAAATCAAAAAATCCGTCAAGTGAAAATTTTCACAGTGTTGTGAATTAGTTAACCTACGCATATGCAGCTGAATCTCGGACTATTTCTAACTTGTTTGCAAACTTGGGTCGTACTTCCACCCAATATGATAAGGATAGCTTATTATCTATCCTTTCTAGGATACTGGATATGAGTTATACTGATATTTTTTTGATATCCTCAGTCCTGACGGCATTGTCTCGCGTATCCTTTTCAGTTGTGCAGGCATTTTGCTTAAACCATTTAGGGATATCTTTAATTGCCTTTGTCCAGTAAGAGTTTTTCTTGTTATTTGGAAGTGTAGCGCTATTTTACCACTAAATAAGTGATGCATTATGCAATCTATTGGGACTTATAGAGGTGATGCGAAATTCTCCATTACACTAAGACTTTTTGCAAAACTTTTCGCACATGCGAAAGTGCATTAGTTTATCACATGTCTGGTTATGCACCCAAGCTGGGTTTCTACTTACAGTCTAATAAATACAACTCTGGTCTTTATTTTAATTTTTTTTGGACGAAATCGTTTTTTGTTAAATTACATTTTCAGATAAATTAGATATTATAATACTATAGCTATTTAAATCTATATATCTGTAAATATAACTATTTCTCGATGAGCAAATAAATACGAAATAAGAAAAACATTATAATCAGGCAATAGTGTACACAGCTTCACCTAATACGGACGTTAATTTGTGTTTGTAAAAAATTACGAAAAATTATATTTAGCTTCCATGTAAAAGTATATTTTTGATGGTAGCCTTACATAGAACATGGGCCGACCGGACCCAAGTTTAGCAAAAGTAACCTTTTTGTCGAAAATCTTCTTATTATTCACTAACTTTCGTCATAATATACTTAAAATTAAACTGACTGCAACGTGGAGTCTTATTTTTCATTAGAACCCTTTTAAGGATAGGGTCCAAGAAATGCACGTGTACGATCCATACTTGATACAATTGATTTTCGTGGCAGATTGCTATTGTGAGGAATTTCTCAGTGTGAAATGAAAATAACTACATCGTTTTCCTGTATAAGAATCTCTTCACCTAGGAAGAAAGGTTACGCAAAAGGGGGTACGCAACATCAGGCCATCTGATCCAAATTTCCCCTATCAGTTTAGTATACCGAAATCTTATTACTCAGCGATTTTTGTCGCGTAATTTTGATTATTGCAAATACTTTTCATACGACGACTCCTTTGAAATAAAACGTTATATGGAGAGTGGTCCTATCCGATGCATTTTCAGTAAGGCCCGCTTTAAACATGTCTACGGAGCTGTCGGACTGAGCCAAGACATATCAGCATACAAAATGTAGTGAAAATATCTTGAAAATTGCGATCTGTAAGTTGAACGCAAAAATATATGGATTTAGAAATCACCTCCATCCGTCCGTTAGTAAAAGTAAAATATTTTAATGGACTCCTAATGAATCAATATGAAAATACCTTTCAAACAAGCAAAACACATTTAAGTTTGACTTTCCAAAAGCATGTTTAGCAAATTTTTTAAATTTGTTCTTGTAGCATATATCCACTATGGGATAAGGGCTAAATTCGAGACTCCCGTGCATCCGATATGCATCTATGTCATGTAAATACCTTTAAAACAAGTCAAACAAATACAAATTCTGCTTTTACAAACTATTTTTAACAATTTGTTGTAATTTGTTGTTGTTGTGTTAGCAAGATAAGGCAATGGAAAAATACTTAAACTGGAGAGGTTAGCGCGGCGAAACTAGCAATGGTCGCCTTTATTCAACTATATTACGTGAATTTTCCATTTTATCTATTAAATAACTCTTATATCGCATTCGTGTCGACGATATCATCCGAAGCCGTTGTATTGCCATCATCAATGAATAATATCACTCCAGATATGATGTCTAATAATTTTTCAAATTTCACACTGCCATCTAACTCGTTCCTTGTCGTCGCTATTCCATATCACAACCTCATAAGGTCGTAAAAACCGAGACGAATGTTTTATGTCAAAATGTGTCGGTCATTGTGGGAAACTTTCATTTGACGGCACGCCTTCTTATTACACATTTTGTAACCAATCATATTAGCAAGGATTTCATTAATAGTTAACAGCATATGTTCATCGACTATTAAATAAGGATTTACGTTTACTTTGTAATGACCGCATATTCGGATTTTTCTTTTACTGTCCCTTGCGGGCACGATCGGTACGGCCCAATCACTTGAATCAAAATAATTTCACAGAGCAATTCGTTTATTTCGTCTTCAGCACAGTGCTAATGGTGCTCGGCGCGGTTTCAAGAATCATTCAGAGTCATTTTTAACTCTAATTCTAACTTACGTGTTCTTTACTCCACCAGCAAAGATTTCCCCAGTTTACATAGCACTGTCGAAGGAGCCTTCAACCAATTCATGGCAGTTTCATTATCAAGCTGCGTGCAAGAACTTTCAATATTTCTTCAAATTTCAAAACGATGATTTCATTTTTATGGCCAGGGGAATGTTATACAGATGGACAGGTGGACATGTTTAAATCGATTCCGAATTTCGTGCTAATCAAGAATGTGTATACTTTGCGGGGTCTCTGAAGCTTCGTGCTGGGCATTGCACACGTTTTGACAAAATGATCATCCATCGGTTATGGGTATAATAACCGATCTTCAAACCATACAATTGGAAATTTAAAACATCGCGTTCACAGCAAGTAAAACAGCTGCTGCTGTTTTTCGAACAACTCACGTTTCAGTTGTTTTAGAAGTAACCACCACCGCATTCACAGCAAGTAAAACAACTGCTGCTGTTTTTCGATCAACACTTTTCTCAGTTACTTTAGGAGCTAGTTAACACTAGAACTGTGGATGTCTTCCACTTATTTCTGCCAAAGAAACGCAATTGCTTCACTTTTTTATGGGTTCGGTAGTATCGGAAAAACGAAGATAAGAAGCTACAATTTCGCCCTTACAATCCTCAATCAATGCCTGAATGAACTTGTCATAGAAATTCTTCTTCTTTGTAATTTATTTCTGAAATTTCTTATCCCTTCGAACTCTCAAGTTATGAAGGAATAATAAATAGAACATTTTTAAGTCAGTTTTCATTTTTTTGAATGGATTCCAATTTGAAAATGAAAAAATTTATTTCAAACGTAAAAGAAATTTGGAAATACTTTCGTAAGTGACAGTTCACCCACTATCATCCCTTTTAAGTTATTTCATAATACAAGCTAAAACAGCCTGATATGATCAGACAAGGTGGCTGAAGGGAGCGAAGCTATTGATTGTGACTGACATATATTTCCTTTTGTAGAGAGTAAATGGCTTTCGATATTTTCATTTCAATAGAGAAAAGTACAGATAGATATGCAGAATAATAACAGTATTACAGCAATGGGCAATGAGTCATTGCAGTTAGTATATAGCGTGATTGTTACTTGGAAATTTTAATGAGTCGCTTAATAATGTTGGTGTAACCCAATGCACGAATGATCACAATTATTATTACTGCCATTGATCAAACTGGCAATAAATACACATTTATTTTAACTACAGAGAAGTTGATGGACACATGTGTTTATTACACCCTACACCACTTGTGATACAGAAAATATTAAGTTTATGCGGACACACAGAAGAGCTGAAGGTAAACCCACCTTTTGTTATACCGATCGATTTTTTTATTATACTAAATCCTGTCTGTCCGTCTGTCCATGTGCATTTGTGTTCAAGCTACAGCTCTCAATTTTTAAGAGATTTGGATGAAATTTGGTACAGTGACGTGTTTTGACCAAAGGACGAATGCTATTGCAAATGGATCGATCCAGTTTTTCGACCACTTCTCACATAAAGCCCTATTTTGAAAACTCGTGATTTGGCAACCAATTGCAATTTGCAAAATTGCTCGGCAAAAGTGACTAAGTATTAGTATTTGGGCTTTCTAAAGTTTTGCGAAAACTTTGGACCGGCTGGAGCAATTTTTTGAACCGCCTGTTACATAACCTTTCCTAAGGAAACTGAAGCTTTATATACTAAAACGATCAGAAGTTCGAAATATTTCCTGGTAACAATTGGGTCATACCGAATTTGAATCACATGGGTCTATTTCTTCCCCCATTCCATGTAAGATATCTCGTGATATCTTAATAATTCATAGGAGCATTTCAGGAAAAATAATTAATAGTACGGAACTTGAATCACATCAGTGCACTTCTTTGAACTTCAACTTATATAACCCTGTCATGAAATGCAAACACTTTTATAGGGAAAAAATCAAACCTTATATGCGTTCTTTCATGAAAATTATGGCTTTGCCTGTCTTATTACCCAAACGAGCAAATAACTGTACTAGCAGAATTGGTGTAAGGAATGTAATGGGCGGCGTCGTCCGACTATAATGTTCTTACATGTGTTAGCATTGTTTAGTTTACGGTTGTTATCAATTGCCTGGGTAATGGCACACTTAGGTGAGTAAGCGTAATATGAACGAAGGTCGTCTCAACGATTGAAAATTAAAGAGTTTTGAATAAAATATTAACTTCAATATACCATTATTTTTTTTTTATTAATCGAGACTTTCATCACACGTTGTGAAAATTACGGTTAAAAGCTTTTTCTCTGCATATTCAGTTCATGTTCAATTCCAACAATTTGAACACCGAAGCCAATATGCTCCACTACATCAAGAATAGTTGAAGTTCTGCTCACATATAGAAACGGCAACTATTTTAGGTATTTGACAAGTTAGTAATTCCGAAATGGATCGATGATCGTTTTTATTATGTCTGTATAGGATTTCTTCACATTGTTGTCATAAATATTTTATGCGTGCCTCGTTCACTTTCTGAAAAATCTACTAAAGGACGTATGAGTCCTTAACAAAAAAAACAAAAAAAAAGAATAAAAACTTCAAATTTTTCCCTTTAATCTGCTTTCGTACCGCATAATGAAAAAGCACAATTGGAATTTCTTAATATATTTATTAACAGATTTGTTATGATCATCGCATCGGCAACTTTACATGGAAATTTCAAGTAGTCCTTGACATAGAACGAAATTAGCTGTAATCGTGTGTTTTGATAAAGAAATGGTGTTTTAGGTAATCAAATAAATATTTATTGGTTTAACCAAAATATATTTTCTATAAATATGTTCTGCATATAAAATATCCATCGGTAAACATGGAAAATTTTTTTGATTTGTTAATAGAAAATTTTGTACCTATCGTTTTTTTTTTTTGGGGATTTTTCTTCTATTTAAAAAAAATTGTAAACATACATTGATAATGTGTTGATAGGGTGTTTTTTCGATGTCACTTTTAATTTATTTAAATTCGTAAGGCAATCGAGTGTAATCGGGCATAGTTGGCGCAGTTAACAAGCGCTGCTGTTGATCGCGATTGGCACGTATTTGTTTGTACAGAGAATAAATCGCATTCCAGATTACGATTTGGATAACTAAAAGTATAGATACACACATGACAATAAAAGCAACGTAACGCTGATAGTTTCACTATCACGCTATTTATATGGAAATTGTAAAAACTCACTTAGGCTTATGCCGGTATATAATAATGTTGGTATGGCCACATTTACGGGCACATCTTTGAATATGCTCACAAAAATCATATATGCAAAATTCACGGCGTTGAAGAAAATAAATATATAAGCATTGATAAGCCAAGGAGCTAATAGTAGATGGCGTTCCTATTATCAAAATTACAATCAATAAATTATCTTAAGCATAATTAATTCCGCTTACCCTAACAGTGCCAATGAGGAGTAACATAGAGGAGATCACATTGGCCAAACTGGTTGTCAAATATACGCTTATTGCTATAAGCACAACTGTAAAATAAACAAAAGAAATTGTTGTTATTGACTTAATGCCATTGGCCCGTACGCGTTCCTTCATACTTAAGCGTATATCAACAGTGTCTAGATCCGAATCAGGACCAATACTTTTATAGATGGCGTCCACGATATCATCGACGCGTGTAAGGGCTATGGATAACAATATCGTGGACAATAATCCTCCCACCAAATTTAGCCATCCAACCACCATGCCCACAGTGGCAAGTCGTAAACCACACAAATTATTCATATTTTAATTTTCTTCGACGTCTTCTAAAAAACAAATCTTGTTACAAAGTTTGCGAAATTAACTTTATTTACTTTGATAATTAATTCGCGATTGAAATGAGTGACGTCTCGTCCAGCTACAGCGCAGCGATTTTAATTAAAAATTTTCTTTCTCTGAAACACTATCAGTTCAATTCCATATTGTTCCGAATGCAGATTGTGAAATTACCAATGATGTCAACGCAAGAAAGTAAACTTATTACGGAGCGTAAAGTTGAATTCGAGCTGCCACATAGCATGAATTTTATGGAGATCTTTAGCAATTAGCACAATGAAGCTTCGTTTTCACGCATGGGAATAAAAGTTGAGCATATAGAAAACAATAGAAACCAACATAATGACGCCGCGCGCGTCCCAAAATATCGTTAAACTTTTTCCAAATTGTTAATTGGTTTTGTATGTAAGCCAACAAATGAAGCAAGAAGAAAAAATTAGAAGAAGAAGAAATAAAGGTTTCGAATTTAAAAAGTATTTATCTAATATTACACTTTATATTATATTATTTTAATCCCGTTTTTTGTATTATATTGCATAGCATTTCTGTGTTCAATACTGAGAACTGTTAGCCCGTGTCACCTACCCGCTAAGCCAACCGACAATCTATTCTCCTTCCAATTACTATTTGTTTGCATCGATGGGCCACGTATGTTCTGAGAATTACTGTCGGAATCCCTACAAATAGCCCTAAATGTGTAACTATAGCATGGCCTAGTAGATGGAATGAGGTTGGAACACCTACTTTAATTACAATTGTCGCTCGACTGCAACTATAGTGAGTATTCGGTAGGTAATGGAATAATGCTTAATTATACGGCGATCACATGCTAACCCTTTTTCCCTGCTTTCATTCTCGCTGATGATCACTCGCGTTCACACACGCGTATGAGAAATACCCTGAGTAATTGTTCAGAAACAAGTTACAACCTTTTTCACCTTATTTACAATTCTTAGTTATATTTATTTATTTATAATTTATTATTTATCATTTTGTACATAAATTTACAAAGTATGGATTTAAAGTCTGCCGGATAACTTAGAGCATATGCTCGCCTATGTTGGAAACTCTAGCGCGCTTGAGATATGAGGCCCCGACCATCGACTTGTTAGTTGCGATCCTTTGCCTAATCAGTTACTCAAGCGAATAATCTTAGTTACATATCAATGCGCGTATAAATATTTATTGAAAGTATTATGATTACCCGACTTTTATATTCCATATCGCTTGTGGTAAAGGGCGCATTAAGTTTGTGCGGATGTAAGGAAACCCAAGGAGGAGTTAAGATAGACCTACTTTACAGCATACTGTGAATCACTGTCTGAATTGATCTAGACTTGTCTATCCGACTGCCCCTCCGCGTCCCCGTTGTTGATGTGTTGTTGTGTTCAAATAGAGGTAACAAAATTTTTGTGATATTCTAACAACGAACACCATTGCAAATGAATTAAATTAGACCCTTTTTGCGATCACTACCTGTACAATATCTCATTTTGAAAAGTTATTGAGAGGTTGCGTTCATTTTGATAGTTTTTTCACTTGAAAAGGTATTTATTTTGGGAAATCGGTATAACATTTATATTAAACAAAATAGTTTCCATCATTTTCTACAATATTTTACGATAATTTTGGCAACATGGCGCTATCATGTTGAAAGAACTTGGCAGCGATTTACCCACCAATCCATTTTTGCACTTCTTCAACTTCACGGATCCGCCTATCAGCCAAGCCACGCCGCATCGATCTGATCAAATGGTAATCAGCAGGCGCCATGTCCGATCAGTACGCTAGGTGTGGCAGAATTTCCCTTTCGAACGGCAACAGTGTATGCTGGACAACTCTTGCAACAAGTGGTCAAGAAAGAGAGAGAATTTTCAGGCAATTAGCGTCGCCACTTTTAAACCGTTGGAATCAAAATCGACGATTGCGACATGACAGAGCAGCAACAACAGAAACCTCTGAACGTGTTTAGTGGACGTAATGGATTTGGAAGAAGAAGAACTTTGAGCGTTCCACGATTACGGTACTTACCATGAAAACTGTTATTCTAGGTAGAGAAAGGTCTGAATTATCGAATTTGATCGTTATGTACACTGGTATTTCCCAATATTCTTTATAATTTTTACCTCCAGAAGTCGTCTGTCAAAGTTAACGCAACCTAATCTAACATTATATGCAAAAAAATCGTAATTTTCAAAATTTTTCACCAAAAATCGCTAACAGTTGATGGGCACTGATGCAAACTAAACGGATGTACAAGATTTGGATTCAATGACCTCCTCTTAGAAAAGCCTTCTCACAAACGCAAGCCTCTCTATGAGGAAAAAAGCTTTACTTTTTGATCTACATAATGGGATTTAACATTAACTGCACCAAAGCAGTCGGTTTTTCAAGGCCCTACGCCATCTAAGGATTGTTATTCTTAGAAGCAAGCTTGTACATGGCAAGAAACCCTAACGCTTAGGACTTTATCAAGAAGATGTTTGTAAAAAATAATAAAATGTTTGATAGGAATAATGATTTAATTAAATTTTGATCACATTAGGTGGCCTTTCTGGGGGCCGATCCGATGAAGGTACAGCTTCATATGGTAATAATATTGAGTAACATGAAAAGTTGTTTTGGGAAATGTGTTCATCGGCCCTACTCCACTATAATGATGAAAATGACTCGGGATTGCTTGCTTTGCTTGAAATTCCGCTTAAGTTTACTTCATTTCTAGTGTTGGGGATCACGAATTCAAAGCAAGGCATAAATAGTCTTCTTATTTTTTCATTTTCATTTTCATTTTCATTTGGTGTGAATCGAAAAGAAGGCATAGTGAATAGTGTTTTCATGTCATATTTTTTTTTTTATTACGGAATTTTAAATAACTTCCTATGTAATGTTAGTTATATAGGTATATGTGTGTGATAAGTGATTCGAATTGTTTGCTCGTGTGGTAAGTGAAGCATGCGTGAAAAAGGCAGTATGTCACAGCAATTGGCAACAAAACAAACCAGAAAAACCATATATCGTGCATACAGCTAATGGATTGTATGAGTGTAACGTGTTGAATGCTGCTTTGCTGTGCTTGTGCTGCTGAAGCAGTTCCTTCTTTTTGTCCATCTTTTTTTTCTTTCACATACGTATATACATATACACGCAGGAACACAATATTTACGTTTACTGCAGCTGCTAATTAATTTCTTATATTATTTTTGTACATTGAGTTGATGCCTTAACGTCCGTTTGACTTTATTATATACACGCAACTGTTTAAATTGTCAACATGCATTCATTTAAAATAAATTAAATGAACGATGCACATATTTTCACTTCATGTTATTTGTATGGGAATGTGTAACTCTTTCATCTACGGATGGAAAGGATGACTACTGTTTACATATACAGCATCCAATAAGATGTAAGCATATATACGTAACAGCCTAGCAAGTGCAGCTAACAAAATGCTTGCAACCTTTTGTTTTCGACAAAGGTGTTGCTGTTGTTGTTGTTGTTATTGTTGTTGTTGCTATTACTAGTTTATGAGCAATCTTTCGATTACATAAACATAAATTTCCTTATTTTCTGCAATTGGTATTGATGGCACTTTTATAATGATGCACCGCCAACATCTACCAACACATATTAAACACAATTTCCGGTATAACCATCATATCGATCAGCATCGCATTCAAAGTGACTAAGGTCACGTTTCCAAACAACAAAGAAGGAAAAGACCGCATGCATTGTATACAAATGCAAAAATTCGTTTATGCAAAATCAATAAGCGTTACAGTAAGCCTCAGGGAGAATATCGGATACCTATCTTAAAAGGATTTTATATTAAACCGAGGCATCGTAAAGTCTTTGCTTTGTATTTTTACACAGCCTTGATAAGAATTTGAGATGGCAAGGCTTTGAATGCCTTTTTTCTGCCCCTTCTGTCTGTCCAGCTCTTGCAATGCTCCAACTTTCATAAACATTTTAAGAGAGAAGAGTCTGAGAGACGGATAAATCTTAGTAAATAAATCGGAATTGCAAACGCATATCCTTATATGCTTTGCGGTCACCTTTAACGCATAATCGCGACAAATGGAATGAGTTTATTAACGAACCTAAGTTTGTCGTAGCCAAAGCATGAAAATGTATTCGTGCAGGTTTTCCTACAGCTTGTCTATCCGCTGAGAAAAGCAGACAGGCTGCGCCTGTTTGCCATATGTATGTATGCCTTACATTTGGTTGGTGAATTGTCTTATCTGTGGGTCCAATGTTAATAGCATTTTGTGATGTTTGCTTAAAAATGTCACTGTTGCGGATATAAAAATAAACTGGTTTTCCTTTTACATACATATACACCGATAATAATTGTAAGGTCGGTTTTCTTTCAAATATGCATATATATCGTACTCCAATGTTTAATGGTCCGTTATTAACTATAAACGCTTGAACATTTCGCTTATCTTGCTGGTTATATGAGATTGTGACAGCGATAGCGATATAAATGGCAAGTGAGTTTAATAAGTTCAGGCAAATTTTCTTTTAATAATAAGGGCAGTGATCATGTCTGAATGTTACTTTGTATTCGCCTCGAATCCGATAGTTGATAAGCTTTTGTTTTTTCTTTTTCCTTCATGGAAGACTTTCGCATCATCTTCCTTGCTATGATGTCTATCCAATGAAGAAACCGTGAAAAAGAAACAAAGTCTTGTTTATATTTATTTGTCAAAATCCATCAAATTGACGGCTGGTCCTTCCCTCTGATGAAATAAAGAATAACAGTAAGCAATGCTTAAGTGTATGACTTAAGATTTAGTTAAGTAAAGTAATTCACTTCGTTATTCCTGCGGTATTTGATTACAAATTGAACGATCAATATGGGTTGGGGTTTATTTTTCCCCTACAATTGGCTTTTCTTCTTCTTTCATCCTAAGTCTGAGCAATCAATACTAACGCAAAACGTGAACTGTTTAGCTTTCAGGTATTAGATAGGTATTAGGCAGCACTGCAGGAGAAGTCATCAAAGTATGCTGAAGATAAACAAGACAGATTGTTGAATATTATAATGTACACCCTACACATGTAGATATATTATATCGTCAATTATTGTCATAAGATATAAAAATTTACTTGGTTTAGCTTTACGTGTTGTTGGCTAAAGCTGGACTAACCCAACGTTTCCATGTATGGATTGTGAACGCTCAGAATAAGATTTACCTTTTTGAGCTTATACTAATACATTAAAATCCTTATAATTTATTAAAAGTTATTAAGCAAAAACGACTTACAAAGAATGATAAAATCACTCACTAGAAGCAAGAACAAGCTCGCGGTTGCGCTTTTAATATACTCAATAAAATGGCTACTTCTACAATATATAGAAAACAAGTAAGAACATTATAGTCGGGCGACGCCGAATATTACATATTCGACACCGTGTGCAACCATTCGCCCGTTTTAATAATAATGCACCAAAACTACACATTATTTTCATGCAAAGCCTGCAAAGAGCTTGTCATGCAAGCCCGCATATTGCAAGGTTAAATTTTCTCCCCATATAGGAGCTTGGATTGCATGATAGCGCTTATATAAGTGGAGGCCCAAAAAAAAATAGACCTCTTTAATAAAAACTCTCTACCGTTAACTTTTTTTTGCTAAAATGCTCCTATGAATTATTAAGATATCATGTCCGGAGTGGGGGAAGAAATAGATCCATTTGATTCAAATTAGGTCCATTTAATTTTTTTATTTAATTCTTATTATAAGCAAATTTTCATCACTAAAAAATTAGTAATTAGGCTTTTTTGGCAAATAAGGATTTACGTTTCACGAGAATCCCTATATGCGGTGGTATCCAAAAAATAGATCTACATAGTCCAACTTTGGTAAGGTAGATTTCTTTGCAAATTTACTATTATGAACCCACTCTCGCCATGAAATGTTGGAAATTAGAATTCTTTACCATATAAAGCTTCAGGTTTCATAGGAGCGGTTACATGGGAGAGGGTTCAATAAATTCAGGCGGTCACAAGTCTTCATATCAATTTAGAATGCCGAAGCACCACTACTCAGCCACTTTTGCCGAGTAATATTAAAAATTGCAATTTTTTTTCCATATAACGACTTTTCAAGATACGACGTCAGGAAAAGGTCGACCAAATCATTTTCAATAGCGTTCGTCCTTCGGCCAAAGTACGTTTTTGTACCAAATTTCATCAAAATATCTCAAAGATTGCGAGCTGCAGCTTTAATATAAAAGTACATGGACGGCAGGAGAGACAGGCTTAGATCGCTTTAGATAATGATTCTGAATCGATCGGTATGATGAACGGTGGGCCTATCGTAAGCCCTTCTGGGTGTTACATACGTTCGCACTAAGTTAATATACCCCCTATATATACCCCGTATAAACTACAGTACTGATCACAACTAAGCTGATATTTGTTGTATACCGCGTGCAACCTTTAGCAGCCTAAAATGAACGGTATGATAGTGATGGATATACGATTATACACAACGCACCAATGGCAATGGAAAATTTTACTCGTTTTTAGTGGAAAATTCTGTGTTGTCCTTTTTTTACCGCAACGATGCTATGCGCAATTCATTCTTGGCATTATTGTCATGTACGCTCTCTTACTCGGCAACAACATTATCAATTATGTCTATAAAAACACTATGAACTCTTCCTTATATCGACATTTTTTTCGCTTTTTCACCTCGAAAGAGTATTATGATCCCTGGCAATATTGGCTTAGGTGACATGAAACTGTGATCAATTCGATTTTAGTGCAAGAAATAGCAGATTAATTAAATGCATTTACAGCGCTTTTGAAAATGACCGAAATGAAACGATCGGCCACATTCCAACGTCAAGCCTGATGGCCAAAGTAGAAACAGGTGTTGATTACAAAAATCACTCTTCATTTCTTGAAGGATTTATTACAAATTAATTGCAGATTTTTGTGCCGATACGTTAATTATTGTTGATGAATTGCCAAAGATTCCTGCGAATGATAAACTTTTCATAATGAAAATGAAATTTCGTAAACTGGTAGTGATCGAATACTAGATGCACTCTGCCAGGGCTTAAGAGGATATTAAATTTCAATACCATAGCAATAATAATCATAATAATAATTTTAAAAAATGCCAGAAGTAAAGACACAGTAAAATTATTTAAATAATATAAAATAAGAAGAGGAAGATAAAATAAAGCGAGTTATAGTTAATGCTATCCTCTGTAAAAGAAAAAAAAAAAAAAAGAAAAAATTAAACTTATACTTAAACTTGATTTGTTGTGAAGTAAAACAAAAATACATTTCTCTTTATTGAGTCTTAGGCCGGTTGCGTCATATATGGTAAATATTGCACGTTTGACCTTGACAAGTATACATATCAAAAACAGTGTTATAGTGTCGATTATAATTGTCTTGGCGGTTAAAGAAGTTGTTATGTTTGTGGTATTTTTTTTTTTTTTTTTTTTTTTTATGGCATCACGCAATGGTTTTCCCATTTATTGAAAAATTAAAATCGCGTAAACATTTTAAGTAAATCTGAAAAGGCACGCGTATCGTTTTCATACCACGGCTCATAAATTCAATAACAAAATCGATAAAAATCATTTGTTTCTGTTGTAATACCGCCATAACGAATGAATGCCAAAGCATTCAAATCAATTTTCATTAAGTGCGTACTGAGCGTACTAATAGTCCACAAGACCAATGAGATAAATGTTTACAGCATTCATACAATCAATGAAATATTGAAATATTATAAGATTTTTTTGATTGACTACTAACTTCCACTGTATATACTGGTTCACAATTCTTTCAATTTTTAATGAGGAAAAGGGTTTTGCAAGTCATTTTTATTTATATTTTCAGCGGTCAGTTACGCTATAAGAACGTAACGGCAGCAAACAAATATTATATTTATGCCCTACGGTAGTTGTGGAACGGGGTATATTATCTTAGTGCGAACGCAAAGAGGGCTTAAGGTGGTAGACCCCTCCTTTTTAATATACCGATCGATTCAAAATCATAATCTGAATTGATCTTGGTCTGTCTGTCCGACTGTCCATCGGACTTATGTCCATGTAATTTTGTGTTCGAGCTATACATTTTAATGAAATTTGCTACAGTGACGTGTTTTGCCCTAAGGACGAACGCTAATGAAAATGGTTGCGATCGGTTCACTTTTTCGACCACTCCTCACATAAAGCCCTATTTTGAAAAGTCGTTATGTGGAAAAATATTGCAATTTTTAAAATTTCTCGGCAAAAGTGAGTAAGTATTAGTATTTCGGCATTCGAAATTGGTGTGAAAACCTTGGACCGGCTTGAGCAATTTTTTGAACCCCCCTCTCACACAACTGTTCCTACGGAAACTAAAGCTTTATATAGTAAAAAGATCGAAAGGTCAAAATATTTCATGCTAGCAATTGGCTCACAACAGCAAATTGGCGAAAAACTCTACCTTACCAAATTTGGACCATGTAGATCTTTTTTTTGGATACCACCGCATATAAGGATTCTCATGAAACGTAAATCCTTATATGCCAAAAAAGCCTAACTGCTAGTTTTTTTTGTGATGAAAATTCATTCATGATAGTAATTAAATAACAACACTAAGTGAACCTAATTGCAACCGCATGAGTCCATTTTTTGGCCTTACTCCATACACGATATCTCAAGAGTAGTGAGGTCTTCGGAAAAGGGCTTAACTTTTAATATTCTATGATAAAAATTAATTCGTAGTAGCGTTTCAGTAAAAACATGTGCAGTCGTGAATATGGATTACATGGCTCTATTTAGCCAACAACAATTACTATGAATGTCGTAAAGCTTTTTCAGAATTTTGAAATGTAGAAAACTGAGTTTCTAGCTTTCCGAGACATTAAATTTTTCAATATTGCAGGTCTTTCTCCATGACACCGCAAACCTATATTTATGTGGTTAGAAAAGGCTTACAGTCGAGCGTGTGATCTTTGCACTGCTGCTATGTGCTACTATATGATTTTCTCAGTTATTGACTGATATGAATATGGATATAGAAATTGAGAAAAGTCAGCATTAATCAGCGAAATCCAGTTTCGCTGCTTTCATTTCATTTACACCAATTGTGGAGTTGATTGCATAATTCAAAGTCGTGGTAAGAAGACGATAATATTTTGAATAAACATGTAGGCTGAAGCGAATGGTTTCTTTTTTTTTTTTTTTTTTTGGAAATCCTGTTAATGTACTTGCTGGTACCTGGTAACTATGATTATTATACACAGATGCACTTGCAAATTGCTTGCAGTCGAAATGCACTAGCACTCATTTAACGGCAGTCAGATAGTTTGTCCAGCCAACAACACGGATTATTTAACCGCTAAAGCAATGAGAAAAAGAAGAAAAATTGTGCACACTTGTGTGTGCATGCGAACATATGTAATGTGACATATACATGTGCTGACTGTTATGCTGACTTTGGCTACACAATCGACCGTCAACCGGACAAACATATATCCAAATGCATGAACAAGTAGTGAACGTCAAGTGAATGAAAAAAAATCGAAAGTAATGAAAACGCATATAAACATACATATAATTGTTACACTTGTTGTATACTACTATGTGGATGTGTTGTTATGTGTTGCGTTATGCTGCATTATGCACAATTCCGCTGATAAACTGGCAGTTTTGCAAAGTGATACTAGGTTGCTCGGTTGATGACGGTGGTTGGTTAGTTGGCAGCCAACAATATCTCAAGTAATTGCCTCTGTAATTGTCGACGATTTTGAACCAGTTTCAGTTGAACACTTTTATTACTGTGCCAATCGCTATCGCTGCTTTTGCTCGACTGACCTAATTTACTTTTCGTATCATACTTGAGGTAACTGCTTGCGCATTCGCGCAATTGCTTTGCCGAGATATTATTGTGTATCCATAAAAGAAGATGATGACGATGAAGATGAAGATGAAAAGCTGAATCAACTGCAAGAAATGTGATATCACACATATACATAATGCTTCACATATATCCAGGGATTTGTTACATAATACCAAATATAAGTAGAAGAAGAAGACTTTTTTTATCGCAAAGCTCGGATGTTACCCTTACACATATGAACGCTTTTATGCACCTATTTCAACTGACTTTATGATGTCTGTATACTTGACTAATACAACAAGAACAACAACAACAACAACAACATAATAATAATAATAATAATAATAATAAATTAAAACAATATCAAAAGGTAACATTCGATACCCTGTAATTAATATTAACGCATTAAGTTATCGCATACACAGATACACACAGATGCACACTTGTAGAAACGGTTTTTTTTTTTATAAACACCATGCATGACTCTGCTAAGATGTAATTATTACGGTGTTACAGATACTCGAAGCAACTTTCAAAAGGCGTTTTCGGCATTTCGTTTTTCTTGGCCAACCGATGAAACTGTAACAACCATCGTTTTTTTATTGTTGTTGATTACTTTTTTAAGTTCCTCTTCTTCTGCTGATTTCAATGCCAAACATACGCATATATACACTCGCATACACAGGCATACCGATTTACAGGTTTTAACACTTTTTACATGTAATTTTTTCTTTTCTTAATGACTTTTAAACTAATAATTAAGGATAAACTCACAGACATATGCTGAAGGTCGGACAAAGCGGACAGCAGGTAAAAAGCATAGTATATGGGATTAAGAAGAATTTTCGTTACTCATCACCTTAGAGAGAAATAAACACTTCTTACTTACTGTTTTAAACACTACACCATTTGCGATGCAGGATATACTCAGCGTAAGTGTGGACGTATGTAACATGCAGAATGTCTTACGATAAACCCATCTTTTATTATACCTATCGATTCGAAATCATTTTCTAAATCGATCCAACCTTGTCTGTCCGTCTGTCTATTTTTTTTGTGTTTAAACTACAGTACGCAATTTTTGAGATATTTTAATGAAATTTGATGCAAAGACGAATGCTATTACAAATGGTGTTAATCGGTCCATTTTTTCAACTACTCCCCGTATATTTTGAAAAGACGTTCGTTGCAAAAAAATTGCAATTTTCCAAATTTCTTGGCAAAATTCACTCTCTAGTAGTATTTGGACAAAAATTTGATTCGGCTGAGGCAATTTTTTGAACCTCCTTTCGTATAACCGATTCTATGAAAGCAGAACCTTTGTAAGGTAAAAAGGTCGAATTTTTAACATTTTATGGTGGGAATTAGTTCTTAATAGTGTATTGACATAGGAATCGACCTTATCGAATTTGGACCACGTAGATCTATTTTGTGGATACATGGGCTTTCATGAAAAGCATGCCACTGCATAAAAATAATGTGTAACTTTTACCAAAACCAGTGAATAAATGTATTAGCCAAAACTGCTTTAGGGTATCTAGGAGTCGACCTTGCCCGACTATATGGTTCTTAATTGTTTTATTATTGGAAGTTTTCCTGACAGCATTGGATTTTCGCTAACAGCGAATGATTTTTTATGTTAAAGCGCGTCTACTGCTCGCTTAGTTTCTTCTTCTTCTTAGCATTTGAAAGATCTGCGTTAATTATGCGGATATTAATTAATATATAATATGACAGAGATGAGCCAAGATCTTAAATGGAAATTATTCTAATGAGATGCTATTAACATAGAAGGAAAACTGTTTGCAAAACAATGACGCAGATGATAAGAGGGGACAACCAGCACATCTTCTTTAAAGAAAATACGAATTTAACTTTAAAACAAGTGAAAACATTAGAGTAGAGCACGGCGCACCATTTCCGTTATCCATGTATTGACTTTTCGCAATAAGGCGTTATAAGGGAAGTACTCGTTGAAAGAACCATTTTCAACAGTGGTCTTCCCAGGGGTAAAACACACTAGCGTAGCAAATTTAATCGACGTTTTGTGACTTTGACGATTTCGACTAACTCTTTTTTCATCCGGGAATTTAAGTTAGGAATCTGGACTCCGTTTACTTTCAGCAAGACGCGCGACCTGCCGCACAATTCGTAAAACGAAGAACCTATTGTGTGTGATAAAAAGATGGTAAAGGTTGTTGAATGACCCTGTACTACCATTGGATGGATTAACCCTTTCAAATATGAAATCTTTTCCAACACGTAATAAAAACTTTAGCTTTGATAATCCATTTAGGGACTTCGTACAGCGGATAGGCAAAACATGCACAAATCCACAATGATTAAGAATTTTTTTTTTTAGGTCTAAGCATTGTAAACGGACCGAAGTGACGGACATAAATAAAAAAAAAAAGCAAGGATTTCTTTTTTATCCACTAACTTAAGACTCAATTGATTGTCAGACGGACGGATAGCATTATTACGATTTATTTACCGTACCCGTAGCTGTTGTAGTTATCAGTTAAGCAAGCGAGATAACTAATTTTGATTTAATTGTCGCCGTATGCAGACCCGGGGCTCCTGCTTGATAGTTTCATAATGAATGAAACGACCTTTGCGGGATGATGACTTGGGAGAAATATTTCCTAACAAACTATGCAGTGCAGATAAAATATTTATTTGCTGTTTTGTTTTCGTTATAATTTTTTCTCCACGGTGGCCGCTAATTTGATTAACAAATTCAGTCATTGTTGCTTACGCATTGTTGTGCATATTTTATGAACTATAGCTTATGCGCTTAAATATATACGTGTGTGCATTAGCTATGCTCTTCGTTTTACTGCCTCGTTTCATATTGTTGTGCGAATTTTTTGTTGCAATAATTGTTATTTGTATTTCATTCTGCATAAAGTAGTGTATTTTAGATCCCAACGAGGATGTCATTATACCCTACACCACTTGCGGTACATGGTATATAAAATAAAGAGCGGACATATGTAACGCGTAGCCGCTTAAGAAAGATCATCTTTTATTACACCGATCGATTCAGAAAATGATTCTCAGACCATCTGTCCGTCTGTACGTCTGTCCATCTAAATTTGTGTTCAACCTATAGGTCGCAATTTTTGATATATTTTGACGAGATTTGGTACATTGATTTGTTTTGACCCAAGGACGAACGCTATTGAAAGTGGCTCGGGTCGCTCCGTTTTTTGGCCCATCCCCCGTATAATGATCTATTTTGAAAAGTCTTTGTAATTCAAAATTTCTTGACAAAACACGCTGTGGAATAGTATTTCGAAATCCTAAATTGATAGTTTTTTTAACCCTCTCTCTTATAACCAGCCGTTCCTATGAAAATCTTTATACCGGGAAAAGGTGTAATTTTTAATATTTCATTATGAAAATTAGTTCATAATAGTAAATTGACATAGAAATCAACCGTACCGAACATGGTCTTCTTTTTTGGATACCACCGCTTATAAGGATTCCTCCAATATGTGGGCTTTCAGAAAAAATATACCTCTGCATGAAAGTAATGTGTAACTTTTGGTTGATAATTGTATTAGGCGAAGCGGTGTACGGTATTCAATAGTCGGCCTTGCCCGACTATAATGTTCTCACTTGTTTTCTTAATAGTTAGCTTTATTTGTGCATTTTGCATAAAAAGGCTGAGGAAACCGTTAAACAGAAAATTTAACAAAATCGTTATGTGAAATATTTGCAAAATGGGACGAAGAGTGCGCGAACAAAAAAAAAGTGCTGCTTAAGCCAACACGAGGGCCATTTGTTGTAACTAAAATCCATTAAATAAACGATGCAAATGATTTGAAAGTAATGTATGCAGAGAGTATTGTCAGACGATAAAAAGCATCGAATATGCAATAAACATAATCTCGGCTCTCAAACATGTTGCTTCTTATCATGTTCTTCATAACGATAAGATGTCGATAGTAGCGAAAAGAAAACCCTTAAGTGGTTCGTAGAAACACTCTACGAGAATTTTTTCGTATCCAAATGAACTCCATATGGGGATACATACGATTGCTCTGATTCAATCCTTTATGCCCTTAAACCTAAAAAGGAGTAAAGACAAAAAGATTAAATTTTTCTAATCTCTAATATTGGGTGCGCGCAGCTGTAAAATATACATGAAATTTTTCAACGTTTTTCTGTTGTTGTCAGTGAGCAATAAGTAGAAAAGCCAGCAATCAGAGCGAGTTTCAGTTTATGCTGCACTGTTGACGATCTGTCTTCAGATAGATCTGCGCTGTTTTCACATTTTCTTTGCCAAAATTTTCAACCGATATCTTCATTTTTGCGGCTGGAAGAATTTTTACCACCCACATCACACAGACCTTCAAATCTCTCAAGCTCTCTGAAGCTCCCTTTTGGGCATTGCTAACGTTTTGACAAAATGATCAGCCACCCATGAGTGGTGGTTAACGGTGTCTTTGTTTGCTTTATGTAGCAGACATACCCGCATTCAATTTTATTGGCATTAAACGACCTGCAGCCTGTTGGCCCTTCTGTTATCCATGAAGCCGAATATATTATTAATAGGAAATTTATTACAACAAATTTTTACACCCTACACCACTTGTGTTACATTAGTGCGATCCGCCTGAGTGGCCGAGTAGGCAGGACTTTTTTGAAAGCCTTAGATGCTAGTGCTTTAAGACTTTAGTCTTAGAATTTATTCTCTGGCTAAATTTGTACTAATACCAATAATACATTAGTGCGGATTAAGTTAGTGCGGACTTATATAACACGTACAAGCGCTTAAGAGAGACCGACTTTTTATTATATCGATCGATTCAGATTCATTTTCTAAGCTTGTCTGCACGTCTGCCCGTTCGATGTCTGGCAAGGAGGAACGCTATTGAAAATTTTTCGAATCGTTCCACTTTATCGAAACTTCTTGGCAACCGCCGAATGGTTGATCGAAACAAACAAAATTTAAGAGAAAAAAAAAGGAAAATTTGCGCTGATGTGTCACAAAAAAAAAGTTACCGCATGCACCTACGTTGAAAGCTAAAAATAAAAATCTTACAAAATATTTCATAAAAAAGATGTGATTTTTTATTTGCTCATAACTCAAGCAAGCAATTGATGAATTGAGCCCGCTTCGTGTTCCTGGTAGGATTAATCGACATCAGATAAGAATTTGTAATGATTGTGGCCAAATGGATGAATGTATGGACGTTAGCAGTTTAATGCTAACAAATATAAGTATTAAGCTATCGGAAAGCGTGCGCCAAACATTAAGGAAGCTAACGCATCAACACCTATCTCGACGCGAAGTAAGACAACTGCAGCAGCTTATAACATTCATTACGAGATGTCACCAAGTTATGTAACATACACCCAATTCTCTTTTTACACGATTTTTTTACACGTATTTTTTGGTAACATATCTATCGTGTAAAAAGAGAATTAGGTGTATACACATATGACTTAAACCATGATGTATACGGACTGAGTTGATCTATCCTCTCTGTATTCATAATTATAATTCTCTCTATTCGCCTGAGTGGCCGAGTAGGCAAAAGTCTCGACTAGCGATTCAATGCGAACTGAATCGATCTTTCCTCTCTGTGTTCATAAATATAACTCTCTCTACCCGCCTGAGTGGCCGAGTAGGCAAAGGTCTCGACTGGCAATTCAATGCTCGTGGGTTCAAATCTCAAGTGCGGTAGAGTTCTTAATAGTACACCCAATTCTCTTTTTACACGATTTTTTTACACGAATTTGATTTAACACGAGTTCGAAAGAAAAAAAATTTCTTCTTTTACACGAATTACCTTATTTTAACACGATTTTTTTTTTATGAATTTCAGATATAATTCCCTTTTTCAAAGAAGAAGTTATTTTTTATAAAATATTTAATGAATTAAAATGTGTAAGCACGAAATAAATTAAGTGAACTCCAACAAGAACTTTTTAATATTGTTTACATCTAATTCTCTTTTTACACGAATTTTTTTACACGTATTTTTTTGGAACGTATCTATCGTGTAAAAAGAGAATTAGGTGTAATATTAATAAAAATAAAGGCGACAGCCTTAGATGCTAGTGCTTTAAGACTGTAGTCTTAGAATTTATTCTCAGGCTAAATTTATATAATAATAATAATAATAACTCTCTGTATCTTCCAATTATCATGATTTTTGTTTATTTTTTTTCTAGTTCTCTGACATATTTATAAACTTCGCTCTCTTTCTCTTATCGTTTTTTCTCCGTTTTTATTATTGCAAAGGTTTCCTTGCAAAATTAATTCACAGTAAAATTTGAAGCGCACATTGATGAAATATCATTTACTCAAATCCCAACGAACTCCGCATTTATATATATATGCATATATATATCGCAGTAAATTTCATTTACAGTTATTTCAAAATGTTTTGCATTTCATAATTTAAACGCATCCACTCATCACTTTATTTTGCACTGCATACTGACCACATGTGATATTACAAAATTACCGTTAACAATGTATCATACATATGTATAAGCGTGTAAGCCTTGGATTTTTTAATAGAAAATATAAAAAATGGAATGAAATAAAAAGTCAAAATAAAAAAGAAAAAATTATTTCACTGGTTAACAGTTGTTTAAATGATTTTTGGTTATTTGGATCAAGCAAACGATGTCACGAATGTCGTACGTGTTTGCTCCTCGTAACCTATTGTTAATGTATGTTACAAACTGCAAAGATGATATTTTTGTACATAGCCAACCCGCAAGCAAAGCAAAAACACTATATTTTTATAATTTTTACAATCTTTTTAAAGCACAATTAAAAGAAAGGAAATTTTACAGCATTAATGCCTATCGCAGTCAGATTGATCTAATCAGATTGCGATGTTGATGTGTCTAATAACATCAGTTGTCTTTAGTTTACAAAAAAAAAGTTGCAAGAAATTTCTTAACCCTCGTGTGAGATGCTTAGCTCCTTCCTTTAGATCAAATGCAATTTGAAAAACTTCACAAACAAACCAAAACCTTATGCTTTGTTTTTACAGAGTTATTGGTCTAATAAGAACATTATAGTCGGGCTAGGCCGAGATTTAAACATCATACACCACATTATCTAGCAGAATTCTTACTTTTACATGAAATTACTATTAATGGATAGTTTTCATCATCGCATATCGAAACTTAGACTTTTCTGCCCAACAAAGGATCAATTTTTGTGAAAATCCCCATTAGGGTGGTATCCAAAAATTGGTGTACTTAATTTTTTATCTTGATCTCATTTTCATCATAAAGCATTGAGAATTATACCTTTTTGTCAGTTTTCGTTGTATGGACGAGAGTCCAAAAAATTGCCCCATCTGGTCCAAAGTTTTCACACCAATTTATAATACTGAAATATCAGTACTTATCCACTTTTGTTGAGAAATTTTGAAAATTGCAATTTTTTTCCATATAACGTCTTTTCAAAATAGGCCTTTATATGAGGAGTGCTCGAAGAAGTGAATCGATCCCAAGCATTTTCCATAGCGTTCATCCTTGTACCAGATTACATCAAAATATCTGAAAACTTGCGACCTGTAGCTTGAACACAAAAATACATGGACAAACATCAAATGGACGGATGGACAGACAGGCTTCGGCATTCAGAATTATTTTCTTAATAGATCGGTATAATAAAAAGCGAACCTATCTTAATACCTTCTCGTTGTTACATAACTCCGCACAAACTTAGTATACCACAAATGGTACGGAGCAAAGTAAAATGAAATAAGAAACTTGTTCGCATCAAGTAAAAAAATCAACTGCACTAAGTAAAAATTCAATCACAATACTCTAACTGACAGCTATCAAACTATATGTTATTGAAAAGGAAATAATTTAACTGCCAGTGAAGACTGCATGTTTAAAACTGTATATTAGTAAAACTTTCAGTTAAAATTTATGTACTAAAAGTGGCTCTTAAAACCCGTGTTACGTAGTTTTATGTATTAGAGACGAACAATAAATTAAATATTTGCGCGATTTCAACCATAAAAGTACACGAATTTTTCTCTAAAATTGCAGCAACAATCCTTGCGACTATTGTAAGAGAAGGATTGTCTGCTTTCCAAACTCACAACTTATGCTATAAACGCTAAGTAAATTTTTAAATCCGCTTACTTAGCCCAAAAGTAAATTTCGATTTTCTTTAGTTTACATAAGTGCTTACGTCACATCATGGAACATCTGTGTGGCCATTGATGTCTATTGAAATTTATAGCAAACAATTGAGATGCAAAGTTGGAACTTGTCGCACAGTTGTCATGAGAAACCGGTATCTTTATATGACATTTACCTCGGAAGCTACTTATGACTCGACCTCATATTTTAAGCCTAAACATAATGTGGAGAGTTTTCAAATAGCTTATATTAATGTACCGTTTTCGGCGCATTGAAATGGCTTTACTTAATAATCATTTGCGTCATTTTTATTTGCTCGTCTTTTATACCGATTGTTTAAGGCGGCTCGCTCTAAGGTCAGATTCACAAATCGCTTTAAGATCTGCGCTCTTATGGCGCCCACAATTAATAAGCCAAAAACCTTCCACAGCTTTCCATTGTGTCTATGTACTGTGACGTGATAAACTATGCTTTTGAAGGAACATAGATGTGCCGACACTCTCACCTCCCCGTGGTGATCCCTCGAAACGGTTTCGATCGGCGAAGAAGAGTTGAAGGCTTGGACTATCTATAATTTGGCAACAAGTTTTCTGAAAGATAGTTCAGGGGTTCACTGGAAGAAGCACTCTTTTCTCATAGGCTATTACTATAAAGGAAATACTAACCAAAACCAGATGGTAACTGGTTACGTAAAATAGGTTGACATAGTAATAGTCGAGAACGTGATACCGCCCGCCATGTCAGATGTAGCACGCGACTTCTCGAATATATTTTGCAGAAGGGTAATCCGGTGTTGGCTACTCGAGATTGTATGGTTAATCCGAAGGCGTAAAGTAAGGCTGAAGGCTTTATAATGTAACTTTAAGCTCCACAGGAGTCAGCAGACCATTCACTATGTAACGAGTACAGGCGTGTAGATGTACTGCAGATTGGTGCTTGCCAAGATCCTTCCCTCCCGAAGCTTGCATACTTACATACATGTGGAAACCGCGGTGGAAGCTAGTGCGTCCCGTTCCCACTTTGAACGCAGCAGTTAACCAATGTGTGAGTCCTGACTGCTGACTACTGCAATGTGTAGCCCTTCGGGGGTATCGTGGTGGTTGTGGTTTCTATCATTCCTAAAGCGAATAATTAGAGGTAATGATAGGCCTCAATACTCCCCAGAGTGGGTTTATTGGGCCATACGCAACACACATATCTGGGTTCTCCAGTGTAGTTTAGGCCCCTAAGTTATACGGATTATCTTATCTTCCGGAGGGCGACGGTCACGCAAAATTAACCCGTACGTCATCGGGCAACGTGGGGTTAAACCGGCAAGTTAGCGTACCCACGTTAAACGCTGAGAGACATCTGTGTCTATGTACGTTCTTTAAGAGACGACCTGAATTATATTACGAGCATTTGATGAAATGATTTCGCAAAAAAAAAAAATTATTTATTTCTTTTGGGATATAAAAGATTCCTAAACAATTTTTGACGTAAAACAAAGAAGAGAATCTGGAAGTATAACAATGCGACATGAGTAATACGATTCCTTTTAATATCAATCAACAAATCGCGTCGAAGATCAAAAGGATTTTTCTCTTTTATTCTTACTCTTAACGTCACTCTCTCGGCTCTTAAGCGAATAAATTGTTTGTAGTAAAATTTTTGACTGAAAACAGTTTCTTTTATTATTATGCCTATAAAGTTGATATGTGATGATGATGGGGCTTTTGTTGCTGTTGTTGTTGCAGTTTTTGCTCAGCTGCTTGCTTGTTTACAAGAGCATTACTACAATGGTTAATTGCAATAGTGAGACTTTTTAAGTTTTAAATTTTAGTCGTTTTTTTTTTTTTATTTTTTATTTTTGTATTTTTCAAGTGTGCTCTTCAGTTTTTAACAAAAATCTGACTCTGGTAGTAGCTGAGTGTTATGTATTGGGTTTCCATTACATATTTAGCTTTACTTACTGTTTGTGTTAAGTTGATGTTTTGTTGTGCGGCAATGTAGATGATCATGATGATCGCAATGATGATCTTAACCAAAATATAAATAGATCCGCATATGAAATATTTTTGTCAGTTATATTAGAAGACCTCAACGGAGGCAATCATTACAGTGGTGCTAAGTATTTAACGCCTCAGTTAACGCGTCCATACGCGGGGATTCATAAATATGAGATCCCTACATTTAATGGTGGGTTCATTGGAATATTAAAAAAAAAAAAGACAATTTAAGAATAATAAGTACATGAAAAAGAGTATATTGTCATGTTACAAAAAAAAAAAAGAAGTGAAGTGACAAGAACAAAATATCACTAATCATTATCAGATATAAGATAAACTGAAACAAAAAATAAATAAATAAAACGATTTACATAAATTAATAAAATAAAAAATGTAATACAAATAAAATTCAGTTAAGCTAAAAAGCGACTTTTAGGAAATAAAAAATAATTATATAATAAAATAAAACGATAAAAAATTTTGTGGCCGCCGAACCGAACGGTGCAAATATACTAATCTCCCCACCTGCAAAACAAGGAAGTAAGCATCAGATACCTCTCGAGAGGCGTATCTTTGCTCACTGAGATGATTTGTTCATACGACTACCCTACAGTCTCTTAGTCAAGGATTGATGTAGAAATCTTCAACTTGTCTTGGTTATATAACTTAAGTTTAAATAAGTTCTTCGCTCACTTATAACAAGTTAAGACAATAAATGCCGACAATTTTAAAATGTTTCAATTAATTACCCTTTGGCCCAGAGAAGCATCGACGTCAAGCATAAATTTAGTTCAAATATTTCTCAGCGCAATCTGAAATTCTAGAGCAAAAGTGCTCCGTAAGATTCGAAAATTTTGAAAATTGACGAAACGCATTATATACTCAAAATCGAAAAGATTATTGCATACAGCACTTGCCGTAAGGATGTACCATATAGCCGACATTGTTGCAAATATAGGCAACACCTGAAATGGTTCACGGCGGTGTTTTCTTGCTCGCTATTCTCGGCATATTTTGATGAAGAATGATAGATTGATCTATTTCGGCCCAGCCCGTGTGAAAATGGATTACATTGAGACATTTTTACGATCAGTTTCCGCATGATTTTGAAAAAATCTTTTAACAAAAAAAAAAAAAACCATAATTTTCGTTTTCATATCTCTCGGCAAAAATTGGTCTAAACAAATAAAAACGTTGTATTTGGATCATGGCGATTATTGGATATCCTACAGCGCCTCGTCTACTAATATTTCTTATGTGTTTCCGTCATAAAATATTGAAAATTATAACTAAAGTTAAAACAGTAAATTTTTATTTCAAATATTTTCATATTTTTATTACCAATACTAACAAGTAAGAAAATTAAATTCGAGCGGGACCGAATCTTTTATACCCATCACTGTTATCCTAAAAAAGACAAAAGATGCAACAGAACATAATTTTCATGCTCTATAATGTGAAGTGGGCGTAGCGGATTTTTTCTACTTTCAAAATCAAAGTTTTTAACATATAGGCATGTGGGCGTTGTAGGTGTGTTTTTTGAAAAGTGTAGGTCACATGAAAATTCTTTCGCACATTTTCGCGAACGGGAGAATGTTTTCGACAGATGCTACACAGTAGATAGATCGATAGACAAACAGACAGACATGCTTAGGTGCATTGTGTATTTGAAACTGACCAAGAATTTATAAATTTAACGGGGTTTTTAAAGCTTGCTTCTGTGCCTTACAAAGGTTTTGAAAACAAAATGGAAGTATTACGCCCTATAAAATTTAGCAAGCGTGGCCCCTTTTTTTTTTTAGTTACATCACCAAGAGAATATGTGTTCACATTTTTGTACATTCATCTGCTATATAGTTTATGAGTAACGATGAAAAAACCAATTTTTCATTACTTTTGAAAAACAGAAGTGTTCTCAGCTTACATTGTGCTGTGGGCGTGTCCTTCGACCGATTTGGCCTATTTTCAATACCAATCTGCGTGCAAAAACTTGCAATCTTTCTGCCAAATTTGAAGTCGATAGCTTCACTTCTGCGGCCAGAAGAATGTTTACAACAGACATAACACGGACGGACATGCTTAAATTGATTTAGAATGTAATGCTAGAAAAGAAGATGTATGCTTTGTGGGGTCTCCGATGCTTTCTTCTAGGCGTTGCAAACGGCGTTTGACAAAACGAACGTCTTCTATATCCTTTGCTGATGGATATAAAAATTACACTTTTCTGACATTATTTTTTGACCTATTTTTATAAAAAGCGGTAAGAATGTTAGACTTCTTCACAACATAGCATTCCCGAGATTTAATGTATTATATAAAAATGGTACAATGATAAATAGGAAATTTTAAGAGCATGGAATGGGGGTTATTGCGGGGATTATTTTGCAACCACAAAATATGCATTTAACTCCGTTCATTCGTTTACACCTAAAAGGGATCTATTTGTCTGATAACTGCAAGAATTAAGAATTAAATCCAGAATTTCCACTGCCAGGAATATCCGATGATTACTACGCGATTTTTCCAGTTTTTAGTAGAAACAGCCGTTCTTTACTTTTTTTATTTCTCAATTGTTTTCAAGACGCTAGCTATTTGTTGCTAAAACAAAACAATATTTTTGGACATATACTGTTTTCTCTTTGTTAGGCAATCCTTCCATAATTAACAACTCGGAGAGTTGTTTATTTACTACTTGCCCATCATAAGAAATGCAGATCCCAAATAAAATATGAAATTTATGAGAATTAGAAAAAGAAATTAAATGAAAACTCATTTAAGATATTAGTGGACTTTTGTTCGCTCAGCAAAATGCATTCAATTTTTTTATGAAATAAAGTCATAAGCAAAGCGAAACATTATTTAACTTGCAATAAGTCAAAAGACACCTAGTAAGGCATGGTCCACTATTAAGTGCCCTAGACCACCCTACAGTTATCCATATAAGGCGAGTACAGTTATTCATATGATCCGATCCCAACCATTTCCAAAGCATTTGTCTTTAAGCGAAAACATGTCCTTGTATTACTTATCGTCAAAATATCTCAGAAATTGTGTAATGTAAGCTGAACACAAAAAACTAAGACAGATAGACGGATAGATGGACAGGCAAGCTTAGATCGATTTAAAAAAAATGACACAGACGGACGGATAGATGGACAGACAAGCTTAGATCGATTTAAAAAAAAAGCGATCGGTGGACTCTATCTCAAATTCTTCTTAGTATACCCTTGTACCATAAGTAGTGTACGGTATAGTGAAGAATATCGAATTGAAACAAAATTTTCCTTTAGCTATTTCTAATTTTCTCTCTTCGATTCGCCTATCTGTTTGGAAATTAAAAAGAAGAAGAGTTACTAGACGCTTCCGCGGGTTTTTAATAAAAAAAAAAGCATTATAGAAACAATAAATAAGTGTAGAATCACTAAAGAGTGTTTAAGCAACGATTTTACTAAATTCCACAAGTATTAACCGAGTTTATAGAAATCTATTAGAGATTATGAAAATCAAAAAAAAAGCATAGAACTTGAACTTCTTTTCATTCCATTTTCTTTTATATCACGTGTTATAATACAAACGATGTTAATATTCCTTGCAATCGTTGTTATTAGCAACCGCAGTATCAGTGCATTGAAAGCATTCACCTTTCCCATCCTTACATTGACAAAGTAATTTGATTTGCAACTTCTTCCCTTGAATGCGCGACACTTCTAATCCAATAACCTTTCAATGAACAAAGGCTTATATGAGATACAAATAATACTTTTGTTTGGGTCAAAAAAAAAAAATATATGTCACAAGAAAAGTTGTTAAAAAAGAATGATTAATTAAATTTTTGGACAAATATTTGAAAAATGTTTAAAAAATTATGGAACATATTCCTAAGGTTTATAAATAATAAAATAAAAAACTTTAATAAAAATTTTGCGTATTTTTTTTTTTTTTTTTTTTTTGCTTTTAATAATAAACGGATATATATCTATATAAATATGTATGATAATTTATTGTCCATTGAATTCAAGAATTTCAATGCTATCAAATTTTAACAACAAACCTAAGATCACATATTAACCATGAAACGGAAATAATCAAAAGCATGAAAAAAAGCATGCAGTGTAAAATTGATAAAATCAAGACAAGCAAAAGCAACTGAAAAATTTATACATAAATACAATGCATGTATGTATGTACGTCAGTACGTCTGTACGTATGAAATATTGGTAAATATCGCGATAAAAGAGTGAAAGAGCAGAAAAAATGCTTAGCATAGCTTAGTTTGCAATTCGTATCATAATGAAATTGCTTGGAAGGAGAGATTGATGGGTTAAATATCCGATTGAATTAATCGTGCTAGTTAATCGCCAACTGTTCATAAATTGATTCGTTCTAAAAGCACTTGCATTTATAGCTCATTTCAAAATATTTTTTAACTGCTCTGTATAGATACGATTTTAGTTGAATCGTTTCTTTGCGCAGCTTCTTAATCGATTCAAAAAACCCCATTACTTCCTCCTTTAAATAGTAACAATGCAATTTGAGTCCATTTAGGCAGTGAAAAGTTTATCATTGTTTCGGAAGATGTGCCAAATTTTTCAATCAAAGCCAATTCTGCGTCGAACTGTAGTAAATGGCTCTACGACACATACCAGTTATATATTAGATCTAATAGTTGTTATATCAATCAATCAAAATCAATTTTTATACCCTACCCCACTTGTCTGTTCGTCTGATGTCTGTCCATGTATTTATGTGTTCAAACTATAGGTCGCAATTTTTGAGATATTTTCATGTATTTTGCTACAAGGACAAGCGCTATTGAGAATGGTTCGGATCGTTCCACTTCTTTGACCAATCCTTGTGTAATGCCCTACTCTAAAAAGTCGTTATATGGAATATCATTACAATTTTCAAAATTTCTCGACAAAGATGACTAAGCAATAATGGTGTGAAAACTTTTTTTTTTCTAATCATTATCCGTCGCTGGGCACTACTTTTATTATCTATTAGAAATAATACGATGTCTATACGGACACAGCAATTGGTCTTTTGAGGCTATAAATAAGAAAACTTATGTTTGGGTATATTCCATAAGAGTGGAAGCATCCTTCGAAAGAACATGAAACCTTATATCAAATGATAACAGCGTATAGTGTACGATATTCGAGGTTAGAATTCCTGGTTGAGTTTTGCTAAATTTTTGCCAAACTGAAGGCCCACGATATCATGACTTTTGACATATCGCTTCCGTTTTCCCTCACAATTTTATCCGTTGTGGTTCTTAATGGTCCCAACTGACGATTTCATTTAATGGATTATGCCAAACTGATCCTTCAAAACGGTCTTCGTCGTGGTTATTTAATATCGTAACGCATCCAATGTTTATCACTTGCAAGTATTTAACAGCTTTATCCTTCGATTTGGGCAGGAAGAGTAAAGTTTCCCCCAAATAACACTTTTTTGGCATAGAATTGCACCTATTGGCAACTTCAAGAGTATACGCTTTAAAGTGATAGCTTATAGAGTTGCGTATAGCTTGAAAACAACGGAGCAATGGAGAACTCATTGTTTTGTTCACCAACCCACAGTACTAGTACTAGCACTACTTTCTCTCGGTCTCGCTCTCACTCTCTCTCTCTCTCTCTCTCTCTCTCTCTCTCTCTGTCTCTCTCTCTGCCTCTCTCTGCCTCTCTCTGCCTCTCTCAGCAAAAGGACGGTGTCATATAACCCTTCTATTATTATAAATTTCCACCAACGAGAGACGTTTATAACTGCAAGCGGTACATATGAGAATTAAGAGAGATACAGTCTTCTAAGGGCGATTATTCGATAGTCATTAGTATGTGAAAATTAGTCTGTTTCCTACTAAAATTACGTCCGTAGGTAGACCTTGCGAATCAATTAGTACACCATTCTGGCAAATGGCGAAATAGTTCGCGTTTAAGCAGCCAGGCGGTTTTAAGCTCTTTATCAATGTGCACATGTTTATAGGCAAATTACATCTGTTATTAAGTTTATGGGAGTAGGGCCGCGGCATAATACCTTAACCGTAATAGGTATTCACAGATACACATTTCATTACAACGGCATAGTCAAGGTTTCTCGAACCGTACCACAGAATTATTAAGTATTCTTACGGCGTCAGTAGATGGCTTAAAATTTTAGATCGATACTTAACTAAAAGTTTGCTTCACTGATTGCGCTTTACTTAAAAAAAGCAATGGATGTCAAATAATGCTGCTTATGTTTATATACAACATTTGCATGCTGTTCTACCGCCGAAGAAAGGACTTGAAATAATCAAAATATTCTTCGAAACAAAATTCGAATGTACATGAAAAAAGACCAATATAATTACATATCTATACATATATATGCAAAGCAGTCCCTTTCTCGCCCCTTCTCCCAGAATTTTAATGTTTGTTTACTTTTTCTTTATTCTTTATTTCTCTTCTTCTTGTTTGATGACAGCTTTTTGGTGCCAGTTGCGCTATTGTGCTGAGTCTAACATTTGCCCATGCGCCTGAAGGAGTATGGAAGAAGAAACTCGTTTGGAAGGAAGACTGGGTTCAAGTATGGAAGACGATAAAAAAACAAGCCTGGGAGACGAAATGGAAGAAAATTCAAGTACCGATATGGAAAGAGGTTCAAGTACCCATTTGGAAAGAAGTACAAGTGCCCGATTGGAAAATTGTTAAAAAACCACACATTGAAGAACGTGAAGTGCCCGCTTGGAAAGAGATTAAAGTACCGGAATGGAAGAAAATTACAAAGCCAGTATGGCGCGAGATACAAGTGCCGGTATGGCGCGAGATACAGGTACCCGTATGGAAAGAGATACAAGTACCCGTGTGGCGAGAAATTAAGGTACCCGTTTGGAAAGAAATACAGGTGCCGATATGGAAGGAGGTACAAGTGCCGGTTTGGCGGGAAGTGCAAGTGCCCGCGTGGAAGAAAATGTTTGTGCCCGAATGGATTAAAATGGGAATACCAGGCGAAAAATACTTAGGTAAAGATCACGATGGATGGGAATATACGAGTCATGATTTATGGCGTAAAAAACTTATTTGGAAACCAGTTTGGAAGAAGATCTGGCGGACCGAAAAAAAACAAGAATGGAAGACAGAGAAAGTGCAAGCTTGGAAAACTGAAAAGGTTCAAGAATGGAAAATTGAGAAGAAGCAAGAATGGAAAACGGAAAAGATTAAAGAATGGAAGACGGAAAAGAAGCAAGAATGGAAGCCAGATAAGAAACTTGAATGGAAAATTGAATGGATACAAATATGGAAGCCGGCCAAGAAACAAATTTGGGTTAAAGAGAAGCGCGAGACGTGGATAGAAGAGAAAGTGCAAATTTGGCGTACGGAAAAGAAACAGGCATGGGCTACCGAAAAGAAGCAGGCCTGGAAGGACGAATGGAAGGCCATCCAAGTGCCCGTGTGGAAAGAGGTTAAAGTCCAAGAATGGAAACGTGTATGGAAACCGGTGTGGGAGAAAGTATGGGTGCCCGTTAGCCATGGATGGGATTGAATAAAAACGAAAAGTTCAACACATAGTAAAAAAATACACACAAGTGTACTACTGACTGCTCCATTCTATTCTAGTACGTTCTTATTACCATAATTGGCAAAAGGAAAATTATGAAAATTTCATTCACTCACACGATTATAATAAAAATTTTATGTTAATTGTTGTTTCTTTTGTTGACATTTTTGGTTAAATTTCCTTATTTTATTTTATTATTTAATACTTAAGAGTTTTTGTTAAAATTAAATTTTTTAGTTTATTTTTGATATTTTATTTTGTTACATCTTAAGCTAAGTTGTACAAATTAGTCATAAACTCTCGATTGTAAAATGTTGAGAGTTAATTTTTTTTTGTTTGTTTTTACTCGATTTAATATAAACGAAAATTGATATAAATACAAATGTGTACATAATAATAATAATAAATGAAATGAAATGAAAAAAAAATGTTTCTACATTAAAACGAATAAATAAACAAATTTCTATTTAGTATAATTTGGTTGCATCTTTTAAATGCTTATTCTCTTCCGAGAGAAATAAAACTCGATGATGGATTTATTCTCTACTCTCTTTCTGCACTTACATGCGAACAAAGAAAAAACTGAACACTACGAAAGCTCTGTTTAGATATCAATCAAATCCTTCTGGAACATCTCTGTGCTACCAATGTGGTGGCAGCGAATATTTACGCCTTTGGTCCTGTTATAGTAAACTTGATTCCTTGTCCACTTGAATTTTGTCAAATGTATCGAATCCGACTTGTCACAATTAATTTCAATTCTCCCAAGACAATACAACTTGATTTCCTTTGATAATCGTTTTAAATACACAGCCTCTTTACATGCAGATGAAGGAACTCATAGATTTCGCCGTAGGGCTGCGCGAAGCAAGCGTGTTCTGTCTTTTCGAGTACCAAGAAAGTCCTCTAGAACAATAGCGTATCCTGCATACGAGTTCACCCCATCAACATAGCATAGCATTGCAGTGGTTCAGCAGTTTCATAAAATCCTAACTCCTTGTTCCTTCTCTTACCTACTTACTTAAATACTTCGGGTTTCTTGAGGCAGCTATGAAATTCTTGTGGAGAGCATTAGATTTTTGCTGTGATAATTAGGCCACCGCATTCTTCAACTGAAGTAAGCAACTTTCCATCACAGCACAAATGAGAAGACACCAAGTGTTGCTGTGCAGGTTGTTGCTGACAAAACTATGTATGCACGTGCAATCGGTCCTTTCTGCTCACCATTTTTGGCTCGTTTGTGTATTATGCGCGCGCAAACGCGGGATAAGATTTGTTGTTACACTCACTGTTCTTGCGTGTATGGATTTTTTATTGTTTGTGTGACATGAATATTGCACCCGAGCTTCATCGCTTGTTGCCTCTGCTGATTTCTTCCATTCATCTTCTTTGGACAATTTGACCTTCCATGAATGATGAAACTGGCCAGTTTACAAGGGTCACAAGATTCCGCACACATACTGTTTTATACAGTCAAACCTACGCATACCCAGAAAATGTTTGAATAGCGTTACTTTTCGCACTGGCCCTTTCGGTCAGTATATGTCCCAAAGAGTTTTCCATGCCTCCGATGCTGTTTTTGTATTTTTGTATGTACGATATTTGGGAAGGTGTAATGTTTAAAATAAATCTCGCTGTCTTTTTCACGGCTACTTTGTCGATGTTGAACATTCAGAAGAATTCATCTTCGTTTTTTTTATTTTAACTGATGCGCAATTAAATTTTACAAACTTATTGTTTTTTCCGAACGTTTCACTTTCTTGTCTGATCTGAAAACCAAAGTTACATCTTTGCTTTATTCCAATTTCATCCTTGAAATATCTACCGCTTCAAAAGCAAATGAGAGAATTGTAACATAAATCCCCTTCAGAAATTACTTCGGTTGTAAATTATCTGATGTCCAGAGGAGCCTCGATAAAACTACTACCCCGGTTGAAACCTTTTTGTAGCTTGGCAATCAAATTCTTGGGCTCAGGAAACCAAGACAAGCTAAGGGACATAATTTTTGCCCATAACTTTCAGAAATACGATAGCAGAGAGGTTGGACGATAGTCCGACGCAATGGAGACATTTAAAATGGAGGCAGCTTTCAAGTTCTATGGCTGATATAGGATTTTCCAGGAATATGGCGCGACTGTCAGCAGAATCAGCATTCAAAAGAGAAATCGAAGATCTTCTAGTTTCAATCAAGACACAGGAGTGCTGTTAAAAAATCTCATCCTCAGTTCAGGCTCCGTTCAAAATATTTCTGCGAATTCTTTTGGAAAAAAGAAAAAAAAATCAAAACTGAATGTCTTTGATTTTCGTAATTCTTTCCCGAATTGAGTGTTTTTGATTTTTGATTTAACAAAAAACGAGTACGGTCAGGACATCAATTAAGGCAACTGAAAAGTGACAGAGAGCAACCTGTCAAATCAATATGCGAAAAAGTGTGATGAGTAGAAAAAGGATGTTGGTCTTCCACGAATGAAGGCCTTTTCCAAAACGATACGATGATTGTTGTTTCTTATCGAGAACCAGTTGGTGTTCCAATTATTGAAATGGTCACATATAATCGAAGATGGAGCAACTTCGGAAAATAAATGACAAAATTTTCACAGACAAAACACCTGCGAAGATGGGATATAATGCAAAGGCACTGGGAAGTCTTTGCTGAAGGTTATTAGTATCGCTATGCTTTATCTTGTTGAGTTTAAATTTGTGCGTTTGTGATTGCTGTTTGGTTTTACATAGAAACATCAACTCCTTGTTTTAGGATGTATGTCGATCCGCATTATCCGGTACTTGACTTGTGTCGAATAGGATTAAACCAACTTAAGACTTAGAATCACTTACAAGCACCGGGTATTTCCTATTTCTTTATCATGTCTATCGGTAGAAACCGCTCACCGAAACCGATCAAAATTGTTGCAAGCACCGGGTATTTCCTACTTCTTTATCACATCTACCGGTAGAAGTGGCTGATCAAAATTGATGCAAGCACCCAATATAATGGCGTTAGATTAACGCAAGTGAATGCAACCTTAACCACTACAACCACTGCAGCAGAGTACATGTTCAACTTTGATCAATTGAAATGTTTTTATTTTTATTATTAATATTTTTAATCGCAATCACTTTTAAAAGTAAGATGTAAAATCTCTTAATATAAACACCATACCATACGTAATAATAATAAATGAAAAATAATTTAAAACAAAAACAAGAAAAAATTTCATATGAAACATTTTTATTTGATAAAAAAAAATGCGGATTAATTTTTTTTATTTTCTTTTTCACTGTTATATGCTTTGAAAGGATTTCATACACGAAGAAAAAACAGGTAAGCTAATCTATTATATAAGCGAGCTTGGCTGCGACTATACATTGGAAATACAATTGTGAGGAAAACATTTTACGATATTGTGCAGTATGTAGTACGGTATCTATAACGTTACCTTCACAAAAAAAAAAAACAAGAAGAAGACCAATAAGGCATAGATGCACTTAAAGTACCTGCAAGTGTTATAGACAACGGCGCGGCTTATAAACATGATGATCAAGACTTCAGGAACACTCTTGTAGTCACAAACACAAGCATAAATTTAACATAATTTACAGCTAAGGAGTATAAACAAAACTCAAAAGAGACTCACTTGGCAAAAAAAAAAAACACAACATAGGATAGTGTTTGGATTTTTTACTTGTTGTTGTGTTATTTTCGACGTGAAGATGTAACCCGGAAGTTACAGAGCAAAAAGCAAAAATATTCGCCATAGAAGCCAGTTAACATTAATTACATAACTTGTAAATAAGACAAATAACCGAAAAGCAAAATAAAATACAATAACCGATCAGCCTCCCATTAAACATGCAAACCATAAACTATCGATAATTTTAAGATGATATCACCATTTTTTTATACGAAAATTTTATCGACAATTTTCACTGCATAGTGTAGATGGATTTTTCAACAAACCCGTCCAATATGCATGCATAGAAAACTCAGTTGGCAAAGTTGTTGGAAAAAACTTACGAAAACGTAAGCGAATTGTAGGCAAATGTAACTTTTCCGCTAAAATGTGGGTTAGTTGTGAGGGGCTTAAGAAGATGGCTAAATGAGGATAGTAGCCATGTGAAAGAAACAATCATTGCTATCCTCCTGAACTATAGTACAAAGACTCATGCATTTGCATGCTAGACTCCAAAAAGACAATTTAATTAGGTAGCCTTAAGTCTTTGCCATAAGCAAAGAAAAATTATTTTTCTTTTTTCCTTTAAGCAACGACAAATGTTTGTTTCTTATAGCAACAACAAGTCACTGCTTCTGTGATTGTTTGGCTTGTTTTATGCTAACCATGATTTTTAGCTGAAAGGCCATAATTTTCTTTTGCAAACTCTTTATCTGGTTATTAGAGCAGATGCTTATAATTGTTTTATATGAGAAAATCCTTGTTTGTCAACTGTTCGCTAACTTTTGGTTAGAAGTTGTGCAAGTTTCCATGAACATCTTAATCCTATTTTATATCCACAACCGGAAGATGTGAAGGTGCACTCTCAGTTTTGTCATAATGTTTGCAACCTCCAAGAGGAATATAGGGCATATATACTGTGAGGGCCCAAAGTCGTCCCCCGTTTTGGCCTCATGGATTCTCCGTCTCTGGTGAGGGGAAGGGATTGTTAGGGTTAAGAATAGATTAAGATAGCAATAGGAATAGACTAAGCATAAAATAGAGTAGATTAAGATAGAAATTAGCATAGAATAGAATAGATTAAGCGTAGGCTAAGTGAAGGTTAAGAGTTGAAAATGACAATAAATTAAAGGAAGTCGAGGTTTGACTGGCGGAGAGCGAGGTCGATGTTTGTCTATAATAATAAGAATAATAAATAATAAAGGAATCGAGGCGTTGCACAAAAATAAATGTTCTTGTGTTGTTACTCTGTTCGTCCCTGAGCCGTTGAGCTGCCCCAGCCTTAGAAAAGGGACGGAAAGCCCTTCACAATACATATAGAGCTGAAAAATGCTATACGCCTATTTCTCTTTTCACACGATAGATACGTTCCCAAAAAATACGTGTAAAAAAAATCGTGTAAAAAGAGAATTGGGTGTATTTACTTTATGGAGGACCCTACTATCCATTTTCAACAATGGAAGACGTCCGCCACGCCCACACTAAGTTACAAGTGGTGAAATTTTCGTTTTTCTCACATCTTTGATGTTTCCTGCTTATTGCACATAAGCTATACAAGACAGAATGTTGAAAATTATTGTGTACACTGTCCATGCTGCCGTCCGCACAACGTGGAGGATTCATTTTTCTTAGCAGTACAATCAATCTAATATATCTAATTCCGTGAAATTCGAAATCTTAGGAGGTTTAGAAAAAGTCAGTCTCTTGCACATTAAAATTAAGCGAACCAAGCGTCATATGTGCAGTCATATAAAAGTGACTGCGATAACATCTATATTCCATCTTTTAGTTCTCTAAAATAAAAGCTTATTTAAAAAAAAAAATTATTTATAGTTTATTTTATTTACTATTCTTAAGTTAGAGTAGAAGGAGCATTGGGAATTGTGTCGATATTTTATCCTACAAATAGAAATAGACGATCACACCCATATAATAAAAAGCATTATAATTATATTATAGCGCTATTAAGTTAGTGCGGACGTATGTAACACGCAGAAGGGCTTGCGAGAGACTCACCTCTCAGATTACCATTCGATTCAGAATCATAATATGAACTGATCTAAGTCTATCTCTCCATCTGTCCGTCTGATGTCTGCCTGTCTGTATTTGTGTTCAAACTACATGTCGCGAGTTTTGAGATACTTTGATGAAATTTGCTACAGCGACATGTTTTGATCCAAGGATAAACCCTATAGAAAATGGGAAATTCGGATCGATCTACTTTTTCAACCACTCCTTATATAACGCTCTTTCTGAAAACTGATTATATGGGAAAAATTGCAATTTTCAAAATTTCCCGGCAAAGGTGGCCAAGTAATAGTGGTAGTAGGCATTCTAAATGGGTATGAAAACCCCTCTCATGTAACGAATAGTGTTAGACAAGGTGGGTATTTAATAGTCGGCTTAGCTCTACTATAATGTTACGAAAACGTTACTAACGATTAGTGTTAGACAAAGTGGTGTAGGGTGTTTAATAGTCAGCCTAGGTCTACTATAATGTTTTCACTTGCTATTCATATTTTATTATGGACATATATATATATATATATATGTTTACATTTTAAAACCAAACTACAAGCTTCAACTAATTAGAAGCAAATTTATTTAAGACTCATTATCGTTTTCATCAAAAATATTTATATATGTAAATAGCAAGTAGGATAAAAGAATCTGATCCTAAAACTTCCAATCCACTAATATTTTAATGTTAATAACTTGCAAAAGCAGTATTATCCTACGGCTGCCTGTTAAATAAATGAAGACCCGATCCCAGGCAGGTATATCTTCATCACTTGTTCCATTATCTCTAGGTATGCGTAGAATTACGTATGTTCTAGAATTTAGTACTTGGTAGCAAAAAAAATTTATTTGTGGCATGTACCTATGCTACATGGCGCTTTGTTTTTCTCTTAACATGGCAAAGAGGTGTAGGCACTTCTTAGGACTAAGATAGTTTAGTTTTTACATTATCTTTTACATAGTATCAATGTATGAAAGAATCGTCTCATGGGTTAACTTTCAAAATGAGATCGCTCTTAAAAGAACACGAAAAATTCATGAAAGCTTCTTTGATGTACTCAGCAATAGCTGAATATAATACTTAATGATATAGCTTTAAAAGATCAATAAAAATGTTGTTACAAACACACATAAACAAAGTTCTCTCACACTTAATTCCATAGCGGCATTCAGCAAGGCATGAATAATTTTCCACTTTTTCCTTTGTCCTGCTTTGTTGAACTCCAATGGAATGAAGCATTTGTTTAATTTATTTTCTTAAAAGGCGAGACGAAAGAACATTCATAGAAACAAAATCTGTATATTCGAGGAGGATTTAAGTAACTAAACTCTTAACTGATTGATTGACATATCTATTCGACTAAAGTGAGAAAAAAGTATGCGAGTATCAAATAGGATGGAAAACACACCCCTGCACACCCATTTTCTTTTGACGCTTATGATTACACAGAGGATAAAGATGCCACAGTTCTTATACTTAGCTTTCCATTTGATTGTTTACTTGGCGATCATGAGGTAGTCGATGCTATTTTTTCTTTAAATCGGAGGAAAAGTAGATAAGGAAAGCCTTAAAGGAGTAAATGGTGAAGAGAGTTGCCATTCCATAGTGCACGATAAAGCCGTCACGTTGCCATAGACTTCTTTAGATTGTGCGTGAAAAGTAGATAGCAACGCCCTTATGCCAATAAAGGACTGTTTGATGCTGATTGTAATTCCGCCGAAGGTGTTAGTGTAGCTGGTGAATTGTTTGTGCAAGAATCCTATACACAAGGTATTACCTGAGAACTGGAAATGCAACTAACATCGGCGCTGGCTCATGTAATATAGGTAGTATGGATGAGTAGGACCACTGATGATAGTTGTGGAAGACTTAACCGGTGAATTGAAAGAAGCAAACTATCAGAAGTCTTAACTTTAAGGGTGATTTTAGCGACTTCTGCAAACTCCCGGACCGTATGAATGCCGAAACCATAATTTATGAACCTTAGAATGTTTTAATAGCTATTTGCCCATATTGCGGCCAAATGTTTTCAAAGCAATTACTTTGGAAAGTTCTCAAAGACTTTCATTAAAAAAAAGGAATGAACGAACGGGAATAAAACGAACTTCAATTACTTGTACGGTACTCTACAATTGCTACTAACCAAATATGTTTATATTCGATTTCGGTTTTATTGTTTAGGACCGCTTCAAATGCATATCTACCTGGTGAGCCAAAGTAATTGTTTCTGACAAAAAAAAAGAGAGGAGAGAAAAAAAAAACCAAAACTAGTGTTCAACATTCAATGTTACGTCGACAAAGTAACGTTAACAACAATAAAAAGGTTTCAGAAAAAATCTCAAGGAAACTATGGTCTATTGTGCAACAGAAAACCAGCATACACATCTTCATGATGAACTTCCTAAAAACGAATGAAAAAATATGTAAAAATCAAGAAACAAGCAACTCATACTCGCCTAAGCAAAAAAACAAAAAAAGCAAAAAAAATGCAGTTTTCTTTAAATAAAGATAACAACTGTTTGTTAGTGTTGCCCAAGTGAATTGTATTAAAATAAGACAGGGCTGCAATAATAAAAACAAAATAACGAAGTAACTCAAAAAGCTTGCATATGCTGAGTTAGCCCGGCTGTATATTAAAACAAGAATATTGAGTTTATCAAGCGGTTTTCAAAAATCTTCTCTTCCTGTTTCTTTGCGGTTTCGATGCGGCGATTAACACGGAAGGCGGATAGCAAAGCAAATTTTACCCAAAACCATAGTCTTTTGTTATTTTCCGCTGCCTTCATAAATACATTTGTCAGTTTTTTGATCGGAAGAATACTTGCACTACAATAGCATCTGCACTTCGAGGCGCGACGAATGAAGGTTAGATCAAACGCGTGTTCGTATATAACGTAATATTTTCTGGCCTCTTTTTCGGAATTTTCTCAGATAATGCAAACAACATGAGTAAATTAACATACCTGTAAATCTCTTCATTAGGTGCATATAATAAGTATTTTAATGGTTAGTTTAGTTTTCCACACAGTAATAAGTAAAACAAAAATTGGAGAAAAACAACGTAAACGACTGAATACATAAGTTCGAGTTCAAGTATTGTAACAATGATACCCAACAACATCTTGCCCAAACAAATCATAATGGCTTGACTTGCCGTGAAGATGCAGACATTAAAGTATCAATAATGAAAGGTGCAGAGATAAGTTCACATCTGGTGAGCATATAAAGAACTACTGTATACCACACTTGATTACCCAATCAAGCAACTTAATGACCTTAACAAGGAAACTAAGGGAATAGTGATTATTTAACTTAAGTTAAAGGCTTTTTAAATGGCTGTTCAAAACTCTCTTCTTCTCTTCTTTCTTACTTGCTTGCAATTTTTTTTTTTTTTTCGGTTAAAAGAAATCAGCAAAAGCACTCTTATATCACTAATGGGACATTTTATTATTCGTTCGTTCAGCCCAGGTTAACATTAAAAAAAAAACTAAATAAATAAATAAGTAAATAAACCAGCCCCGTATACGAGTTGGAGGTGTTTCTAAACCATCAACCAGCACTCCTAATGCGGAGATAACTTAAGCAATAAAAAAAAAAATAAATAAAAAATAATTTAAAAAATTTTAAATAAAAACCAATAGCAAAATAACCATAAAATTATTATCAATATGGGGCAACGGTTATCTTTCTTCTTTTTTTGTGATTCGAAGTCATTTTGAGCAGTTTAAGTCTATCTTGGGCGTTCCACTTGTTTTGAAATTAATAAAAGCGTTAAACGTTTCGCCCGCTTCAAAATTCCTTTGCGAACGATGAGTTCATTTAAACTTTTCCGCGTGTTATGCAATAACATGGATAACTTAGCAACGTTAGTTAAACCAACAGCTAATACTCAATTGGTATTTTCCAACACTCGATCTTCACCAACTTATTGCAATGTTTTTATTGCGCTTATTAAGCAAAATTGAAAGTGAATCCACGAATTGGTAGCCAAATTTGCCTTTGTTTGTGTGATAGATGAGGAATACCTTTTTAGTTACATACATAATCGCATGAACGTTGCCCTACCCCATCTTGCATCTGTTGCCTTCCCCTTTTGACTTAGCTTGCTTGAAGACCGGGCGAGGAGGCGTAAGAAGTCTACTTACTGCTATCAAAGCATTTGCGAAATCCAGAAACAAGTTGCGAAGACCATATAAAGTCCCTGCACTGCGGATTAGAATCTAATTTTGAAGCGATCCGTGTGTCCGTCTATATGCCTAAATGTGAAAAACTCTCTTCCAGTCGGAAAAATGAAGATATCAGCTTCCAATTTAGTGAAAAAATTAGAAGTTCTTGCAGGAAGGACGGAGGGTACAGCTACAACAGTATAACATCAACTAAAAATACCTTTGATTTTAAAAGCAAAAACATTGACTTTTTTTGCTTCCTATTTATAATCTGCAGCAGATATACCAGTAAGGATTCCCATGATTGTCGGTCTGATCTGTAACTGAAGAGAAACGGCCTCGCTCGCTCAATATTATAAAGGATCGAAATTTCATTTATTTTTCTTCAGTTTTTTTGAGATAAAGCTGCTGGGTACAAACGATTTGGCCGCAGACGAATATAACTTTCGTAGTTCTCTTGGTTTGCAAGCGTCTTGCATATTAGTTCGCACCTGCCCGTGCTTTTAAAGCCAAGTAAGTTTTAATATTAGCCATTTCATCCGCTACTTAACTCAATTGTAAAATAAATTTATATATTTAAATAACATATTTTGGAAACTTGGTGAGGCCAAAATGAATCTGCCCCAGAAATAGTTCCTTAAAAGCATTTTTTTTTAAATTCACATCAAAATAAATTTCAATCACTTAACAATAAATGCAAAGATGTATTGCTTTAAGAGACGTAAGCTCGCAAATTCCGGATTAAGATCGACCGATCAAAAATTCACTTATGTTCGAATCTTTGGCAAATCGGTAATGAAATATATTTAATTTTAAATTATAGCTTGAATCGTCAACAATTAGTTACAAAAAGTTTTAAGCTTTTCCCCACACGAGATATGAAATTTCAAAGAGTATAGGAAAGGATTCTTTTAAGCTGAAAAAATTCTATCATAGAAATTTTAACTGTCAAACTTCAAGGTGTTCTATGAATAATAGCGTTGAACTGGAAACAATATATGCTCCTTAGCATCTCTATCATCTTTGCCATGATTCGAACTTGGAAACATTTTTGAAGCAAACTATGCAAATAATTCATCCTGCAGTCCTGCAGATTATTCTTTAAAATATAATTCAAAACTAGAATTATCTTGAAAATGATAACAATAACGTCATCTGTTCAATTGAAAGGATTGAATGCTGCCGAATCGTTGCCGATGATAAACAATGGACGCATTCATCACTCAAATAACCAGGAAATTAGGCAAACCATTGACATAAAGCTGTCGGGTGTACACCCGACTATCCATGGCATTCTCTTTTTTGAGAGTCAGTCGCGTGTAATGAATGAAGAGTTATTGTAAACAAACAAACAAATCACTAAGGAACAGCACAAACAGGAACTAAGGCATTTGGGCCAAAAGATGGGAATAATAGGACAAAAGTTATGATAAACATCGGCCTTCAGTTGTAACAACCGCCCAAGTACGTTTAGCAGTACTGTAGTGGAACGTGCTACGCTGCCCACTGCGTTCACTAGACATTGTAGCTCCTTCTGATTCGCAACTGATGTCGACCGATGACTTGCAAGCTGTCCGTTCAAGTATGCCATTCTTATGACAATATCCAAGAAATGGTTTTACTCACAAAGTTCATATTCCACCTAAGAGATGCAGCGACGGCTGTAACGACCATAATGCTGAAAACCAATTTTTTATTTTCCTTTTATTAAAAAAGCATATTAATTATTGAAAAAACCACTATTTTCATAAACTTACAAAATTTACTCCTATGGGCGTATAATGTTTTTGTTCTTCATATAAAGTTTCATCAAAGTTTTCATATGTATGAAAACCACATGTATGGAAAAATATGCATGAAAATTGAAATTTGAAAGTCTTCCTTGTCTTGCAAGCCTTAAATTAGTAAACGTTTTTTTTCTAAAAGCTAAGCTTCCATCCGACATATATATATATATATCGTATGTTATAAAGTCTCGATTGGTTGTCGAAATTGTCTTAAATTTATATTTAAGGCCACGCATCATTATCAAGGTCAAAAAAAGCAAAATAATATCTCTTCAAACTTATACATCACTCAACGAATAAAGCAAAAAAGTATGCAAAAGCCAATAATGAGCATGAAATATTTTACTGAAAAACGTATTTTAAAAGTTTATTTTATTCCTTTCTGTATCTTATATATTCGGCCCTTTTTTCAAAGAAATACGAACCGAAAAAAACAAAAAAAAACAAAAAAAAGACTTAACATACTGACATCATTATTTACAATCAAACAAAAGGAAAACTGAAAGAAAGAGGAAAAGAAGTCTACAAAATTTTTATACGGTACCGGCCTTACAAAAAAAGAAGAAAAAAAAAATGAAAAAAAAAAAGGTAAAAAAAAAAACAAAGGCAAACCATCATAAAATCGTTACCATACAACACGGCTACCGAATGATAATTAAAAACATGATTTCTCACATAAACCTGTCTCGTCATCATGATACGAAAAAAGTTTTAAAAAAAAAAAAACTTTGTTTTTTTTAGATGAATTTCATTGTCAGAAAATTAATTAATTTATATTTTGTTAAAGATAAATTGAATTGTGTAAATTTATATATATATTTTTGTTGTCGTTGTTGTTTTATTTTACATTACACATTCACACACGCACACACACACGCATACGCGCACGTTTGGTACTTAACAGCTCATAATATCTCACTAAAACAATTATAATTAATTACTCTTTTACATGAATAAGCGCCGAAGGGCAAAAAGTTACTTGAAAACATTACAGAAATTTAACGAAAGACTTAAGACACAAACTTTTTGCACTCCATTCAATTCTTAATTGTTGGAAAAAATGAAGTAAAAAATAGGAGAAAATTTATAAGAAAATCAATATAATCCAAACTAATTACATTTTCAGTTAACCTACACAAAAGAAGCCTTAGTTTATTTCACTAACATCCTTCTATATATACCCTACACCACTTGTCATACAAGGTATATTAAGTTACGTTAAGTGCGAACGTATAGAACACGCAGAAGGGCTTAAGATAGACCCACCCTTTATTATTCCGATCGATTCAGATTCATAAACTGAATCTATCTGACCGTCTGTAACGTCTTTCTATGTATACCCTACACCACTTGTGGTACAAGGTATATTAAGTTACGTTAAGTGCGAACGTATATAACATGCAGTAGTGCTTAAGATGGACCCACCCTTCCGATCGATTCAAACTCATAAACTGAATCTGAATCTGCCCGTTTGTCCGTCTTATGTCTGTCCATGTAAATTTGTGTTCAAGCTGCTCGTCGCAATTTTTGAGATATTTCGATGAAATTTAGTACAGGACGAATGTTGCTGAAAACAGTTTGGTTCGGTCCACTTTTTTGACCACTCCCCATATAAAGCCCTATTCTAAAAAGTCCTTATATGGGAAAAAATTGCAATTTTCAAAATTTCCCGACAAAAGTGGCTAAGTAGTAGTACCTCGCTATGAAAACTTTAAACCGCCTGAGCCATTTTTAAACCCCCTTTCATGTAACGAAAACTGAAACCCATACAAGAAAAAGGAATAATAAGTTTTAGCATGTGGTGTTGAAATAATAAATAAATTTTTTTTGTCAATAATCTTTTTATTCTTGCTATAAAAATTAAAATTTGTTATGAGGTGTAGTGCACAAATACATATACGTGATGCAGTCAATTTTTATGCAGAGAATTCTACTAATGAAAAATTTCCATCATAAAATATAAAAAGTTAGTCCATCTTGTTATACATAGGCTTGTTTTTCGTAAGAGATGTCGAATTAGTGCTGCTCCAAAACTTTTTCGAGAAATCTTAAAAATTGCAAATATTTTCGATGAAACGACTTTTTGTAATTAGCCGTTATATGAGGAATGTTGCCAATGCATCTACAGCAGAGTTTGGCTTGGGTCGAAACACATCAGTATAGCAAACATCGTCAAATCTCCTAAGAATTACGACTTGCAGGTAATAGAGCAGATTACATGGACAGGTGCAGACAAAGCTTAAATCGATTCAGAAGATGTTTCTGAATTGATCCATGCAATGGCAAGTATCTTCATCTTAAATCTTTCTGGCCGTTACATATGTCAGCGCATCCTGTACTCCAATTAGTAGAAAGTGTACCGCATAATTATTATGGTGGCCGAACCTATACTCCTAAGTCCGTCCGTAGGTATGCCCATTCTTTGCCATACTGTACTCATTTTTTATGATAACAAGGAAATGAAGAATCAATGCGAAACACTTTCTCATATCTTCATTTGATCAAGACTATGTCGCTGAAAAAATATTAAAAGTCCCTGTTTGTTAAAAAATTCATCTCTCAACAACTATTGCTAAGTTTCTCTAAAATTTTGCTTACAACCGTTGCACAGTAAGTAAAATAAAACATTTTGTAAAAAAAAATTATTAATAATCGCCGCAAGCAGATGCGTATAAAGTCGGAAGTTAAACAAAGAGAAAACATTAATCCATGGGAAGAAAAACGTTGACAGTGACAAACAGCAAAAACTAAATTAAAAACCTAACAGCTGAGAATTGTTGTTGGTTTGCCTAAAACGTCCCAAACCTACAGATTGTTTTATTTAATACACAATCATACAGAGTACGATTTCACATGATACCAAATTACGAAATATTGCATCCTTATCCTCTGCTCTGGCAACACAATGTTGCTCTTTTATGGAGTAAGCATTCTTCTGCATTCTATAATTCATTTGTTCTATAAAGTAATTCCTGATTCCCCAAATTTGTATAAATAAAACAAAGCTCAATGAAGAACATGTCAACAAATTCAATGGGATAGAAATAGACTAACTATCACATTGGATGTATAGTATGATGTTTCAACAGACTGTGATACACGTTTTATTTACTTACCTCCTTTTTTGTTTTTCTTACATAAGATTTCTTTCCCGTTGGGAGGTAAAGTGTTAAATATTCGATCAATCTATGAACATGTTCTTCACAGATCAATATGTCACTCATCATTCTATATATCGATGATCTATCTCTCTTCGGTGATTAAATCCATCCATAACTTAATGTACGTTGACGATGTTAAACTGTTTTCCCCTTTTTGCTTGGAATTGCACTCGTATCAATCGACTTAAAGAATTTGGCGACATGGTGTTCATTAAATTTGATAAAACTAAATTTAAATAAGTAAGAAGATTATATTCTGTCGTAACCGAATCTTTTATACCCTTTACCATGATCCAAAAAAAAAAGAAAAAGAACTAAGTTTTCAAAGTCTATAATATTGGGTGGGCGCAGCTGATTTGTTTTATTTTCAGAATAGAAGTGGAAATTTATATCGTGTATGTGTTGTGCTTTACGACTAACGAGCAAAAAACATGGAAAGCAAAGATGTCCGTGGTATTTCTTATATGCACGTGTGTGCGCTGTAGGCGTGTTTTCTGAAAAGTTTGCTTCACAAGCAAATTCGTGAGTATTTTCCACAGATACTACACAGTTGCATAGGCGGACATATGGACAGGTCACTATATGCTCATGCTTAGGTGCATTCCGAATTTGAAACTGGCCAAGAATTTATATATTTAACAAAAAAAAATATTGGCAGTAGGATACCTTACAAAATGAAGTAGGCGTGACCGATTTTGTCCAGGCACTACAGCATCACTCGTAGAATATACGGTCAAACTGTTGTAAGTATATCTGTAAAAGTTTATGAGTAGCGAGCCCTACGAACCTAATGAGTTCTTTTTGAAGAACAGAGGTCCTCTCAGTCTATGTAGTACTGTTTTGTACAGTGTCGTTTGATCGATTTAGCCCATTTTCCTATGTGCAAGAACTTGTAATGTTTCTGGCAGAAAGATTTTTACAACAGACACTAGACAGATGGACAAACTGACATGCTTAAATCGATTATGAATTTCGTGCTGATTAAAAATATATTTGCATGTGGAGTCTCTGAACCTTCTTTTTGGGAGTTGCAAAATCAATATATCCTTCATACCTCTTAAGTGATGGGTATAAAGGTTCTCAAGGAGGAATTCATTCAACACTGAGTATTTCATCGATTCATAAGATTTGGGAAAAGTAGATTCGTTCACGGATTTAGGGGTTCTATTCAATGAAATGCTATATTTTAATCTGCACATAGAGCTCTCTTTAAGTAAAGCTAGGTTGTCACTAAGTTTCATTAAACGGTGGGCCAAAGAGCTTAATGATCCTTACATGTTACACCCGAGCTTAGTCAGGCCGATAATTGAGCATGCCCCTGTTTTGTGGTCTCCTTCCTATAGGCGCTTAGCACGTTTAATAGAATCCATGCAAAAGTGACTCCTGCTTTTTGCTCTTAGGAGTTTAGGTTGGGAGCTTGTCTCTTTGCCTCCTTACGAATGTAGATTGGTGTTGCTAGTCTTGTCGTCACTTCGAAAACGTAAATTTATTCTTGGTGTTTCCAGTGTTAAGTTAATGAATCGTACTGTCAATTCGCCGACTTTGCTTGCTAAGATAAACTGGAATATTCTGAATAGTTTCTCTAGGAACTTTACCTTCATACAGCGAGATTTTCTATTCGTTCAGAGTCCTTTGCAAAAGTCTAAATTATGTCGGTTAATTAATCTCAATATAGGAGTTTTTAAACTCTATCAAACCAACTCTTATTAACTCGTAATCTTAACATCTTAGTATCATTTGCAAATTAACCGAATTTGTTTACTCGCATCGGTTGCTAAGCCTTTGCGTGTTTGGAATACCTAAAGGTTCATTCAGAACTCGGGTCTATACCGGCTGCGTGTGTTCCTCTGTGCTAGATATGTTGAGGGTTTTTTCTTTCTCTCTCTCTCTCTCTCTCTCTCTCTCTCTCTCTCTCTCTTTTCTACTTATACATGAATTCGATTCTTTTTTGTATTGTTTTTTCTCATGTGTAACTCTTTACTTCGCTTTATATATTTTTTGTATTTATTTTTTTTAATAATAATTAGCATAAGATTTACTTTTAAGAGTCGAAATGGATTCGCTTGTTCACGTGTAAATAAATAAATGAAATAAATAAATAATAAGCACAATATTAGAGACGCATAATGACGTTTACACATTTTATTTATTCGTTGACAACGCTTGAGTACGACACAATAAATTATCGTATTATTATCACTTGTCAGTTGTCGGTCACTCTCCGAACATGTTTTCCATTAAAAACTTTGACTTTTTTGTTGTTTTTGTTGTACACATTTTCCAAGATATTTATGCATATATTCATTTCGACGTATTGTATAAATCTTAAGTGCATTTACAACTATTGTTGTATTTCATTTTCTTTTTTCTTTTTTTTTTTTTTTGTTTTCATCAAAAAACTAAAAATACAACAACGATTTATTACAACATAAGGTATTTTTTATGACTTCCTCGCTACCATAGTTTGTCAGTTAATTGTGGCCGTCATGCATGTGCATTCATTCATATATTTAAAAATAAACAACAACAACAACAACAGCAACAGCAATAACACCAGCAGACCGTTGATGGCAAGAGAAGCGGTGGAAAAGCGAAAAAGTCTCGTTTTCATTACTCATACAAACGGCATTTATTGTTAGTATAAAAAAAACAAAAAAAAAAAAAAACAAAACTGATAATGACTTCATTGCATTTAATAACGTGTGTATGTATGTATGCTTTCGCTAGAATTTATATTAAAATAGCATCTGAAAACATGAATTAAGTAAATAAATAAAAGCAAATTAAAACGTCACGCTCGCCCTACGGTTAAAGTTATTCAGCGTCTGTACGATAACGGCGCTTACGCAAACGACCATCGTCTGCAGCAAGAACAGTTACCATAGGCTGCAGGTTACACAGATATGATTGGGCTAAACGCCCAATGCGTACACTTAAGGAAAGCAATGTTTGGGATAACTGCTCTTGGTGCACTCTAGAAGGGCACACAAACACATAGTAGATCCTGCAAACGAAATAATGGTTAGGAAGACGGTCTTTTCTGAATGGCTACAATTAACTGCTATTTTGCTTCTGATTACAAATCCGAAACACAGTTTTCCTCTTAAATGCTGCACAAATTTAAGCGACCTAAGGACTATTCGTTATCTTTCAAGCCCTAACTTTAGAATGTAATATCTTAAGATAGCTACGGAGAGATAGAAGATATGCGATATGTGAAGGGCAATGCCTGTAACTGAAAAAACTGGTAGACATAGTAGAAACGTATAATTCATTTTTTTGAAGACACATTAAAACACCCTATAGCGGCCGAGTAGGCAAATGCTCTCCACTAACCGTTCAATGGACGTGGGTTCACGTCTTAAGTGAGTGCATAAGATGCTCAAAGGAGCCGAGCGGAGAATTATTCTCTGAATGGATTTAAGCTTGTCTATCCGTTTCATGTCTGTCCCTACATATTTGTGTTCAACCGTATTTTAAATTGAAACCGCACCGACAATGAATCGGATCGGACCACTTCAACAACCTTGATAACATTTTATTGCAAAAAAAAGTCGTAATACGAAAAAAAATTTACAATTTTTTAAATTTCTTGAGAAAAATCGCCCACTGAGTCGAATTCCATACAACCACTCGTAAGCGCAAACAATCTTTTATATGACAAAAGGGTGTAATCCTTAATATTTTTTGATGGAAGTCCCTTTATATAGATTCAAGGGAGTCCGTTCAAAAGCAATATCTTCTCTTCGTGGGAATTTGTGCCCGCTTGTCGCTTTGCCTCCTTACAAAATGTGGCAAACTTGAAAGATTTAAAAGATTTATCCTCGATGTTTCCTTCTTAATTAAGTTAATGGATGATATTATCAATCCGCAAACATTACTTTTTTTTCTGTATTTACCTATATATGACTTTTGTTGTTTTTTATTTTCTTATTATTTTTTTTTATTTTTCATTAAACACTTATTTTGATTTTTAATTTACGTTAACTGAATTTCATGTATAAATCAAATGAAATGTATAAATAAATAATAGTAAGTCGGGATAAAAATTAATCATAGCAAATTTGGATCACATAGGTTGACATAAGAAAAATATGTTTTTATAAAGAAATAGAGCATAATTTATGGCATTCGATCACTGACAGAAAGAAAGAAGAACTTGAAGTGATGTAGGGTAAATAATGATCAAGCTTGCTTGTTCTCCTGTTTAAAATTCACATCTCAGTTTTTGATTATACCTAGATGGGGATTATCGTTCACTGGGTTATGCCTGGCGTATAAATTATCGATGCTACGAATGGCTACAAAAAGTAGTAAAAACAATTACGAAAAGTAGTAAAAATGTCATGACAAACTTTATCGCCCGCTCGCTCGATTACATCTTAAAACGCCATCTATGAAAGACGATTGAAACCGGCTGCGTCCCCTACTTCACTTTCACTCATCAATAATGTGCTATTAACACTTTTGTGAAAAGAAAATAAAAGCTTTGTTAAAACAACTTGAAAGCTTCACCTTACAAACTAAAGAAAATGTTAAAAAATGTTTCGCAACCAAAGAAAGTTTATTTAAAAAAGTTACGTGAAACACATACTCACAGAAAGTTCATGGCTTCTTCTGATACATGTACATACACCTTAGGATTAACAAGGCGAAGCCTTGGTGTTGCGCGTAAAGATGGGCAAAAAGGGAGAGAGAGAGAGAGGGAGAGGCAAGAATATGTTTTAAAGAAATTTCTATGAAACATAAGCAACTTACTTAGCTGGACTAACTGAAGGTTATTTCGGTTCTAAAATCTAAACTCTTTACACTTAGGTTTATCAACATAGTCTAAAACGTTTTCAAACGTTTTTCTACGTAAATATACTGAAAGAGTTATTTGCTTCAACTTGTTCAATACTCTCGAAACGGACATTAAACGACTTAACGGTACATTGCAATTTAATCTTTTCACAACATCAAACGGAACCGGAACATTATAATTGCATTTCAAAGTATTGCATGCAAAAGCACGCATTGAAAAATTCAACTCACTTAGCTGGGCAAAGAATAGACCGATCAATATATTATATGTTCGATTAGTGATGATATTACTGCTGCAGATCAAACATAGTTGAGTTTCCGTTAAGCATACGACGATCATGTACGTATCGTAGATGAAAGACATCACGTAACCCAATGTGCCGAATATAAGACTTGGCCTGTGACGCTATAAGCAATAAATTTATAAAAATTAATAAAATCTTCTTCTTTCAATTGGTGAAAAACAATTTGAACCCTTACCAACAATAGACCGGTTAAGTATATCACGCCCATCATGGCGCTAAACGCATTAAACCAAAAAGTATTTGACCGCCAAGTTAACGGATATTTGATAGATCCAAAATCTATAGGGGCGTGAGAGAAGTTAAGTTAATTTTCTTAGCCAGTGATTAGCTGATTCACTCAATCCCCTTAAAAGTACGTACCAATGTTGCACGAATTCAGATAATTGTCAACATCATACCAACACAACCACCTTCTCGACCCATACTCGTGACTGATGCGATAATAGGCGCACACAACAAGATTGTAAACTATTAACGACATTATAAGCCCTAACATCCAGATGCGTCTATTGCCTAACCTAAGAAAACGCACAGATTTCAACATTTTCTTTAACAAGAAATAAAACTTAAATTAAATCTATTCTGTCATTGAAATGGATTAACAAAAGTTTTTAAAAATCGAAACAAATATCAATATTCTTCTTCTTCTTTTGTTATTCAGTAAATTAATAGCCCAAAATTCGCTCTGATGTATGCGACAAAACATATACTAAAATTGGATCGATACAGACAAGATGTCAATATTCTGGTATTCAGAAAAATCATTGCAGTTTAAAATAAAAGGTACTTACTTGACGTGGCGCTGCACCATCACCCATAGAATATTCGTTCACATTGTTGTACATCTATCTGCTGTAGTTTATGAGCAATGAGCAAAAAGCCAAATTTTCATACCTTTTAAAAAACAGAAAAAAACAAAGTGTTCTCAGTTTACGTGATTTTGTAGGCGCGTCCTTTAACCGATTGAGCCCATTTTCAACAACAACCTGCGTGCAAGAACTTCCAATGCGTCTGCCAAACTTGATGCCGATAGCTTCATGTTTGCGGTCAGCAGAATGTTTACAACAGATATTACAGACAGACATTACAGACAGAAATTGATGCTGATCAAGAATATATGTACTTGGTGGGGTCAATGATGGTTCCTTCTAGGAGTTGCAAACGTTTTGACAAAATTTGTACAAAAAACCTTCATTAGCTCGAGCAGTGAGTAGAATGGCTCTGTATATGTTGAGGATACAATTTGGAGTAGATGATGTACGACCTAAGCATCGGCAAAGCTCTTTCTTTTAAAAATTTTAAAAAAAAGTGTTCAACTTGCTGATCGTTCAGATTACATTTCGGATCGAATTAAGGATCTAAATAACAAAAGGAATTTTCTTGAAATTTTTTGAAGCATTTGTCATTAGTTTGCAAATGTTGACATTTTTGTTGCAGTCCTTAAGTACTTTTTCGTACCTGTCAAGAAAGGGGAGAAAGAGATTTGAGGTATAGTGAAAGCAATTAAGTTAGTTTAGGTTGACGGGGTAGTTGGGACAAGAGCGAGCTCATCTATGATAGAATTGTGATTATAATTTGTATTCTCATTTGTCAGAACATCTTCACTCTTTCTCTTTTTATTATCATTCATGAATTTTCGGAAAGAGAAATTCAAAGCTTCATACGGAGAACCCGACTTATGGTGAAATTTAGGACCACAGACCGCTATGAGGGATTGTCTCTATGTAACTGCCGTTTACAACAAGTACAGCAACGGAAATTTCCGCACCGATTAATTGTGCTTTTGATTGTTCTTGATTGGAAACAAAAGTCACTTTTGGCGTTATTAGTGTTTGTGGATCCGGAAATGTTTTATGTTCACATTACATAATCCTCACTCTTCTATTAAATTTACTTTTGAAAGACTTCCTAAGATTTGAGCGAATTATCTGCACTGAAAAAAGAGTGTCGTGTTTCGACCAAGGTTTCCTTTTTTTTTTTCTTTTTGTTCCCTACACCACGTGTTGCAGAGGTTAGGTTTGTGCGGTCGTATGTCACATCCAGAAAGGCTTAAGATAGACCCATCTTTCGATTCACAATCATTGTCTAAATCGATTTAAGCCTGTCCGTACGTCCGTCCGCCTGCCTGTAATATACTTACTTATTTTATAGTCCAACTTTATGCTGCGGTTGCTAGAAAAAATTTCTACTATTCGCATGACAGCCTCTGCTAAGTAGTAAACATTTAGGGAATTTATTAGTTCCTTTGTGCGACGGGTGCAAAGAAGAAACTCTTTGAAATGATATAAAAACGCACACTTAATTACTAACTAGTTAAGATACTTGTTTAAACCGATCGTACACGCACACTTTTCAAAAAGTAACTGTTTGGTAACATTAGTTATGGCTTACCCTACACTTGCATTGTACTTGATTTGAAGGCTACTTATTGCATGCGTTAGGCTTGGGATTTAGGTATATTGCAAGCTTGTGTTTGCATGGATGTTATATAAGACAACCATAACGGCCACCACCGCTAACTTGTGTTAATAAATTGTTTAGTTAAAATGCAAAAATCCTTTCCGGTTTCAATGGACTAACCCAGCGTATAAAAGCACATGTGCACATAACTATTTACACTCACACACATTCACAAATCAATGCACACTTCTTTATAAATGATGGCCAAGAGCAATGTCGTGCAACTGCCGCATATTTGACCATAAGTGCCACTAGTGCTCATTAATTATTTTTTGTTTGCACATGTGTATGTAGTGGTTGGTGTTACTGCATACCATAGATATTTACATAACATGCAGTGCACATGCACAAGCATATGCATGTATGTACATGATGATAATTTAGTTGATATCTTTTGGTCGTCGTTTACCCTGACATTGATATTGAAAGATAGTAGCGGCTTTGAGGTAGAGGTTTTTCCCAAAAATAAACTGATTAAAATGGTAATGTGTGTGCAGATGAACGATTTTATGCACTTTTTTGAAACGCAAGAAATAGTTTTTGCGATTATCGAGATGATACAAAAACAAATGAAGCCTGCAAAGAAGGCTTTCTTTTTTATAATATAGAGCACGGATTGTATCCAAATTGAACATGAAAGGAACCGCATCGCAGTAATAAGAGAGTTCTGGAATAGAATAGCGTACCGTTTAGATGACATGTTGGAACGTACTCAAGGTATTGTTAGACTGCATGATATCGATTTATTGGTCTTAAAACATCTCATCGATTATATTTGTACCGGTGAAATAACGATAACTCTGTTGCCCGCATCGGGGTTAGACAAAATGCTTTACTGCCTATCCGTGGAGTCAATAGCATTCGCGTTAGGTTAGAATGAGGCGGTATAAGTAAGTTTCCAAGATACAGTGAAATATACTGTGATGATAAAAGTCGGAACTCCTTTGAGTCTCGCACCTTAGGTTAAGATTATAGCGTGTATTTGCCAGTAGTATAAGAACAGAGTGTTATTCTTAATTGCGTAGGCAAACCGTATAGCGATCTAAAAGATCTATTGTACTCACCCATGCCATAAGCCCTTCAGTTTTAGGTCTCTTATAAATTCTACCACATTCCTTGGTTCGGAGTGCCCGGGGCGCCGGGCATAATGTCTGATTCTGCAGATAGCCTCACATTCACATTCACATAGAATATTATGGGACATCTCCCTTGCCCCTTGGCAGAATCTGCATGACCCAGCATAGGACATATCCAAAGAATAGTGTAAGTACCATTAGATACGGCCATGACTAAGATAATAGAAATGACTGGATTTTGTCTCAGACGAGTGATTTTCAATGATTAGCCAGACCAATCAGAGGAAGACCATTTACAAAGTAATTTACAAATTCCCGTCTCCTTTTTTCATTCCTCTTGCTATGACCCGAGACAACTAAACGATAAATATTCGAACATTTTTTTAGGAATTGAAACTCGAAGATGTTTGAGAACTTTTCGTACATACGCCCTCATATGCGTACCATAGCCCGTATTCACTAAAAAAATGCAGAATTGAATATGTGTCTGCTTTGCAAGCGTTTGAGAGAATGCCACTTGATATCAAGAAATAATTACCCGAATCTTTGTTCATACAACTAATGAGAATGAAAAAACAAGCTGCCAAATGGCTGCTAATTAACAGCGTGGCTACAGAAGCACTAAAGTGCGTAATAATTTTCTGGTTTGAATTTTCAAGGAAATATGAGACTATTTTGTTATTTCGTTGTCTTTGACAAATCCGCACACACACAAACACACGAAGCGTCCATAAAAATCCCCTAGCTTGAATTCTGAAAAAAATGTTGGAACATCTTGACATTTAGTTGTTCCTGACCGAGAAGAGAGACACAAAAGTGTACTTCAAAAATCTTTTTGCCGTAGTCGTCGCCGCGAGCAGATTTGTGTTTTGAGAACAATTTTCTTTAGCTTCAGAGATCACCACATGTTTAACTTTATCCGACTTAATGAGCTGCAAGCAAATTAGTTTTTATACTGAAGTCTGTGAACGAAATATCAGTGCTATAGATGTTAAGGACAATAGCTAGGGAACTAAAACGGGGTTAATTGGCGAAACGATAAAAAGTTATAGGCCTATGTGGAGTTTGGTAGACATGCGACGAAGAGATAAATTTAGTAAATAGAGGAGAGAAAAGGACATTACGCACTATATACTTAGAGGGCTACGCGCGGTCGGCTAAATTTACTTGATTAAAAATTCGAATCAATTTGAAAGAAATGGAGAAGACATTGCACCTACATGCGAGAGAATGGGCAATGACATAAGGTAACCCAATGTTTATATTATATTAAGTTAGAACATGTAGAAGGGCAGAAGGTAAGATAGACCAACTTTTTATTATACCGATTGATTCAGAATCATAATTTGAATTTATGTACGCCTGTCTCTCCGTTTGTCCATGTAAATTTGTGTTCAAGTTGTAGATGGCAATTTTTAAGATAGTTTAATGAAATTTTGTACGGTGAGGTGTTTTGACCCAAAGACAAAAGTCTATTGCAAATTGTTCGAATCTATCGAATTTTTCGACCACGCTCCATATAATGCCCTATTCTGAGAATGCCCTATATGGAAAAAAATTGCAATTTTCAAAATTTCTCGGCAAATATGGCTAAGTAGTCGTATTTCGGCATTCTAAATTGGTATGAAAACTTTGGACCGGCTGGGCCAATTTTTGAATCCTCTCTCATAGAACGAAAACTGAAATTCATACCACAAAAAGGTATAACTTTTATTGCTTTATGATGAAAATCAGATCAAGATAAAAAATGAACTGTACCAAATTTGGACCATCCCGCCCTGCTTTTCGGATCCTATCTTAACAAAAATTTTCACGAAAATTGATGCATAATAGTAATTTTATATAAAAATAACAATGTGGTGTACGGTATTTAATGATCGATCTTGCCTGACTATAACGTCCTTACTTGTTACTAGGAATGATAGTGAATGCCACGACAAGTTACCCTTCAAAGTAAATTTTTCGATTAGTTGCACGTCTTTCTACTTGATACTACAAAGAAAGGCTGCAGATAAAGTGATTTCAAGATTCTAAAAAGTTTTTAAAAAATTCCTTTTAATTATTTACCCTTTTCCGTGCAACCTTGTAAACCTTGTGTGTATTAAAATTTCTTATCATAGTTTGAAAATTTCCGAAACATTTTTACGATTTTATAAACACATCTTTTATTATTTAGTATTTTATGGTACTTACGGCGAACCGGTCCAACATAAACGGATTCACACAGGCACACACACACACATCAAGACGTAAACTAATAATTAAAAAAAAAAAAGAAAAAAAAAACTAATTCAATAACGCTTATACGCATTTTTCAGTTGGTCGGTCATTGGTTTGTTGCGTTGACAAAGTGATCAAAAGCAGGAAGACAACAACAGGGGCATAACATTAATCTTGAAAATGAAGAAAACAAGCAACAGGCAAAAATTGTCAACAACAAAGGCAAAAACGGAAATGAATATAATTGTTACAACACGCATGATCGCCACCTTTTTTTTTTTTTTAAAAATTAAAGTAAACATTGCGCGGTCTCTCGCACTATCTCTCTCGATGCCTGTCGCTCCATTTTTCTATTATTTTGATTCTCGTTTTGATAGAGCTTTCTTAGGTTTAAATTATTGCTGGCATTCATTAATTGCCCATATAATGGAAACATGACATCTACACACATATACACATCAGCTTAACAAATGTACCTTAGTGCAAATACAAATTGTGACATTATTCGGGTTTTTATTATCTACTTTGTGTGATTTGCTTTTTCTCATTTTTTTTTCTTTTTGCTTTTTGCTTTTCATGATTACTTTTAAACAAGTTGTTTTTAAGCAAATTTGTTTATAAAACCGTTATAAGTGATTTTTCATGATTTTCTTATTTTTATTCATCAAATTTATATGTCTATCTAATAAATGTATTCGCAGGAGTATATGAACAAATAAATGCCGGCACTCTTAATACTTTCCAGATGTTAAAACAACATAACATGACCGCTTGTGTGTGCCCGTTTGTCGAAAATGTTTAAATAAAAGCATACACCGCTTATATGGTAATGCATAAATTTTTATTAGGATGGTTTTCTTTTTTTTTTTTAGTTTTGTTTGTTTGTCGAAAAATTTCCCCGCCGTAGTACCTCTCTCGCTTTTCCTTCTCCACCTGTTCCTTTTTGTTTTTTTTTTTGTTCGTAGTTTTGGTGATATTGGGAAAAGCCGGTTTTTTTCCTTTTTATCTTACGGTAAATTGTTCCACATATGGAGTTTTCTTGGGGTGTTGCGTCCGATATCGTGTACCTTTTTTTATGTTTCCATTTACCTTGTATTTGTTGGTGGTCATAACAGTGCGCAATACGTATGCTTACACACGTCTATTACCACTTCCTTATTATTGATTACCGGGATCTCTGCGGTCTTGTCTTACTTACTTACATATAAAATTATTTATATTTCCACAAGTTTTCGTGTTCGTTTTATTTTTTTTTTTTTTTTTTTTTTTTTTTTTTTTTTTTCCCTCTATTAGAGTGCGCGCGTATATATATCTTGTGCGTTTATGAAATATTCATTATTTCCTTAATATTATGAAATAGTAGACAAAATTGACTATCTTTCCTTTTTGTTTTTTTTATTTTTTTGGGAGATGATAACACTTTTGACTCTTTTGAGCATTTTATGAGGTGAAAATTAAACATTTTGAAAATTTTAATTTGAATGGAATTTTGAAAGTTATCTTGAATTGAAAATTTATAAAAAATACTCTTTTTCAATCAAAATGCTAACGACATGCGTGTAGATGGAGTGCGTAGCTTTAGACCATGATAATCGAGATGTAGGTATATACCGACATATATGTCGTTATATATATATATATACGGACATATACACGAACATACATATATATGTATACGGACATATACATGGACATACGGACATATATACGAACATACGGACGTTTATACACATATGTATATATATTACATATATATATATATATATATGTGTATGTACGTATGTTGATTTCTTGTTGAGTGGAGCGCAGGAACAATACCAGGATGGAGGTTGAAAAGTTAATAAATATATGCATATGCTACAAATCAAGAGTTCAGCATTTATTCTATGAAAAATTGGAAAAATCGAACATACCGTAACCTTATTATAGAGCTTCGAAATTTAATTTTTTCCGTTTTTTTTTTTTTTGAGTAAAAGGTGGCAATGGTCGAATATACTTCCATTTGTTTTTTTTAATTTTATTTCGATTTTCAAAATAAAACCCAACAGCACATATTTGCCACATCAGCGAATACCAGAATGCATCTGAATGGATATGAAGTTGAAAGATTCGCGAAGAATGCGAAGCTCGTGTTATATAGCCATTGGCATCTGAAATGTTAACGATTTTGTATCAATATTTGACATTTGAAAACAGCAACCTTTTGAAAGGGGAGCGGATGACGTAGAAAGCTTTCCACTCCTTTATGGTCCCCTTCAATGTTTCATGCTATTCATAGATTAGTATGTCAGATAGTATATTTTATTTATTTATTAATATGTTCGATCATCATCACCGTGCTTCCCTTTATTAACATTCTCATTATCATTCTCATTGAGCCTGCAAGCGAACAAAAATATCATCGAACGTAAATGAAACAGACAACAATTGTAAGTAAACTAACTAGAAGAAGTGGCCAGAGAGTCGTATTAATGGCAGTATACTAGCCTCCGGCCGTAACATCGTTAATTATTTACGCATAGAAGATTTTCATTTAAAAACTGACCAAATTGGGTTACTGTTGGAAACCCCATGAAATAGATCTATCCCTTACTACTCTGGAACACTCACTGACAGAAAAGTTAAAAACGACAATTAACTTTGAAGAATGGGCATACACTTACAATTTGTGAAGAGCGGAATTTTTCCTTCTTTGGTAAATTTTGCTCTTTTATCTAAATAATGCCGGGGTGAACCTCAGCGGCTATTGCAGGCGTCCTTACCTTCGTTAGTAATGTTTTTTTCTCTGACTGAAAATCTCAATAACTCTTTTTGTTACAATTTAATTCATCTGTATTAACTGTCTTACGTCACTAACTAAACTACATAGTTCGAATAATTAAATAAGAACCTAGCGACTAAAGTTCATAATTTAATTGCTCATATTTAACTGAAACGATCTATCGTCAGTGGTCTTCGGACGGGATGGACGGCTCTCTCTCAAAATATCCCAATTGCGGCACCTATAGTGTGAAAACCCAACAGATGAATGGGGATTCTTCTATTTCGGACGGCGGTGTGTTACCTCGCCGACGGTTCGATCCAGAAGGAAAAGGATGTGCAATCTTCTTCTTCACTATGCCTCTCTTCGAAAACGGGTTGGCGTTGGCAATCGGTTAGTTGATCACATACGAAGTATGTCAACCCATTTCATTCCGTTCTCACTTATTACAGCATTCCTTTAATACTCACAAGAGAATCACAAACTACTTGCTATAAAAGAAAATGGGTGGAAAATAAGCACTTACCCTACTTTAAATATATAGGAATAGGAATAACTACGCGTAGACCCCGTAGGTAACAAGCTACATGAGTTTTGTCCTTACAAATTTCCAATCCATA
>JMRQ01004363.1:0-174706 GCA_000688715.1 Glossina pallidipes | reverse complement strand
TACTGACTGAGAGGATATATTACGAGATTCAGAATTTCAGTATCTTAATGCTGAGAGGATATATTACGAGATTCAGAATTTCAGTATCTTAATGCTGAGAGGATATATTACGAGATTCAGAATTTCAGTATCTTAATGCTCTATACGCAGGCCTTCTAAAAAGTGAGCACGGCTGAATAGAGCGATAGATGTCGACGTCCAGAAAGATTTGAAGCGAGTCGGACCATTAACAAGACTTTTAACAAGGAATTTCTGGATGTTATCAGCCAAAGAATTATTTGGCTTTTAATTGTCAAATTTAATTGGACGATGTTACCATGGGCCATGGATTGAAGAAAAAAAAAAAAAAAATTTGAAAGTAATTTGGTTTAATAACTCAACTCATTCAAAGTGGATTGCACACAGTGTTTGTAATGACATTGAATTGACATTGTAAGTCAGTATACAAAAAGATACGATTGGTTTGAAACAAGAAATATCTTAGAAATTTGTAAATACAAAATTTCGTATTGACTTCTACTTAGCTTCTAAAGCAGAGAGATGCAGAGCCAGGACCATCAGGAATCAAAATAAAGCAAAAAAAATGTGCCCTCTTGAGGATGGTTTTCAAAAAAAATGCAAATTAAAAGACAGATTGTAAATATAAGATGGAGTTAGATGAGGGTTCGTCGCGGGCGATTTAATTTTCGTTCATGTTTTTTAACTGTGAAGAAGAAGGCGACGATTATTGACCAAAAACTTTAAAAAAGAACGAGTGATTTCTATTGCACCAAGATTCTTAAAACTGAGATCTTTTTACTTAAACTTATTGAGTCAGATACAATTGCTTTTTCACTGTGTTGCTTTACGCTAGTAATCTTATTGGACTATGATCTCTAGTCCCTAGTTGTTTAACATGGCACACTACCGTGAAGGTTTAAATGCAAAACGCAGACGATTCTATTTAGAATTTTTGGAGGAATAGAATGTTGCTTAACCACATCGTGCCCGACGTGGCACGGAATGTGAAAACACGCATTCAGTACCGCGTGAGTAATTAATCCCCTCATAACGGCACACTTATTGCCACATGAACAATTAGATTCCTGACTGCCAGACGGAGATGCGTATATGCTCTGCTCTTCTGTGGGTAACGCATCCGATTGACATGCACTTCCACAACGAGCAAAAGCTCTTCTCGCGACTTAGGCTAGCCACAGTCATCATGAAACTTTCGCAGTGGGCCGTTCCCGTTGTCAGGCCGAAGCTAGACGATTGCTTCGGGGGCTCGTGAAATTCGTGATAGCGGATGTAATAGAGAAGGTAACGAAAGAAGAAATAATAAAAGCCTCTGGTCAGACTTTGCATCAGATCGCGTATAACTTGAAACTCCGTATTGGATGGAATTTGCAGAAATATAGAACCAGTCAATACAACGCACATAAAAATCGCATTCTCACTGGGACGAGAAGGTCTATTTCAACCTATTCCGTTTAGTAAGGGAGACGACACTGGGATTTATCGTAAGAGTCAAGAGCAATTTTCGTCTACTTACTTAAAGACAATGATTCAATGATAATTCGATGCTAATATTCAAGGTCGGTCAGTCTGCTTGGATTGGCAGTGTGCGAACTGAACAACACTTCAGAAAGCAATTGCGCCAATGCAAAAGTCTATAGGCATTTCGATTCAAAAATGTCTGCTTTTTTAAAAAGTCCCTAAGAGAGGACTAGATTCGACCAGTAAACTGCTTTTGCTACGTCTCCTTTTTTTAATTAATACAGAACTGCAATTGATTTGTCATTGTTAAGGCATGTGGAAATTTCTTTTACTATCAATTAAGAAAAATTCGTATTAACACTACGGCTACTATGATCATGAAGATAATTTTAGATTTCGAAGTTGTTACAAAATAACTGTTTCATCTTTTTTGTAACTGTTAAGTGTTTAATTTATTTAAGAGGATAGACAATATAAAAGAAATTTCATTAATTCATTCTGCATTTAATCGCCCAGAGAGAAGCAGAGGCATAAAGGTTGTGGGCCACATTTTCTATTCTCTTGCCGCGTCTAGAGTAAGACACTTTTAAATAGCCAGCAGCCATAACGTGTTGATGGGTTGATGGTGATATTGTGCATTGTATCATCTTAAAAAATTAAAGCTGCATCAAGAAGTTCTTTAAGCCAAGCAGGCAAAGGCAAGAATACACAATTCTCAAAAAGTTTTAGAACGAATTCGCGGAGGATAAAATAAGACAAAGAAAATTAAAAAAAAAAAAGCGTTGCTGAAGAAGTTCGAAAGATAAATAAAGCATATCTCACGCACATTGCAGTTCAAGAAGAGGAAAAAGAGATTTAGGCATCAACAATTGTTTGCCAAGACAACTAACCTCAAAACGAAACTTATGTACAACTAATGAGTTGAAGCAGTTCAAAGAGTATAAACAATAACATAGGACCGTAGACTTGCAAGATATTGTTTGTGGTTGACCAACAAAAAAAAAAAAAATAAATAAATAAAAATTTTCTTGAAAAAGTATTTTGTTGTTAGAATGATCGAGGTTAGCATTTTCAAGTTGGTTTCATAGTCAGACTTTAGAAATGAAAAGGAGAAACAAAAAACAAAAACAAAAAAACTAAAATAAATAAAATGAATATTGCGATTATTTACTCTGCACCATAACGGTGTGTGTGTGTGTGGTATGTGCTTTGTAGGTTCTACTCAATTTTCTTCAAAGATTTATGAAGATTGTTTGTCTATATGTGTGTTTATGTACACTTTAAATTGTTTAAAAATGCTTTTAAAGTAATAACAATAATTTGATGTTGTTGTTGGTACTTTTTTTTTTCATACAAAAGTTTATTATAGATATTTTCGCTGAGAATTACCTAAAAGAGAATTTAACGGGAAAAGCAATTTAGATAAATTGTATTTAATTAAAATTATTTGTGCATGTAAATGTTTGTGTGTCTGTGCTTAGAGACGAACGTATATAACTAAGGGAATTGTTAACCACAACGCAGATCATAGTACGTATAGAATAGATGCCCCTATAACATTAATTAACACTTTTCAAAGTGACCTCAAATAGCTTTCGACCAATGTAAACGAACAACCTCCTATCAGCGGTCATCCCTTATAACATTTGTCGTCGAAAAATTTTTCATTTCTATAATTGTTAACAAGAGTTTCATTTGATTTTTATTAGTTTCTGTTATTTATTAAAAACGCGGGTATTCCTCATAATCAGTACTACGGCAATGGAGGAGAGAGGAAAGAATGGTTACACGATATTCGTGTCTTCTTGATGAAAAAATAAGTGATTGTTGATTATAATTATTTTTTGAACGGAAACAAAATCTAGAAAGAAAACACGCAGCTACTTAGTTACGGATTAAAAAATTTCTACGGCTGCAGCATAATTAATTAGTGTTTTGCTGAGTGATCTACTTCCCGGCTAATGTAACTAATTACTACTAAAACTCGTGCTCTACCTCTTCATCATCAGTCCACCTTTCTTTGATGTTCTTTATCTTTCTAAGTAATATTTCTGTTTTTAAACGTTGCTCATGGCACCTAGGCTTCTGATCTTTTCAATGATTTTCAATATATTCAATATATTATATATATATCTTTCACATTACCGTAAAAGATATGTGTACTACGTGAGTTTGTTGAATTTAACACCATATTCCTTGCGTTATTAGAATTCTTCATTAATGGCCACAAAAAATAGAAACATCTTGCGATTTTTTCCTTTTTTTCTACTTAATTTTTGGACAAATTGCTATCAATATAACCATGGTTTGGTATTGTTGGCAGCCTAAAGAACTGATGACGAACTTCTTTGAACATTTTCTGAGAATATATTGTAACAATGCTGTGAAATGCCGCAGAGCATTGGATGCACAAAGTAAATCTTTAGCAAATTGTTTAACTTTCTTATTATTCAAAGAAGAAGAACAATAAAATATCTTTTACTAACCTTAAAACGATTTCATTTTGTATAAATATCACACCAAGATTTTTAAACACTAATTAACAAAGTAATTTGATATTTCTTCTTAACAATTAAAGATTTTTTTGTAAAGTTAAAAGAAACTGCGTACGGTTTCCCTAGTTTATCACACTGTTGCTCTTTTTTTCTGTTTAATATTTGTTTCTTTTTTTGTTTTCAATATTTTACGAAAAAATATTTGTAAAAAGTTATCCCAAAATACAATAAACACAAACAAATAGAATTTAAAGCAATCAAACAGCTGATCATCGAAACATATTGAGGAACAGCTGTTGTATGCATTGCATGAATCAGTGGAACATAATTGACAATTACAACCCTGCATGAAGGTTTGTGAATTGGCTGTTGTGAAGTAAAAGCGAATTTTTTTTCATTATTCGATGATAGATAGAGCTAAAGCATTCAAAATTTAAGCCAGTCACTTGCAGGTGACTTTTAGCAAAGCAATGTGGAACTCAGCCGCTTTTGTGGAACCTCCGGCCGCTTTAGTGGAACTCAGCCGCTTTTGTGGAACCCCGAGCCGCTTTTGTGGAACCCCGAGCCGCTTTTGTGGAACGGCGCTTTATAGTGCTGGTAGCACCGTAATATATTTATTTATCGATTTATCGATAAATGTTGCCGTTTTTGAAAAATTATTAAATCAAGCGGGTGATCTAATATTTGTTGGTTAAATTATTAAAACGCAACATTTCATTAGAAAAAATTTATTTCATTAGAAAAAATCCGATTTCACTAGAAAAATCTGCTAACTTATTGTCAAAATACTTATTGGAAGCTACTCGATTCTAAAGAAAAACTTTGTTGGTTAAATTATTAAAACGTAACAAGTGCATTCATTTATTTCATTATTAACATTAACCTATTGATTATAGAAATAATATTAAAGAATACTTTTATTTTTTTTTCTTCTTTTTTCTATAGGATTAACAATCAGATCGAAAAAGGAATACATAAGAAAAAATCATATCAAGCACTCATACAACTACAAATTTTGAACGAGCTTAGATGTTTTACTGCGGTAAGTGCATTTTGTTCTATCTTCTAACTTTAAGTTGCATAATGTTCGACCATACGTTTTAAAGTAAATTTTAAGATAGGAAAGGAAACAACGAAAAACATAACATATTGTTGGGGCTAATTATTAGATTATTATTATTGTTATCAATGAAGTAATTCCAAACAATTAAGTTATATTCAGTTAATAAGAAATAATGAAAATATAAAATTATATAATAAAATAATACAGAATAAATGAATAATAAAAATACATTAAGTAATGAAAAATTCCTGTCACGTGAATTTGAGAGAAAAACTGCTACAGAATGTTTACAAATCAATGTATGATAAGTGAATTAGAGTGAAAAACAGCTACAGAATGTTTACAAATCAATGCATGTTACGTGCATTTGAGAGAAAAATAGATACAGAATGTTTACAAATCAATGCATGTTACGTGAATTTGAGAGAAAAACAGCTACAGAATGTTTATACGCCAAAAGGGCTTAAGTTGTCGTAATGTATCAAAACTTTAGTTGCATGGAATTTATGTCACATCTATTTTTTAAACATAACCCTGAAAGCAAAGCCCTCCACGGCAACAAAATTTATGTTGCCCTTTTTGTGGCTCAAGCATGTGGAAAATAGTAAAATCTCTAATAAATAAATGGATTTTTTTAAATTCGTCACGCCAGTTGACGTTTCGCTGATGTGAAATTTATGCCTCATATTAAGAAAGATGAGATTACAAAGAAATTAGTTGTTTGTTACTTGCTCATAACAGATACATCTATAAAAATTTTCATATATATTCTTTGGATACGGAGAAAATGAAAACAATCGGCTACGCCCACCCGATATTATCGAACATTGAAAGTGCATTATTGTTTATTAATGACGACCAGCCACAACCGAACTTAATTTTCTTGTACTATCGGATTTATTTTATTTAAGTTTAAGCGAAGTAAAAAACTTTCTGTTTTTGTTTTGCCTGAAGACAAATCCTTAAAGACTAAAAAACTGAGATAATCTTTAAAAAAAGGCTCACATGTTTTGCAAACAATTTTTCGATAAACTATGGATCATCTAGGAAATGCACAAAGAATATGTCTCCAGAACATACCACCGAATATTGGAACGAAAAAGCTCAAGATATATTAAAACAAAAATTATAATAATATAGATAAATATATCATATACTGTTAACAGATCGTCGGTACGATAATGTCTACAATAGACTTCAACAGTAAGTATCAATGGTTGATATTTGAGATTAAAATTTTCTTTTTTCATTTTTTATTATATATATGTAAAAAATTTCAATGCTTTTTTACACCAACTTAAAGAAAATAAAGCAAATAAACCTTTGATTTTGATTTATATATATATTTATTAATATCTAGTGAAATAGGACGAGAACAAATGAATTAATATAAATTATATCATGCGAATAAAAAAATAAAAACGCTTTTTATTTGCAAGTAATGGCGAACTGATGATATTTCACAAACAATATATTCCATGCTTCGAACATTTCTTTAAGTTCTGCGATTGACTGAGCTCTAAGCACTGTGATCCTCTTTTTTATGAGTTTTTAGCCAATTGTTAATTCATTCAGTTTTTTAATATGCAATTTAATCTTTACGAAATGTTCAAATTGTTTTTTTTTGACAAATTGTTTAAAAAGACAAACGATTTATAATAAGAAGACTATAGAAGATTATTCTATAACGTGTGCGAGAATGCAACAACGCAAAAGTCGCAACGTATGAAAATGCAATGTTGCCAGAACCAATTATACAGGAACTACAAATTCTGAGAGAGAATTTTTTTTTATTTGGGAAAAAATCATATGTATTTTTAGAGTCTCTAATTTTGAGTACATCATTGAGCTTTTATATATGTAGTCATCTTTGTATGACATTTCTGCTTTGTTGGTTTGCTTACTAAATTGGCGGCTTTGAATCTGACGTTAAACACATCCTAGAGGAATTGCTTTTCACTTTAAATACTTTGATTTTACAACATTGGGAAAATTAACGTATCTTGTGAGTTTCATTGAAATAAATATGAAAATGAATTGCAATGAATTCAATGCAATCGAGAGACGGCGCGGCAGACGAGAAAAAGTCGTAAGGTATTGCACCTGTACTAATTGAACAACTTCTCAAATCTACTGAAAGCAATTTCCAGATGTTTGGAATGACCTTTAGTATAGTTTGCGTACGTGCGATAGTTCGTAATATTGAAACTTCATCGACCAAAATAACTTATTTACTGGAATATAACACTGGCCAGATAACTGCTCATTACCGGCTAGAAGAGGGTGATACTTCAAAAGCCCCCGACGTGATGTTTAATAATTATGCAACTGCTTATGGCAGTGTATGTTCGCAAGGCGGTCAAAAAACCATTATGGTTTTCAAAATGCTTCCCATTAATGATCCCGCAATGATCCAAACGAAATTGTTACACACGTTCTAGAGGTGCTTTGTGCCCGCTATAAAGCCGCGGAATAATTAGTTGCAAGCCAGTACATAAACTCTCGGACATCCAGAAAATTTAAAATAAAATAAAGAAACACTTAAAAATACATTTTTATTTGTTGTTTTATATAGTTCTTTTCACGTAAATATTTTACGTTTTGTATGCATTTTTTACAAAATTAAATACGCCGCTGACTGCGTTCAATACATTTTTATTCGCATAGATGTTTCTCGTGCTGGAGACTATCAAAAGATTGAATTAGCTCGCATCTTCAGAAGACATTAAAATTTTGAAATTGTGCCTGCCAGCATATTCGAGAAGGATTTCTGTTTCTCCTGCTAGGGGAAATCACTTGCGAATGCCTCCCATTATAAACTTGTTAGAGAGTGCATGCAGACTTCGAAAATTAGCGATAGACCGTCGAGTCCTGCCCCAAGCGTCGAGTCAGTACCCTGCGAATACGTGGACATTGCTGAATCTACCCCGACACCAGCAAACCTCAAGACACTTCGCGATGTGCTCACTATCCCGCCGGAGTTGTGCTTGCAGACGATGGAGGAAGAGTACGACGGTCCTTCAACGTCAGCGCTCGTGCACAATGAAGAGAAAATCAGCGGGTCACAGCTGAATGTCTCCCGCAGCAAGCACCAGCAAACACTGAGGCACTTCGTAATGCGCTCATTATTCATGACAGAATAATGCAGCTTAGTTTCGACGACGCCTTAATGAACTTGAAGACGTCGTATCTACGAAAGGAGGACTTGCTGCGAGGTTGCGGCTACAACAAGGAAGGCACGAGGACAGAGGCGCACAAAAAGGTCCTCGTATTCGCAGCGCGTAGTTTATTGACCACGTTCAATATCGTGCTGAACGCATACCCCCGCACATCCAATTCGAGTGGGTTGGAGAACCTATTCGAGGAGAATTTTAAAGCCGCGGAGGATATGGGATTATACGTCAAACCTGTCGTCTGCGACCGAGGCACAGAAAACCAAATAATACTCAGCCAAAAATTCAACAGTGAAGTATACCAAAGGACGCGGGCAGACGGCAGCACCCACTCAATTCGCCTAATGCACGATTATCCACACTTGGTGGAAGCAGCGTTAACAAAATACAGGAAAGACAAAAATAGCCCGCATAGACTGAGTTTGCTTAAGAAGCTGGCGAAAATGAAGACGCGCAGCTCACCGTACCGGTCACATACTGGCTACATGCCAGAGTACAGCGCACCGTGGGGGTCGCGCTCAATTGTGATACAATTCCTGAATAATAAACAGGTCGCGACTTTCCAAACGGCTATAAAGAGTAAGGAGATCGACAACTCCGACAGTGCGGCACAAAGGACGTGTAATCTTATCAACGCGCTAGTCGTATTTGTCGAGGTCCTGCATCGGAGCTCCATCACCAAGGAAGATTGGGTGGAGCTTCAAAATCAACTCAATGAGATGCACGAGCATTTGCCCAGAACTTTAAAGATGTGCTATGCAGCGTCCATCGTCACACATGACCAATTTTAAATACATAATAGAGGACCTACTCCGAGTTTACCCTGACATAACCATCCTGGCATATAGGATAAACCAGGATCATTTAAAAAAATTCTTTTACAACATGGCGATCGGCTTTAGAATGAGGACTGAGAACTGAACTACGAAATCGAAGCGAGAGCCGTAGAACAGTTCGTACCCTACGACCTTGACATCGAAACTTTGAGCAAGTTAATCGTCAATAGGATGTCGCAAGTCGAAGAAGACCACCGGCGGCTGCTCACCGGGTACACAATAGCGCGGTACATCGGTGACCAGCTGGGATGCCAAGCGTGCCTAAGTGATCTCACGCTTCAAGAATAAGATTTCTGTAAAGGGGACAGCGATGGAATACTTGCCGTGTATGAAGAGGACCAACTGGACCCTCTTCTCAAAATATATTAAGCCGGCATTCGCAACACAAGAGGTTCACGAAGCTTTTCGCGGCACCTTCGACATATTTTACGCCACCAAGCACCAACAGATAGTCCAGCGAAACATCGGCAAGAACGTGCCGGCTACAGTGGTGGCACGGCTTGCCTTCTTGCGGACTGCAGGATCCTGCAATAACGGGTACGTGTTATTTATGCTCCTGAACGCAGTAAGCTTCAGGGAGAAAAGGGATATGATTGTCTCCTCATTCTAAGGAGTAGAGTCCTCCGTGCGTCAGCTCCTCCGCACGTCATAGTTCTCTGCGCGTTAGAGTCCTCCGTACGTCAGATTCCTCCGCCCGTGAGAGTCCTCCGCGTGTTAGAGTCCTCCATGCGTCAGCTCCTCCGCATATCAGAGTCATCCGCGCGTTAGAGCCCTCCGCACGTCAGAGTCCTCCGCGCGTTAGAGTCCTCCGTGCGTCAGCTCCTCCGCACGTCAGAGCCCTCCGTGCAAATTTTTCTGAATTCCCCACATTAACGATATATCAGCGCATGTTAGAGCCAAAGTTTTACAAATATGGCAACACACAACAGTAAGAACGAATTGTAATGAAAACCGCATCAAAACGAGTAAATTAAATTTGCCTACCACCGAATCGTTGAAGCATTTAACAAACGCGGCAGCCGATAGCAGAAGGTTTGTTCCCAAAAAAAGGAAAATGAAAAGTAAGAATACTTATAACATGCTTCTTTTTTTACAGCCTGACGAAGACTTTCAGTAATTGAAAATATCGTGGTGTACTGCATGCGAAACCCAACCGTTGGAACTAAGTTGATGTTTTGCGAAGTTTAAAATCTTTTTTTATTATAGAAACCCTGCGTAAATATCCGCCATATTCTTTCCTATTGCGTTGGACCACCGAAGACTACAATTTACCTAATACGGAGTTTCTATTGAAACGTGACAAGTTAAACGTTCCCTAGAGCTTATCGTTCATTATTTACGCTACCAATATTCCGTACGGACCTTAGATGATGTACTAATCATATATGTATATACTACTTCACTTTATGAGACTGAAATGGGAAAAGTAATGGTGGTAAGTATTCTAAATGTCTAAATGTCTTCTAGCTCTATTTTTGTCAGTGTGAGAACTTTGAAAAACTTATGAAACTTCTAATGTTTCCTTGCTTTTCATAGATATTTATATGGACGCTACTGATCGGTTTAATGGGAACATTAAACTGAGCATAACAACTGTAATGCATTCTCAACGCGGTAAATCATTAATTTGAACTGGCTTTGTCGTCCACTATTACTACTATTCACATCTGTTCTCATAAATTTCACGGGGAGTTTTAAAACCGCTTACAATGGCAAAAAATCGTCAACTAATATTCGCTTTTATTATACTTATACACTTTTATTATAAAATTTTATTATACTTTTCGTCAACCAATTTTACCACACTTTTATACTTATTATACTTATACACTTTTAGGGGTATAGAAGAAATCTTCAATACCTATAGTGACATCCTTAGTACATCTCTATATGTATGTATATGTTCATGTTTGGCTTTTAACAGAGTGATTAAACCCAGGCTGAAGTATTTGGCTTTATCAGTGCTACCGGTTACTAAATCAATGAACTTCCGTCGACAAAAATTAGCAGTAATACACGAATCATTTTCGCAACAACCAGTGGGTGACAGTTTAATAAAATAAATATCCATTTTCTAAGCAGATGTAAACCAAAAAGTTTTAAATATTACAATATTACAAAAGACATTTAAGCATATTTGCGGTCATTTAAGCAAACTTGCGGCCGTTTAAGCATAAATACGAAGAGCAAATATAAATAAGAACGGAGCGCACTCTCGCCCAAATACAGATTTGTGTGTAGATTCTTTAAGCTTTTAGATATTAAGAAAGCTTTTTGTGTGTCGATGCTGTAAGCTTTAAGAGACTAAGAAAGCTTTAAGCATATTTGCGAGTGATTTTCAGACTAAACTATTCTCTACTCCAATGAAACAATTGTGCCTTAAAAATTAGCTGTATTTTCTAATTCTTCGATTTTTTTTTAATATTTAAATAATGTATGTTAACCAAAAAAAAAAAAAATTTCCGAATAATTTGAATATAAATCACTATTATCCTGATCAAATGAAAAGCAATATTATGTTATCTTTTTCATGTAGTAGCTTTAAAAACTATAATTAATTTTTTCAATATAAATATGTAATCATTAGCTTTAATAGTTTAATGAAAACCTGAGTATTTGAAGTGCACACAACACTACTGAGCTACCTTCATTTGCCTAGATTTATGCAAACGTTATGATAGATAGACCGTTTTTGATACCAATGCCAAACCTAGGAGAGTAAAAAGTTCATATTCAAGTAGCCGTACATGCAAAGCAACAAATAGGTATATGGCACTGGAGAACTGGTTAGTTCCGTATATTTATACAAATACTTATGTTTTAATGCGATTACATTCATACATGTATTGTCTTTTGGTGGATAATCATTCTTCTTGTAATGAACGGAAATATGAACTCCAAAAAAATTATTCAATTTCGATCAGTGTCAGGTTTCAAAGCCTTTAAGCAACGCTCTGTTTGAATAATAAAATTTCAGAGGATTTCTGCTTTCACACCTTATTCCGAAATTGCTACCAACTAGCGGTACAGTTTATTTATTCCCATAGTTATATCTATTTATAGAAGTCTATGTATAGAAGTAAATTAAACTGTTAAATATATAAATAAATATATGCATATATATAAATATATGTATATATATAAATATATGTTAAATATAATAAGAAACTACCGAAAGACGACATGTCGTTCATATTTTGTTGAATAAAGCAAAGATAAGATAGTCCAGACATCCTCAATTTCACTTCCTCCATCTGAAAGAATAAACGTGTTTTATATTGAAACATTTTCCATCTGGAAAATGAAAAGGAATTATGGAAGAATTATGGGCAGAAAAGGAGAAAAGGAGATTAGAGCAAAGGCGATTTTCTCTGAAGTCTCATAACACACCCAGCAACCGAGCATACAAAAGATGCGTTTAGCAAACACACCAATCGTTGAATTTATTAAGGTTCAGATGAATTCTTATTTGTCTTTTTTTTTAAATGAGCAATCACTCATGGGACGTCGCCTACTCGTGTAACTTGGTGACGGTCACAAAGTAGAAGAAGTAAAGAAAGGAAATGCCGAACATAGCGGGTCCATGCGCTCACTCGGTAAGTGATGCCTTTATCGACTGAACACTCACTAAAGCTACAACCAAAGTAAATTTAACCACAGTGACTGGTTAGTCGTGGGTCTTATCTTATCTATATATATGTGTATGATGGTGACTCGTTCAACTTTATCCTCTTGGGGAGTTTCAGCGGTCGTACCCAACCGTAGCGTCTTGTCGTACGTAGCGGAAGTGTAAGTAAATTTTCAATAACTAAAAAAATTCATATAAGTTTTGCTTAGTTATAGATGCTTATATTCATGTATATCGACACAAATTATGTTTATGATAGCTTCCGAGCATCTTATTACATATCAAATTGCTTGAATAACTGCCATAATCACGGTAAATGTGTTGGCCATCAGTGTGTTTGCCACGGGGAATGGGTTGGACCGGATTGCGAGGATGAAGTCTGCTCTAACAAAAGCGGGGACTTACAGAGTCAGTGGAAGTGTATCAAAGGACTATGCCATTGCGAAAAGGTAAAAGAACATTTGCTGTAAACTTATTTGTGTTTTCTCTCAATGTGATTTCTTATTTCTTAAAAATAGGGCTATAGTGGTAGGCTGCGCGATTTGCATGAGCAACCTCCTGGTGGAAATTGGCGCTGGTTAGCCACAGATGCTGAAGGTAGGTTGTTTGAAATTATTTCTTGGTGTAGGTTGATTGAAATTATGGATATGTAATTGCATGTGCATGAATTATTCTGTACACTTTCATTAAGCATTCCTTTTCAAATTATCTTTCCATCTTTCCTCTTGCTGAAGACATGACCCCACGTGCGGCCCATAGTACTATTTATATAGATTAAGAGGACGCTCTTTATGTATTCGGTGGTGTCATGATCTTAACAATGTCATAAGGTTACAGGTATCTTCATGATGACATTACATATGCTTTTTACAAATATTTTTGAGCTTTTTTTAGATTTATCGTTTTGCTGCTAGTTAATGGGAAAATGAATGGGACATAGCTTTGCAAAATCGTCGACATTGTTACCATCAGCAAAAAATTAATCATTCTTTGCTTAAAGCTGTATTGCACCATAAAAACGAAGATGAGGCTAAACTGTGTGTTCGTAATATCCTTTACACTCTGGCGGAATCAAATTTACATCAGCGTCAAAGACGCAACTCTCAATTATTAACCGCTGTCAGTATAAATTCAACTGATGAAGAATGGTCGAGAGATGAGAGGTGACTAATTACAAACCCCATGGTCGCTATGGTCACGCAGTAGCAAGGGTGTCCGGAGGTTTTGTTATATTTGGTCGCAAGCAAGCTAATGGCAGCTTTTTCAACGACTTATGGTTCTATAATAATAGCGAAAGCGGTGGAAAATGGAAACAATTGGTTATGCAGTCCAAATAAAAACCCCCTCCTATGGCTGGGCATACTATCACATTTGCCAATGACTACTTATATCCTTTCGGTGGCAGCTTGGAATTTTCTTCAAAGTAAGTTTTTCATTTAAACAATGTAACGTTTTATTTATCCAGCATTTATCGCATAAGCTGGCCGGTATGTTATGTTGAAATCGAAGCCGAATGGGAATTGATACATCCGAGTGGAGGAAAAAAATTGGATGTCCGTTTAGCTGCTCATACAACGGTTTATTACAAGGCCACCAACTCATTAATAGTGTTTGGTGGTATAATGACAAGTGTGACTCGTTTTTCGAAATTGTCCGATCGGATTTTTGCTTTTCAATTAGATAAATTACATTGGACAGAAATTCTGTATCCACGAACTGCTCTACGCGACACCAACATACCAATGACTGTCAGTCATGCAAGATGCTCACTTTAGTGGGCAATAAATTAGATTTGCTGTCAGAGAGGGCAGTTTCACGCGAGGAAGCCTACGTATTTGCCACGTCAATAGGTGCCAGTAATTTTGAAATTTCAGCCGGTTACTTAGCAAGGGTAAATGACGAGCGCTACGTCAATTCGACTCGTCTGATTCGATTACAAAATATACGACAAGCAATACTGCCTACAGTTATATGATGGCTGCTATAAGTAGTTAAAGGATCTGAATTATAAAATTTTTATTATCTCTGATAGAACCAGATTTTAGTTCACATGCAATTGGAAACATCGCCCCAACATCATGAAACAGTTAAAGGAAGAAATAATGCAAATCTATTGAGTATAATGGAGCGAACGCAAACTAAGGTGATTTCGGTAAACGTTTGCGTAATCTTCAATTGCTTTCAGAAAATTTTTATATATTATATGCCACACTTCTTGAAAGCTAAAGAAGGGGTTCTTTAATTTAATTTTGAAATTCATCTTATTATATAAATTCTCGATTTTGCTTAGAAAATTAATCTTCTATGGAGCATTTATGAAGGAGTGTGAATACAAATACTATTTTCACCATTGAGTCAACAGCAAGCACGCAACGTCGAAATAATATTTAAAAATTTTCGAACGATCATTTTGAAATCATATTCAACATATTCATTCATTTTATATATTATGTAAAAAGCTTGAATTCACGGAAAAATATTAAGAGCATTTCTAGTGTCGAACACTTTCGAGACATAAGCTTAAAATGCAAATCCACATATACACAACATAGTTGATAGTTCAAAATTAATATCCAAGAATATTGTCCGTTTAGTTATTAGGTGCAACTGTTCAACGGTCACTTATTTTTGGAATTTTCGATTCTTCGTTTTGAATCTATCCTAGAAACATCATTTAAAACTAGACTGAGAACTTGGAACCCTCAAATTCAAAATATCCATTTTTCGCGCATTCGTCTATGCATCTAGACGTAAGAGTCTTCCAAGGCTTGCTCTAAGTCGTTAAGATTATTCGTTAGGATTCGTTTGAGAATCTAATGCATGAGGTCCTTTCGCAGACGCTCCTGCCTTGAAATGCTTACATTTTTTCCTTCGCAAGTCGTCTACTATAGACGTGTACAAGCTCCAACCTGCTGTCGCGGTAAACCGCTACGATAAGTAGATAATGTTCGAAATAAAGTTCAATTCGGCTCATACTCCTTTTGATATATGGAGATATAAAGGGAAAATTGCAGCTGTGTTCGTTATTTTAGGCGACAATAGATTGCGATTTATTTTTGATCTATTATGGGAAAATTTCCTTCTGTCGTGGAAGCCTCAGTATTGAACATGACCAAAACTATATGTTAATACCGACTTTATAAGACTGTACTTATCACCACGATTCTCCAAAATACCAGAAGCAGCAAATTTTTATAAAAAGTTGAAAAAATTGTTTTCACTGCTCGTTTGTTATGCGTAGATCTCACCCACTTTCTTTCATATCCAAACATATGTGATCCAACACTTCACCTTCATCGAAGTCTTTTTCCAGTTCATTTGCCATCACTTTAATCTTACCTAAGCCCACGGGATCCAAGCGTCCTAAATTATAGTCGGCACCCCAATGATCACCATTTTGTTCATGTACCTGACCTATGTATGCATCTTCTAAATTCCCAATACATGTGGCACCCACCGGGACACCCGCATTAAATTTATTACTCGTAAAGCATAGCATAATAACATAAATTTGTCCACTTCTATTTTGAAAATAGAAATGAATAGGAATAATAGCAAATAGATGGGTATAAAAGATTCGGTCAAGACCGAATATAATTTTCACCTTTTTTTTTGTAATTTTAAGTATCTGACATCTTTATGGTGAGGCCTACGTGCTAAGTGTATTAGGAGATGGTGAAGATATTTATTTATTTATTTATTTATTTATTTATTCCACTTATACAGAAACTCAACTAAAACAAGCAACAGTCGAGTTCAAATGACACTTAAAGTAAATCTTAAATTAATTATTATTAAAAAAAATTTAGTATAAGTACAATAAAACAAATAAAAGGAAAAAAAGGAAAAAAAAAAGAAAAAGAAAAAAAGCATGTACACAATTAGCACAGAGCCACACCCACAACCGGTACAGAACCTAGTTGCAAATGAACCCCTAAGCCATCGCAAACATGCATAAGCTTGGCAACCGATAATAGTTAACAACAATTATTTTTCGAATCATAGTGACTTTTTAGGATTAAGAGCTAGTTTATCTCATGTATTAAGCAATGTTGCTTTAATGGACTTTAAAGTGTCCGATAATGAAAAAAGGTGATAGACGTTATTTAGGTTCTTGCAAACACCTCTGAGCGGGTTAAACAGCTCATAATTATATTTACAATGACTAACCTTAACCAAGGTAAAGTGCTTAGAGAAGCGGTTAGGAACATTAAAACTTATTTCTTCAAGTAATGACGGCGAGCCAATAGCACCATTTATTACTTGGATTGCGAAGCAAACGTCAAGAACAAATCTACGTTTTTCAAGAGACGGTAAGGACAAAAGAAGCAACCTATTTTCATAGGGGGGAAGAGAGGCAGACGGATCCCAACCCAAATTCCTAAGGGAGAATAGCAAGAATTGCTTTTGAATAGATTCAATCGAATCTACATAGCACCTATATGAAGGAGACCACACAACAGAAGCATACTCAAGTATAGGCCTAACCAAACACGTATACAGCCTTTTGGTAATACACGGATCGTCTAGCTCTTTGGACCACCTCTTGATGAAACCAAGAGCGGACCTGGCTTTGCTTAACGAGAACTCAACGTGCAAATTGAAACGTAACCTACGGTCAAAGAGGACGCCAAGGTCAGTGAACGACTCAACGTCTTCCAACTTGTGCGAATCTATAAAATAATGGGTTATGAATGGCTTCCTTCTAGAGTAAGAAAGCTTGTTACATTTAATTAGGTTTAGTGTCATATAATTTGAAGAGCACCATGCCACCAATTTATTTAGGTCAGTTTGAAGCTGATGTGATTGCGATTCTAAGGAAAAAGAAGAAAACAGTTTCACATCATCAGCATACATTAAGAGATATAAACATAGGATTAAAGTTGCAAGATTTGGTTAAAGATAAATTTGGGGAAAAACAAATAAAAACATTGTCTTGCCATAGGCCATTGTTAAATATCTTACACCACCTTGCGAGTTATTTATAAAACGACTTTTCGAAATAGGGCGTTATAGGGAAAGTGGTCAAGAAAATGGTCTAATCCAACCCATCTTCAATAGCGTTCGTCCTTCGTCCAAAATACGCCAGTGTACCCTGGGCTGAACACAAGAAAATAAGGCGGACAGACGGACAAACACGGAAAGTGATTCTAAATTGGTCGGCATAATAAAAAGTGAATGTATCTCAAGTTCTTCTATGTGTTGCTTACGTCCGCACAAACTCAATATACCCTTGTACCATAGGTGGTGTAGAATATAAATGGGGCGATTTCTTCTTTTGATTTGTTAGGTGTACATAAGGCGACAATTTTGCTTGAAAAGCAGCGTTTAATGCAGGAAACGAGAGAATTATATTCATTTTGGGTCGATGCTTGAGTACTCACCATTTCAGCAGTGGTCGAAAAAATGATCCGTTCCGAAACGTTTTCAATAGCTTGCATCGTTGAGTCAAGACAAGTCGGTGTACCAAACTTCACCAAAATATTTTAGATCGGTTCGGAAACTGATTCGGGAAGACATGTGGACTTATCTGAAATCCTTTTGGGTGTCGCATACATTCGCACAAACTTAACACACTCTTATATCATAAGTAGTGTAAGATATAAAAATTAATTAATTACGTTAAAGATAAGGAATAAAAAAAATTGCTTTTTAAAGTTTAAAACAAAAATTATATTCATTTACAAATTGAAAAAATTGACAAAATGATATCAAAATGTGGAAAATATCTTAGATTGGTTCTGTGTTTTCTTTTATGTTCGGGAAATCTTGGGGTAAAGCAAATTCAGTGTGAAACTCTTCGCGATGTTCTTGTAAGAAGACTAGGAGGGCCTCTTCTAAACGGGCTGTAATGCCAAAATCGTTGGCATAATTTTGCATAACTTTTAAACGTTGTTCGCGGCTTATACTCTGAAAGAGAAAGAAGAAGAACAAGAAATGCGAACGTTTTATTGCATGGAATTCAAGGGAGAAGAGCTTTTTTTTCTTTTTTTTTCAACAAACCAAGTTCATGACTTCTTCGACGGCTGGCTTTATAAGCTGTTTATTATATTCTTGCAATTTTTTGAAATGATCATTCATTATAAGCTCAACCCAGGGCTCTTGAAAGAAGTCAATAAAATTTGTAATTTCTTTTAAATACCAACGAGATTTTAGATTATTTAAGAGAAGTTCATGTCGACCGCAGAAATACTTTAAAAAATCGAAATCTTGAAACTGAAAAACACAATATGAGCACACATGTAAGCATTGCTGGATTTTCACATGTATGTATATGTATATAGTACCTTCTCGGTAACAACAACAATTTCCTCGACATAGCCTAGATTATTGAGACGTACTCTGGCAAATTCTCTATTCTCATAGGTAGTCATGCGAAACCCGTATTCGTTGCTTAAATGACGTGCCAAATATCGTTTGGGCGCTGCAAGTTTCACCATATAATAGCCCATTGGTAATTGAGCTTGAAAGTAAGCGGGCGTCGAGTATTTCTCTTCGACCTCTTTCGGTTCACTATTCCAACCAAGATAAACCATTAGCTTTAGATAAATAGAAGAAGAAATATTTTACTGATATGAAAGTCAAGTCTGCCTTAAGAGAAATTTCCGATATTCATCACCAGAAGCGAAAGTATAAAAGTTTGCGAAAATGTTTTTAATTAGTACACTTGACCCGATTAACCCAATTTTTTCATTTTCTTTCATTTCTCAAATTTTATTTGGATCCTTTAGTTTTTACAACTGTACGTATCTTTAAATCGGACTATCGATGGACAGCAAATGTACCTGTTACTTAGAATGTTACAAAGAGAACGACACAGTACGTACACCCTTGTAACGCTCGTGGTGAATATATTGCAAATCAAAAAAGAACAAAACAAACCTTTGTGACTGCTTCCTTCGGATTAACAAAGAGATACTGATGATTAGGTGGCTCCCTATGCTTTATAAATTTACCTAAAGCATAAACGAATGGATCTGATGTCTGAAATTGATTGTTAACTAATACTCGTCCTGATTCCATAGCCAAACCAGTCATTTCCAGCACTGCATTCGTATTAATATTGGTATAGGAAAATAGAAAGAGGAAGTGGGTGGAAAGAGGAAGAGAGGAGATAGAGAAAGAGACAGAGAGAGAGAGAGACAGACAGAGAGAGAGAGAGAGAGAGAGAGAGAGAGAGAGAGAGAGAGAGAGAGAGAGAGAGAGAGAGAGAGTGCTTTTGGTGACGGGGCAGAAAAGAAAAGAGAAAATCATTACAACTTACTTGTAATCGTTTCTTTCGATAAATATTTATCTTCAAAGCAAACGAACAAATCGCATTCGATCTCGATTGTTTTATCGCTGTGACAACCTTTAAATTTTACAGATTTCAAAGTCCTATTATCGCTATGTAATTCAAATTCTTCTAAACTCATTTGATCGTTAATTTCTACGCCCAAATCTTCAACCATTTCTTTGAGTATATGTTCAATATTTACATCGACCCTGCAATTATTCAGCACTAGACGGCGTTGAGCAGCCTCTGTCGAGTATGGCGATATTAAGATCACATCTTTACCGGTGACCCCATGTGTAACCAAAAAGTTTATAAATTCAAATGTTCGGATATGAGCACCGTAAACAACGATCTTTCGCTTAGCATCCGATGGCATCGCCTGGAGGGCACGCAATTTATGATAGGCCGTAATTTTATCGAAGCGACTATTTATTTGTAGATAATTTGCTGGCTTTCTTGTTTCATAGTTCGCTAGAATTTCCGGCATCTCAAAGTCTGTCTCGCACATCAGTAATAACGTTTCATAGTAAACATCGCAGCCTTTTTCCAACACTACCGTTCTTCTCATTCTTAAGATGTATGCATATGTGTGTGTGTGTAGATATATGTGTATATACGTATGTAAACACAATTAAAATCACTTAAGCAGAACAATGCTAATACGTACAAGTTTATATCGCCAACGGTGCCACCAAAGAAACGGACCCAAAGTCGCGTATCCAAACGATCGGAAACATCCCTTACGAAAGCGTCCGCATTATTAAAGTTAATGTAACAATTGTCCTGATTCTCACAAAATTCACATTGAAATTTATAATCGTATTCGGCTTCGACGACTCCTGCATTTGCAATTACGGTAATATTTAAAGAAGGCAAATAGTTATTAGTGGACATGTGTTTGCTGAAAGTAGAAAACGAGAGAGTAGAGTAGAGAAAATTGATGTAGAAAGACTGCAGACAATTGCCGAATATGAACGCCCTTACCCTGCCGGTGTCAAGCCAAATAACAATAAACGTAAAAGAGATTTGCACATATCACCGAAACCAATGACGACGATATTCGTGGCATTACCGAAAAATATTGACGGACGCAAATTGTTTGAGAACAAAGAATAAGTATCATTAAGGTAGTCGATTGTGGGCGTGTCTAAATCTTCGTCATCGACGCTGGCCATTGACACAAATTTGTGTTTGTTTCCAAGAGGCGGCATAAAATTACAAAACCAAACTTTCTTGATACGACGCGGCTCCACTGGTTGCATATTAGTTATTAAATCATTGCATACAGCCGCGCTACGCTATATAAGAGAAATGTAAATAATTATGCAAAACAAGAATTTGATACTTTTAAGGTAGTATTCACCGAAGGTTTGAAATAATAAAATTGACGATAGTGCGTCTGACGGGCCAATTCGCGGAATATTACATCGGCTTGATTGTGAAAGAATGGATGCAATTTTAGAGCAACCAGTTCGGCATTGAATAGATTAACAGTTTCGTCGGTTTTCGGTAGAATATAATGCTTATGTAAGGAAATATTATAAACAAAAGGCCTACGTGAAGGGGAAGAGGTAAAAGAAAAAAAAAAATAAATGTATAACAATCGAATGCGATGAATCTTGCGCACCCCCACCGCTCTTAAGATGACATATATGTGACAGCATTTAAGAAGTTTGTAGGATGCCATGTTCAAGTATGTATGACGATCACTTTTTAAACGAAATTTTCGAAACGTGCGTTACCATAACTTGTTTTGCTAAAACAAGAGTGTCAACATCACTGCAACAACATATGGTGATGACATCTATATGTCATGCTACAGACTTATTGAGTGATTTTTTATATATTCGAAAATGTTCTTTCATTGGCGCTAGCTAGGAAATTCGGGTTTTTCCCATTTTTTTACAAAAACAAAAGTAATATCACTAAATCAACGTGTGGATACGACGATCCTACAAACTTATTAATTGATGTTTTATATATGCGAAAATGGTCAAGTATTCTCGATTAATTCCGCCGAGGCTAGTTATCATATCAGTTTTGGTTTAGACATTTACAGCGAGCACTTCTTACGCATAGTTTGTGTCGTATTTTTGTGGATGATCATCTGCAACGTGATACCTAAAACTCGCAACTGTATAATTAGGCGGCATTAGGCATTGGTGGCATGCTGGAAGGACGCATAAGACACCAACCTTCCCTGCTTTACCACTACAAAGCCTTATATTTACCAAACTTCCTGCTGGTTATGTTAACTTTCCCGACTATTTGCCGAACGAGACACAATAAGCAGGTGAAGGGACAAGGAATTCTCTCGGTGGTTGGCATAAAAATCATAATTATTATGCTTATTGCTTACTTAATAACAACAAATCCAATGAGACTATTTTGGTCTGGCGGTTTAATTGAATTACCACATCTTATGGTAAAGCATTGATACGAAGAACAAGAATTTTCTAATATATAATCAAGATAGGCCTCCACAGTTTTGCTATCGAATGCAGCTTGATTTCTGACATCCTCTGACGTCGTCATTTTAGACATGTCTTGAACATTGGTTATCATGGATACACGTGCAGCAATGAATGTAGTTCTCATTGTCGTTCGTCTTTTTACTAGTTCTACTGTTTCTTCTGGTTCGACGAACAAATTTAAAATATCTTGCTTATCTTTCGGTCGTAGACGAACAATACTTAAATCTCCGTAAATCGCTGAACGATGGGTTATGTAAAGATGTTCATCAATTTTGCAACCAGGACGTGGAGTAGCTCTCTTTTAATTGCAAGAGAAAATTATTATTATTAAAATTATAGATGTATGTATATGTATAAAAGGGAATGATATTTGTTTGCTTACTAGAAAGTATTTCAATACTTCAAACAAGACCGGAGTCATACTTATCGTTACCGATACTGAGAGCAAACAATAGTCACGATCGGGAAATGCTACAAATGCTGTACTAAGAAAACTGTACATACGACGAGGATCATGCGTTTCTGTTAAGCCGAACAGTTGTATGGAAAAGGCATTGGGGTAACCATCATAGGGAAAGTTATCATCATCGTCAGGTATATTATAACGAAATGCATGATTTACTAGTTGCACTTTAGCGTAGTGATCGGGATCTTCGAACTCTGAAGATGAGTACATTTAAACACACAAGAAAAGAGGTAATTCTTCGGACTCACTTTGATCTAACAATTGACATTTGGCCAAGAACTGGGATTTATCCCTGAAATACTGCCTACTGTTTTCATTATCTTCGCTAGATAGCGAAAGTGATAGTCTATGAGAGAACAAAGTACAAAAAAACTAATAATTTATTTCACTTGCTATAATAAATAACAGCATTATTAACGACTTACGAGTCTAACTCTGCGTCGTAAAGACTTTGAATCGCTTCGGAGGCGAAAAGTAAATGTTCGGCAGTTCTTGTGGCAACACTGAAACAGATACCGCAAGAATCTTGAAATGTTTGTAATACATTATCATTGACGGTTTCTTACTTAATTCTTATTCCTTTCTCACGAAATCTCATTTTCGGATTGAATTTCATCAGATTGCCAAACATATCCAATTGGAAGTTTTGTAACAGCGTATAGAAGTGAAGATCTTCATTCAACCATACAAAACCACTTGTAATATTATTAATCTGTAATGTGACAGCAATGAAAAACAACAATCAAAATAATAATGATGGGAAGAGAGTCCAGCAATGAAATAAAATTTTTCGAAATACTTTCCTCGGTTATTATCAGTAGACTTTTGGTATTTGTTGCGAGCAATTCTTCCGCTATATAAAAATCACCTAAACTCTCTTTCAGTTCTGGACGGTCGGCATGAACAATCTCAACGATATCATCGTTATCTTCGGGTCTTTGGAAAAAAAAAATTCCAATGCAAGAATGAGCCCAGTTATCGTTTAACTAACGCACTTAGCAGCACTTACAACGCCAAACGGTAACGCATTGTCGATATCGTTTCGTCGCGATATATCACATGGATGCACTCAGTGTTGGGACAGGTAATGGCACTGAAACATACCGGGTAAAAGATATGACTAACAGCTTCCAGGCACTGAAAATTTGGACGACCTTTAAAAATATATATTTATATATATATATATATATATTTATTTATATATTTAAGCATTTCATATTATGTGTGCATCGTGCAGAAATAGACTGGGGTTGTTCATACCTTGGCTATATCCACTATAGACATTGCTTGTACTAGGGCAGTCTGGCGCTTCTGCCGTAATTATGAAACGTATTTTATTCTCGCGGAAAAAGAATTCCTCAACAATTTGTTTCAACATTTGCGGATTATGGCTGTCGTTGTAAACGAATGTATTGAAAAAATAAGTGTTTGTCACACTTAAGGGTAAGCGTGTACTGAAAAGGAAAAAAAAATACAAATAAGACAAAAATCATTTTCTCTAATTTTTATATCAACTTTACCAATAGTGAAAGGTCAACCAATCCATCCAGCAATCCTCAAGTAAGGCGGGTAGGTAGGGCGAATTATTTAACTCGGCATAACCAACGATAGCATTGGTACCGTCTAGCTTGCGTATCAATAAACGATGACTTACGTAGCGACTGAAATATGTTTGGGGCGACAATTGTTTCCCTTGAGGCTCCCCGAAAAACTTAATAGTTTTCGAAAAAAAGAATTGAACAATTTCTTCGAAATCCTCTACACTGGCATTTTTGATATCGTAAAAATCCGCCATAGACTGCCTTTTTCGTAGCACGAAGATAAAATACGAATAATATAATTGTTTTTTTTTTTTTTATTTTATAATTTATTTTTTCTTTTTTTTTTGGTTTGTTGGGTAGCGTTGGAAATATTTTATAATTTAAAAAAATATTATATAAGTTTCAAAGCTTCAATTTTGCCCTTTCTTACGAATACAAACAACAGGAAATAAGGTAAAGCAATGAATTATTCAAAATTAAAAAAAAAGTTCTTTCGTATATGTGAACCTTGGACAAAAAGTACTGGAGTTTTGCAAAATTTTGAACCCTTTTTACGATACTAACCTTAAAAAAACCAGACGAAGCGAGGAATTATTTAGAACTTACAAAATTTGATTACGTTGATCAAAAAGTACAAGGAATTCATATAATTTTTAGCAATTCACGATGTCAACCTACAGCAAACAGGGTGAAGCAAGGAAACATTAAAAGGTGAATTTTTTTTTTGTCTTTATACACTTGTTCAAAAAGTATTGAGTATTTTCAAAATTTTTCACTTTTTACACAACCAGAGTTCAACCAGAGTTTAAAACGCAGTACGGTACAGTTGACTTTGGTCGAAGCTCTGGTGAATGCTTAATCGGTAAAGGCATAAATAGCACTCATCAGCTGCGCCCATCACTTCTAAAAGTATGTTAACACCTCAGCATCAAAGCAGTGTTGTTAGCAACCAAAATAGTAGATCTCTTTAATTATTTACAATACACACCTTGGTATCAGTGGAGTGACGTTAGCATTTCGCTAAAAGTAGAAGAAGCTGCTAAAAGTAGAAGAAGCAAGTAGAATTCTACTTCCTCTGTCATTATCTCGGTCTCTGTCGTAATCGGTGTTGCTGATTGATTCAACTCTGATTCAAAGTTGACTACTGTATCCTCGAATCAGAAGCATCTCTGGTTTCAACGTCCGGTCTGTCGGATGGTAATCTCACTTAACTTACAGAGAGAAGCTTATGCGACTTTGACCCCCCTTCGGGTGAGGGAAGAGCTGAGAATATCGCTACGCTTTTTTTTTTTTGGTCAATACTCGGAAATATAGTAACAATTTTCACATATGCTCCAAACAAACGGAAAAAATCTCCCACATTCGTCCATTATTTTAGGGCATGGAAATTTAGTTTTTATCATCCTTTTTTTATGATAAAAGCGGCGGGTACAAAAGTTTCCGTCACGATTCCGAATATAATTTTCTTGTTTGTTTTAGTTATCTGTGTACCGTCGTCCCCTTCCCGAAGCTGTCAAAATTCCTTAATAATCAAACAAAAAGTTAAGAATTTTAATAAATAAATGATCTAATGATCGGTTTACTATTCGTTGTAATCGTTATTTAGGCGATGATTACGATTCCGGTTTTTGTTTGCGATATGTTATTGAGATTTATACACAAATGCTTGTTGTTGTAATTGCACTTCATAAACTCAGTCGATTGAACAAAGTGGAAAATTTTCAAACACGTACTTGTCCAGCACTCACCGTTAACTTACATCTAATATGCAATTTGTTAGAATTAGAAGAAAAAAAAAAATAAAAATAAAAAAAACAGCAAAAGGAAGGCAAAAAAAGTAATTCGTACGATATTATTGCGTTCATTGCATAAAATGTAGCAGCTGTGCCGTCATTTCTTTTCTACTTTGCTTTACCAACCAATCGTAAAGTGGCTAAGATTTTGAAAAAGTAAAAATATTTCCCCCTTCTATCGACTACGTTATCGTTATGGTTGGTATTGCTGTTGTTGCCAATTTTAAGATGCTATGGAAAACTATTGTGTATGTGTGCGCATAAAATAATTCAAAGGAATAAAATGCATTTTTTTTCTTTTTTTTTTTAATCGAAAAGCATAAAATAAACAAAAATTTTAAGCAATAAATTTCTCTGCTTTTTTGCTACTGGAGTGCCGGTGCTAGTGTTGGTGCTGGTCATACTGATGCTGATGGTTATGCTGGCAACTAAAGCAATTGTAATAGTTTCAAATTTAAGAGCAATAAAATTTCATTGCGTTAAAGGCAAAAATGCATACACGTAAGCATATAGATGCCGGACAAATTGAAACTAGCAGTGAATCGAGCAGGAAAAGGAAGTAAACTTATCCCGCTTAATATTAGTATGTGTTATGCATTTGAAAGCTAATGCGTATATGCAAGTGCATGGTGCAGAAAGGAAAAAAGAAATTTCTTTTTGCTTTTAATTTCCATGCATTCGAGTGTAGAGATAAAATAAATTGTTTCTTGTGCTGACAATGCTGCTTAAAAGACATTCTTAGGAAGTTTTAACAAACATTGAAAATATCTTACAAATTATTTACCGGCCACCTTAGTAGTTGATCGATGAGTTGACTTTGTATTGTAGCTTTGTTAAGGATGTATTCAGTGAACCAGTAGCTAATATTCAAGTATTTGTAAATTGGTCAATAGAATCGAAATTCTAAGGCTTGATAGTATTTTCAAATGGCAAAAGGGCAGTGACAGATAGACGGAGAAAGAGGGAAAGGCAGCGACATAGATAGATAGGTAGATACAAAGAGAGAGAGAGAACGAGAGAAAGAAAGAAAGGAAGAGAGAGAGAGAGCGAACAGTTCTTAATGCAATATTCATTAAATTGCATTATTTATGCACTTGAGCAAATTTCGTTCACATTTTTTCTGTAAAATTATTAAAAGTCGAACTATTTAAAATTAACCAAATAAAGTCAGACACATCTTTTACTCTTGCACGTGCATTTTTCCTTAACAGCAACAGTAATTATTGTTGTAAGACGACATACAATGCGAAAAAGTGGTTCGCTTGTACTTACTGTGGTAGAGCTCCGTAACGGTGTAGCTATGCGAAATAAAAGCGATCAAAAGAGATTTAAACATTTGAGAAGTTCGGCGTGGTTGACTATTTCTCGGGAAAGGATGAACGTACAACTGTAAGAAATGCATAAATTATATTACTTTTACACATTTTAATGGCTTTTACAACCAACCAGCCACCCAACCAAAGAAGCGGCTAAGCAACCGCACTGTAAGTAATCTACAGAAAAGATATGCAATAAATTCTTTGTGTTTTCTTCTAAAATCTACCGAAAAAGTAAGAAAGGTGGAAGAGTAAATGAAAGTACATAGCGAATGCAATAGGAGGACAGGAGATACGTATACCAAACAAATAGAAGAAAGTTCTAAAGTTTGCCAGTGCTATATATGTTGACGTTTTTATGGCGCTGTTAATAATCGAAAATGCGAAAAGATATTAAAAGCGATAAAAAAAGACTGGGTAAAAGGATGAAAATCGGAAAGTAAAAATAAAACCGGAAATTGGTCTTTTTATCCATTTAAACAAAACAAAAAAAAAAAAGGTAAAATAGTTATATTCGGCGAGGGCCGAATCTTGCATACTCTCCAAGTTCTTTCATTTGATACCCATATCGCTGGTAATATTAAGAAAAAATTAATCGTGGTGTCTACCATTAAAAAGATTAATCCATTTTTAGGCAGATAACATATCTTCATTTCAGGAGTGTACAAAATGGTTGTAAACATTGCCTTATCATGCTTATTTAAGGGAATAACCAAAGCTTAATCACTTGTAACTTTGCGGGGGCATGGCGGATGCTTTCCATTTTACATACGTAAGGAGTAGAATGCTTCGCAAAGTAAATGTAGAAATTTCAGCCCTCCAACTTTTATAATTTTCCAGTAGCGAGGGAAAATCCAAAAGTTGATGGGAAAAAAAAAGTAGTTGCGCTCAGTTTATGCTCCACTGCGCGCTTCTGTTCCTACCGATTTGGCCCATTTTCAATATCAACCTGCGGGCAAAAACTTCCAAGTTTCTATCGAATTTGAAATCGATATCTTAATTTTTGCGGCCAGGGGAGTGCCAACAACACACACCACACAGACGCACAGACGGACGGGTATGGCTAAATCAACTCAGAATTGCACGCTGATCAAGAATATATGTACTTTATAGCGTCTCTGAAGCTTTCTTTTGGATGTTACGCACACACTATGGAAAACAACAAAATTAGTATACCCGCATCTTACAGTAGTGGGTATAAAAAGAAGACAAAGAAGGGTAAGTTTTTTCTTTTTTGCTTAAAATTTATTTGTATTAGACGAGAAAAGCAATCGGGCTATCTTAACGAACTAGGCAGAAGGACAGTGAGAGATATACAGTTTAAATGGACAATAATAATACGTGCGAATTATGTGACTTCCGCATTGAATGTTTAAATTAACAACATTAAGCCAAAGTAAATTTGTTCATTGTTTTCTCTTATGTTATATTGCATGTAGTTGGAAAATTTTTGCTAGAAAGTTGAAAAGAGTTGTTAAGTTCAAAAACAGCTTATTATGCTATTTAATATTTCTTTAAATCCCTATCGTAAATCCCCTTATAAATTTGTGTTTGAAATAAGTAAGAACGTTAAAGTCAAGCAAGGCCGGCCATTAGATTTCCTACACCACTTCGCCTAGTACAACTATTCACTCATTTAGGTGAGGAGGAAAGCCCACATGTTGGAGGGTTTCGAACACATTACATGACGCGATCCAAATTTTGCAATCTTAGTTTACTTCCTCATAGAAGCAAGGTGCTCATAATCAGAAAGAAGTAGTGAGAGAACAAGAGATAGAGAATAGTCGTTTCTTAGGAAATTCAGTCTAGTTACGGGCGCTTAATAATCTTAATCAAACTATGATTTACCACATTGAGGATAGGACAGGGGTATGTCGACTTGACAGTCGTTCCTTTAGCTAGTTTGCTGTCCGGTAGTATTTGTATAACCTGCGGTCGCCAAATATTGCGCATTCACTTTAAACCAACATCGTAATTAAAGCACCCCAGTGTGGCTTCCCGCGTATGCTGACTGATAGTCTGCATAGTAGCGCTTATTAATTATTTGGCTATTCAATAGAGCTTGCGCGCCGTTCACCAAAAATTGCGAAATCAAATCATTTCCGAAATAAAGTCTTTATGGCAAGTGTTGCGTCGTTAGTCTGTCTCTCCGTTACGTTACTGTCAGGCCAAGAAAAGCCCGTCAAAATCTTTCGGTTATGGAATCAGTGTACTTTTTTTCGAAAAAATATGGCTGAGTTACACTTCGGTTGTAAACATCGTACCAGATTATCCGTCGTTATAGTTGGCGAGATTGTTGAGATCACTTCTCTAGGTTTCTGTCCGGAGCCTCAGATGCAATCGTTTGGTTTGTTTATGTAACCAGGCAGCTAAAAATGAGTCCCGTCGCTCAGAATAATTTACTCTTCTCATCCGCATTTGTAACACTCAACCAATGTGTTGACTGTAATCACTTCGCAATAATAGTTCCATGTTGATAGTTTAAAAATGTCTCAAAATTTAAAATTATCTCTCATGCTGGAAGGTTCCGTATTCTTTGAGAATAGCCAAGAGTCAATACTCCAAATAACACGGTTTTGTGTTTTGTAATTATAAGCGTACATGGAACGATTTCACATAGAATTTTTCGATGTTTTTCTTTTCACGAACATCAATGTAAGTTTTGCGAAAAGCACAAAGCACGTAATATTATTTTAATTAGTTTTTTCTTTCAAAATATCGGTACGTGGTACGCATGAATTGTTGCTATTGAAAAAAGAATCACGCTCAACTTTTTTCAGTTCAATGTATTTTTTAGGGCATCATTCAATAAATCTACTGTCCCCTATGATTTCTGGATCGTACCTGGTTTTAAGCGAAACGTGTCGAAACGCAAAGATGCGAGGAGGCGGTGTATTTACCATTTTGCTTGAACAGTTGTCCATGGGAATGCTTTATTCGAAGTGGGTGCTACGTTTGCTCATGTTTCACAACAACCGCTTGATGATTTCTGAGTGCGGTTTGGCGCGGTTTAGGTAAAATACAAAGGTTTTTTCATTTGTGACAATGATTGATCACTATACTCCAGAGTCAACAGTTGGCGAAAGCCGCTAAACCGACGAAACAGTAATGCCACTAAAACAACTGCGACCTGTAAATTAGTGGTGGATGTGCTATGAAATTTTGAAACGTATCATTCAAAAATTAAATGGATTCGTCGATAGCTATCCTAAATCTAGTAACTTATCCTACTAACTTATTGAGTCATGTATTGTATACCAACAGTAACCCATAAGTTATTATGAGTAGTACTTAGGCTATTATTTAATCTAGATTAGTGTAAGCAATTTCGAAGAATGTCGAAGTGTGAATATCGATGATGAAGAATTGCCAAAAAGATGATAATAAGTAATTGTTAATATATGTGTGACTGCATGCGCATGGTGTTGGCATGTATCAGCATTTTAATATAAGTCACTTAATAAGAAGACGACAACCCTTTTCCGAGCCATGGGCACATCGACCAACATTCATTTTGAAAGCAACAACAATTGGGAGTTGCATTACAGAAACATAAAAACTAACCATAACCTAATAAGAAGACGACAACCCTTTTCCGAACCATGGGCACATCGACCAACATTAATTTTGAAAACCACAAAAATTGGAAGTGTATTATTTAATTGTTGTTTGAATGTCGCTACAAATTAACCTGGAGTGCACACATTCTGATTTCATACGCATCCTGAATTCCATACATATTAGCATTGTTTTCGTAGGGTTCACCCAACAAGGTTGTAAGATGACTATTAACAAATGATTTTTAGATAGTACTAACCTTTACAAGTTATAGTTGTGTTAGTGACGCTAAATACGAAATTCACATTTTTGCCTGGTTTTATAGAAACTTTTTACTAAAATCAAAGATGGATTCATTAGTAGTGATTACATCTACATGTCGTCCTACGAACTTATTGAGGGATTTGTTAGAACTCAGATAAAGCACTCGGTAGAAACATTATCGAACTTGTTTAGAAGCAGAATTTCTAATTTGGTTTCACTGTTCAAAATAGGTGAAGTTATTATCGGATTGTGTTATTTTAAGGATCTAACGAGACACGTTTATCGTTTTATTGCTACTGTTCAAGTTTAATATTATTATCTCTTTGTACAATCTTTTACAATTTTCTCCTACCCTGCACGATCCCACATTTCCCACGACTCACAATCGGAACTGACAGCTTTTCATTGTAGTCAACCCTGAGTATATATATATGTAACAGTTAATCGTGGTTACCAACTAACGCTTTAACAATATTTTTGTCATTTACAAAATTCTAGAGAGATTAAGATAACAATTGTTTCCGCTTTACGTGGGACTGAATTCGTGCTGGCAGTACAAAGTCGTTGAATGATTTCAGTGGTTTCGGTAAATGATTAGGTTTGAATACGCAGGCATTGATGCTGCATCCAAAAGCATTAAGTGATTAATAATCAATGCGAATTAAAATGCGAAATAACTTTAAGAAAAAATAAAGATTATATTCAACATATTCATTAAAATGAAGTATACTTTAACGAAAATGTATTAATCGTATTGCATACGGGCTATCTATGGTGCAATTCGCGTACTTATTAGGCACAAAAGTAAAAATGTAAAATCATGGATTTTAAGATGATTTCAACTAAAGTTATGATTTTGTCATAATCAGCTTAAGTAAGCCTTTTTCGAAACAAAGATATTATGGAAAACATTCTCTTTGCAAGAATAAATCCTTCAATCGATACCAGAAGTGTTCTGCTTGTTCGTCTGTTGCTTTTTTAAGTTTATCTTGTTTTTCTCATTTGTTTTTTTATTTTTTTACCCTATAAATAATGTTATATAAGCTAAAGACTGTTGTTATAAATCCATCAAGATTGGTGTCTGCATTCTAACGCACACTCATGCTTTAAATTGGTAGCATTTATAGTGACGAGTGACGAGTTGTGCCAGATTTGCAAACAAGCATAAACTTCTGCTAACGATCCCTTTCCTCAATACTTGGTCGGAATAATAAAATAAAATTCAATTTGTTACTGTCTCTACGGGTCTGTGCGTATGCCACCAAATGACAATATACAGTTTATCGTAATTGAGTGATTAGATAAGGGATATATATGTTATATATAAATGCATAGAATTTATATGACTGTTGCCGTTGTTGTTGCCATTTTAGAATCTGTATTTTATTTTGCATACATATGCAAGTATATATGTAAATATTTATGACCCTAATTTTGTATGCATATGATTGAAAGACCGACCGAACCAGCTAGCCAAAGAGTATTTGTATTTCATTTTGTTAGAGAAAATACTTTATGTAAATCTCGGTTACTATACTATTTTTGATTTTGTTGATTTATTTTATTTGACAACAATTGCCATAATTTAAACATTTTAGTATTTAATTTTGTTCAATTTTCCCATTTTATATGCTTTACATGAAAGAAATAAACAAATTAAAAAACAACATAGAACATAATATTGTTATAGACAGATAGTTCTGTTATACGGTCCAAATGCACATATATAAAATGGCGATTTATTAGATTAATTGAAAAGTTCACAAAACTGACAAACTTAGCAAGCAAGCGGTTTGTCTCTTCCAAAAGCCTTGAAAAGAGCAAAATGATCTTCTGGAACGCGATGAAAATAATTATTTGAAACTGTTATGTTTTCCGTCTGGTGAGGAAAGAACTAATTTTCAAAAAAAAAAGGTGTACTCAGGATGGTGAAAGTTACGAAAATTTGGAGTCTAATCTCAAAAGAAATGAGAAATTGGTGGGATCTCTCATCTTTAGGACGAAATTCTTCAAAGCAGTCCCTCTATAGTGAGAGGAGTTGATTTGCGACCAAATTAAAGCTTTTAGCTGTCGCAGTTGCTATTTTAGCAGACAGATAGACGGACGTAATTATATTTATTCTTCTATTTATCGTTAATTTTATAATTTATTTGCATTTTTTAGGTCCTGTGAGAGCGTTTTTATACCCTAAAGTACTTGTCGTAAAGCTTGCACACCTGTATATAACATTTAGAACCATTTACGGGAGAGTCACTCTATTATTATACCCCTCGGTTCAGAATCATTTTCCAATCAATTTAAGTTTATCTTCCCAACCTATTATAGATACCATCCATCGGCCTTTCTGTCTGATGTCTATTTATGTATTTTTGTATCCAATCCAGCTCTAAAGTATTTTGGCTAAAGAAATTGAATCAATAGGGTACCACTTTCTGGTCGCCCCCCATATATAACTCGTTATTTTGAAAATAGAAAAATATCATATCCAGACCATATATGTGATGACTTCGCCAATTATTTATAAAAAGAGATCCTTCAAGAGATATGAAAAAATTTATGAGCAAAAGCAATTTCTGCATAAACCTTGGTTTGGATCGTAGCTTGCAAGGAAGAAGAAATTATTAAATGTAATGTTGCGGTTGCTGTTTCGCAGCGATTTACATAGTTCCTCCATCTCGGTTCTAAATATTGTTCTCGATTACGTTCCCTCTGTTCAAGATACGGGATTATTTTCCGACTGTGTAACTGCAAGTTATATCGTGGTATAATGATACACATTTTATGGGTCAAGATTTTGCTTTATACCATGCACCTCTTTTGGCATATTACGTTTGCACAGATATATACAATATCAAGAGGTTCTTGTCTGGGGAGAAGGCGGGTCTGCGTCAAGCTAGCGGTTCATTTATCTTTTGCGACACGCTTTGGCCCAAAAAGGAACACTATTGAAAATGATTCGAATCGGACCACATATTCGACCATTTCCCAAATAACGGCTTATTTTAAAAAGTCATTACATAATTGTGTTGAGCGAATTTGTGTAGCGTATTTAATGATGGGCCATGGTTCACTATAATGTTTTTATTTTAAGTTCAAAATTATCGTCGCCTTATCGTCGTTACTTTGGGGTTAATAGTCGTCTTTGTCGGAGTATAATATTTGTACCAAGCATTTTGTGTAATTACCCTTTGCTCTATAAGACGGCGATATATATTCTTCAGTGAGCAGAAATTGGCAGATCTACGATATTCCTTGTGATATGTTAATCGTGTGTTAATGTTCTGCCACAGATGAATATGCAGAGAAACCTGGTACAAAGGAGTGAACTTCAAATTACAATAATCTTTTTTTTTTGTTTTTTTTAAATGACCAATCACTCAGGGAATACCCCTATTCGTGCAACATAGCTCCGACCGGAAAGAAGAAGTCAAGAAAGAGAATGGTATAGGGAGATGGCCCTAGCCCAGTGGCGTTGGTGTACCCATCGGTATCAGCGAGTTTTATGCCTTTATCGACTGAACATACGCTAAAGCGACGACCATAACACACTCTACTGCACTGAGATTGCTCGCTGGGTCTGAGAACTTTTCAATTATTATATACTATGCACCGGCACAAAGGCACGTGTACCTGTATTCATTGGTCTTCACACACATACCGTAAACTTAGATATTTTAAAGCATTATTTTGACGAAATAGAAAAATTTATATATGTGTGTGCAGGTAAATGTGTAGATTTTAATACAGCCCGATGTATGAATGATATTTGACAAATGCTTGCTACGATGTGTATCAGAGTTTTAGAGAGTTAGTCGATGCGGTTGTTATTATTATTGTTCAAAGGAAAGCTTTTCCGTTCGATATAAAACAGTTATTTCAGTTTAATATCTGAAAGCCTAAGCACGTGCAGGCATTGGCTTGTGATTTGTTGACTTTTATATACACATATTTAGAAACGAACATTTCTATTAGTAAATGTACATGCCTTTATGTAGGCGTGTGTGTGTGTGTGTGTGTGTGTGTGTTTGTATGTGTGTGTATGTATGTGTTCGATTGTGTTCCCTTGCATTATTATTATCAACAAATTCAATTTTAACAATAGGAAAAATTTTACAGATACATAAAATACATGTAAATGCTGTTAAATATTTGACCATACACACGTAGACATGATTACATATACACGTATATACTTATAGTATTCATTTATAAATATACAAATGCATACCCAATAGGTATGTAGGATGGTATATGATGTACTTTGTTATTGGTCTGCAAATTTATGGACATATCAATGAATCATTTTAATCAATGACTAATAAATTATTGACAGAGTATTGAGTTTTTCTAAAGCCTGCATTTGTCCATACGTATGCGTACGTATGTATATGTTTTGATTTGTTCTTGCTGCAATGCCATACCCAAATGCATAGGAGCAAAGGAATGAATATCTCTGCGTATTATAGATATAGGCATGATGTATACTATTTTTCTATTCGCACTTATATTATGTATAGCGAGAATGTCGAGAGGTTTTCCTAAGAATATCTTTTCATAGTATTTTCTCTTTTCATTTGTTGTACTAACAAGTCAGCATCGAAGATCTTATAAGCATACGCTTTAATTCTTTAAAAAAAAGAAGAAGAACACACACACACACGCCGGTAAATATCTTATAACCCTTCGCTCGATGTAGTTGTTCATATAAAGACATTTTTGAATGAGTTGTTATATGGGAAGTGCTGGACAAAGTGGCCGATTCGAATCATTTTCAATAGCGTTGATCTTATACTAAAATAAATAGTTGTTTACACTTTTTTCAAACTATGTTACAAATTGCGGCTTGTAAGGTGAATACAAGAAAATAAAGGGGGCAGACAGATGGATGGAGACATAAGCTTAATCAATTCAGAAAGTGATTCTGAGTCGACCGGTGTCGTAAAAGGTGAGTTCTGCTCAGGCTTTTCTGGATCTTGCCTGTATCCGGATAAAATTAATGTGCCCTTACATTAAATGGGGTGGAGGGTAAAGAAAGTTATCCAATTACAAAAAAAAAAAAACTTCATCTTAATTAATAATAATCCAATAACATTCTTATAAATTACTTTTTCGTAAACCCTAACAAATAAATCATTTTGTAAGCCATCCTGGCATATTTGACTTCAACCGGATCTCTTTATTGGTAGAGTTTCCTCCGCTTTATACATTATGTATACATTGTATGAATTTTAATCATTTTTTTACCCATCACCGAAGGAGTGATATAGTCATTTTATCAGAACCTTTGCAACGCACAGAAGGAAGTTTCAGAGACCCTACAAATTATGAATCGATTTAAGCAAATACGTCTGTCCGCCTGTATCTGCCACTCTGTTCCTCGCGAAATTTAAGCTGTCGACTTCAAATTTGGCGGAAACGTTGTACGTTGTTGCACGGAGGTCGGTATTAAAAGCGAGCCAAATCGTTTGCAGGACACGTCTACAGTAGTGCATAAAGTGAGAACACCGCTGCTTTTCAAAAGGAATGAAAAATTAGTTTTTTTGATCACTACTCATAAACCATACCAGAGAAGTGCACAAAAATTTGAACGCATATTTTGTGGGCGATGCTATAGTACCTGTACAAAAATGGGAAAAAAGTGACTACGCCTACCCAATATTATAGCGTATCAAAATTAATTTTTTTTTCAATACCTTTATGAGGCGCAGAAACAAGTTTTTAAACCCCCATAAAGTATATAAATTCTTGGTCAGTTTTAAATTTGGCATGCATCTAGACATGTCCGTCTGACCGTCTGTCCATATATCTCTGGTCAATTGTGTAGTAATTGTGGTAAATATTTTCTCGTTCGTAAATCCAATATTTGCAAAGGAATTTGAAAATAATCTAAAACAGTTAACGTACAACACCCACAACCAACATAAACGATGAACACCTTCGTTTTCCGTGTTTTAAATGAATTTATTTAAACTCTGATTCCTTTTTAATTAAACATCATGCGGAACTCATTCCAATCATCGCAATTGCCTTTAGCATATTCGCTCATGCAATTGATTAGATCTCTAGAAAATTGACATTTATCTCGGCGATGCTGTGATTCCAAATAATGGAAGCACTGATGTATCGTATCCGTGTAGAAGTTGCGCAACTCACGATCGCGGATATCCTTAGTCAAGACATATAAAACTTTATGCTGATCTGGATAGCGGCGATTATTAAGCTTTTGTGAGTGAAACAAAGGGTGAGTGAAAGGAAGAAAAGGAAGAAGTAAAGATATGTTACACAAATAAGTTAGTTAATGATAATCAATTCTACCAACCATTTGCATTTGCTCGAAGAAACAATGCGCCAAACAAAAGCTATCAGTAGAATTGTTGTTGTTACTTTGTTGTTTGCTTTTGCTATTGTATCGATTATTGTATCGCGTTGTATTGTTATTATAATTTTCGTGTGATTTAAATTGATTTCTTTGGTTATAATTTGAATAATCGCCTCCATTATCTCCATTAGTTCGACTATTGGCATTCCTATCATGATTGCGTTGGGCCATATAGTCATCATTATTTGTTGAACCGACGCCACCTCCACTTCGACGATTGTTTCCATAATTTTGTCTATTATTATTATTATTATTATTATTATTATTATTATTATTATTATTATTATTTGGATTATTCGACTGACGTTCATAGAAATTAAAATTTAATCCTGCACCGCCATTGTCCTCGTAATTATCATTGTCGTCATCATAGCTATTATCATAGTCATAGCTATGGCTGTGAGATGGAAAACTTTGGTCATATCTCCTATCCTGGCTTCCACTTACTCGTCCTCCTTCTTGATACACATTATGCTGTTGCGTATGTTGATTTTGTTGATGACCATTTAAAGTTGTTTGCATATAATTCTCACTAAGTTTTCGCATACAATTACGCGTTACCCGCTTTAATTCGGCTTCCGATGGTCCATCATCTGTACGGCATCTTAAAGCTACAGAGACACTTGTTAATAATATGTTTAGCAAAGCAATCATTAACAAAAAACCCCACAAAGTTTTCAAGTTTAGCTTAAGAGCAATCATGTTAACGTTTAACTTGATTTTAGTTGCGTGAAAAGTTTTTATACCTTTGCTCGAACAATAAGTAAAACTTGTCATATGAATAGTTAGTAAGTAACTTGTCAAAATTTAACTTTAAATTGCTCTTCTACTTGAGTTATGACATCACGTTATTATTTTAATAATTTACAAAACAATTTGTTGTTATGTAATAGGCCGTCAAAGTTTGCAAAAACGCTTAACGCGAATGTCATTCTAAATGATTATTGAACTTGACAGCATTGTTTTTTTTGTTTCTTTGGGTGAAAGGACTTGAAAACAAGCACAGTCTAGAGTGTGAAATGTAGGGCTTACTGCCAAAAGCTGGCAACACGACATTTTGAAAAAAAAATACATAAAGACCCCTTTGATCGTCTGTACCCAAAACTCACTCGTGTACGTACTATGAATGCAAGAGTATTTATGCAAATCAGAAATATTACGCACAGAAAAAAAGTGTTTACTGGTACTACACCCCTATTTCGATTGTATTAAATTTTCACACAAAAATGCTCGCATCCCCATAACCGCGTGTCTGTGTTTGTCTCTGTACAATTTACATTAAATAGTAAATTGCACTTAATTAACCGCACAAACTCGTTAAAAAAACAACAACAACAAGAAATGCGTAAAAATTATATTCGGCTTAAATCGAATTTTTTGAGTCTCTTTATTTGTCGTTTAAAAAGAGAAAAAGCTTTCAAAACAGATTTGTTTGCTGGTTACCTATCGGCAAGGACTTAAGAGCTTCTTTCATGTCACAAGTCACAGTGAACAGACGTACTGATGTTAATGATTTGGTAGATGTTAGCTTCGAAACTGTCGATAGAGAGTGAAAAGAAAGCATTCAAAAGCAGGGCGTTAAGTTTCCATACAAGATTTACGTGAAGAGCATACAATGCCAAGTGCGGAGAAAATTTTAACTAAATCGTGGTTTTCCCAGATAAGTGTGTTTAGTTTCGTTTTTTCTCCACTCAGAAAGTTATTCCTTATACGTGTGGCCGCGGCGAGAGTCGTTTGCCTTTCTATTCATAAGCTTGCAGTGCACCTGTTATCGCCTGCATCAACTAGGAAAATGGAATAACAGGTGCTCAACTGGCAGTTCGTAAAGTAAAAGGACAAAAGTGTTGATGATGATCAATACATTTTGGACAAATTGTTGTAAAGGAATTAATGCAGATCCCAAATGGCAAGTATCCGGAAACGGGCATAATCAGGAGACCAGGACAATGCTTTTTCGAAAAAAAAATAAAATATTATTTTCCTGAGGCTTCCGTATGAAAAAGCTGAATTTTTTTTCTTAAACAACAAATAGAAGATTCTCCCTCGAATATTTAGTGCCTGTCACTCTTTCGTCTTCCGTTATGCATAGGCGAGTTTTAAGCATAAACGCGTTTGTTCATTACATTTTAACGTACGCAGAGCTGCCTGTGGTTTGAAGTGTCGCATGCATAGATTGAAGAATTTAAGACCAAGCACGAAACTTGAACAAACTTTTGTTGGCTCAATTGTTTTTCGATCTTTGTTCCCATAAGATCCCGATTGGTTACAAACATTTCCCAGACTTAACATATCCTCTGTGCTGAGTATAACAATGTTAAGTTTTTTTATGAATTTAGCATCGCAAACATAGTGTGAGAAGTATGGTTGTCTGGTTTATTAACAAATATTTGTATTTTGTGGCAAAAAATATTCATCCTTTCATATGTAAATGAAAATGAAAACATGTGAAACATACATATTGACAAGGATTGGTCAATGTATAAGGAATGAATCCATACGCAATTTCAAATATAAAAAATAAATTATCTCAGTTAATGATGTAAATAATGTCTGGAACGTTGTTTTACAATTGCATTCTTTTGATTAAGCGACTCGAACTTTTTAAACCTTTCTATCGCTGAGGATCTCTAAAATTGCCCGAAGTATCAAATAGCTGCCGGTCTTTTCAAAAATACTTAAATATCACGAAAAGAAATCGTCCTGATCTTCCGTTATCCGTTCGGGCAAGGCACCTGTATTCGTTGATACAATGATTTTTTGCATAGATTATTTCAAATCCTCCTAAGAAATGCAGTGGCTATGCGGCCGAAGTTAGTTGTTTGTTATTCCTTGAGCAAATCGTTGATTTAGGACTGCGCACTCGGTCATCTATCTCGAAGGTTGAAGCAAAATGCTGAGATTTTGAACACATGTTCTGCACCTTTAAAATTCATTGATAAACAGTTGGAAGACAGACGTGCTATTTCCATTTATAACAATTAAAGACAATTTAACCCTCCTTTCCCCTTTTCGTACTTCGTTTACGTAGGGTTATTGAACAATCTTTACGAATGCCGGACCGAATATAAAATTGTGATAAAATAACTTGCCGAAAATGCTTTGATCGTTTGAGTTCAGGTGCCACCATTTGTAGCAAGAAGAAATGTGTACACATTGCAATTCGTTCTCCAAAAAGCCGTTGACACAGATTTTTTGATATCTCTGTGGATATCTCTGTCTGGAAAAACGTGGAACGTTTTAAAAAAACAAAGGGGACCTTAAGAGTATTTCCCACTTACACAGCAAAAACTTTAAATTTAATGTGTAATTTTATGTATTATAAAAATGCTACATAGGGAGAAATTTATTTGTAGTATGATGTTTCTTATTAATATAAATTTTTGCCAGATGGTTGCACTTTGTTTCATTTTGATGAACACATGATTATGTTTGAATATTTCTGAGTGTGCATATGCATGAAGACGACAACACTTTCTTTTCGTTTCAAACTGGGTAATGGGGTGCTAACCCTATTTAAAGGTGATCGTACGGACGTCGATAATGTTGAAAGCAGTGGACACCCAAAAGCGGTTTTGATTACACCAGAAAATATAACAAAAAAAAAAACATTCCCGAAAAATGGTCTTGATAACTGAACAGCAAAGCTACAAGAGTTAGCTTTTATTCTAAAGATATCAAAATGCAGCGTTCTTGTTATTATCAATGAAAACTTTAACATGAAAAATGAATCGCATTTATGTAGAGCGGAAATAATGCACCATCATCTTGTTTTCTTTCGTTTAACCTGCATGTTAATGAAATGATGATATAACGACATGCCCACGATATTGCAAATGGTTCGAACTGAACAGATTTTTCGAACACTTCCCATATAACAACCTATTTTGAAAAGTCGTTATATGGCTAACTGTAGAGTGGCGTACGGTATTTAATGGTGGGCAAGACCCACTATAATGTTCTCACTTGCATTAAATAGGTAATCTTTTGATTTCGTTATAAATTACAATTTCACTCTAATTGAAAACATATGCTCAAAAACAAAATATGTATAAAAATAATTGAAATAATTTAAAATTTATTAGCATTTATTTTATTGCATTGTTTAGGAATTTTTCTTAGTTAAACTAAAAGTTTACTTTCGTGCTTTTGTAAAAAAACACAGATTACATTGTTAAAACAATTTTTAACATACCTTTAGGCATTAAGTAAATAACAACTTTTTTAAATGAATAAATCTCTCTTTTATAATGCCACAGTAGATTATTTCGTGAAAATTTTACCTTAAAACTTAGGGAGAAATTAATTCAATATTCGGAATGTTTCAGAAGAAATTTACATAGGTTCGGATGAAAGATTTTGACTGAAACAGTAGAAATCTATACCGACTTAGCAGCAAAAATTTTGACACACTTGACTTCTTAAATGCAAGTTTACGTATTTACGAACGGGGATTATATTATATTTTGTCAAAACGTTTTATACACTCAGAGGTTAAGTTCCGAAGATTCCATAAAGTATATATATTCTCGATCAGCAACAAATTTTCAACCAATTTAAGCATTTGTCCATCCATCTGTCTTTCTGCGTTTCCTTGTAATGTCTGTGGTAAACATTCTCCTCGTCGCAAAATGGAAGCTAGCTGCTTCAAATTTGGTAGAAACATTGGATGTTCTTGCACGCAAGTCGATATAGATATTGAGTAAAATCAGTGAAAGAACATAAGTTGAACACATCTTTGTTTTCAAAAAAAAAAAATGTGTTTTGTTGCGTGTTACTTATAAACAACAAGAGATACAACAATTAAAGTTTGCATTTACATTCTATACCACATGTATAAAAATAAAAAAAATCGCTTCCGCCTATTCATTATTATAGAATATTGAAATTTAATTCTTTTATCAAGACGTTTGCAGAACCAGAAAGAAGCTTCAGGGAATCCATAACATCTGCAGCGATAGCGAATTCAAAAGGAAGTATAGCCAAATCAAAGGGAGGTATAGCGAATTCAAATGGAAGTATAGCGAAATCAAAGGGCGATATAGTGAATTCAGGGAGGTATAGCGAATTCAGGGAGGTATAGCGAATTCAGAGCGGTACAGCGAATTCAGGAAAGTATAGCGAATTCAAAAGGAGGTATAGCGAAATCAAAGGGAAGTATAGCGAATTCAGGGAGGTATAGCGAATTCAGGGAGGTATAACGAATTCAGGGAGGTATAGCGAAGTCAGGGAGGTATAGCGATTTCAAAAGAAAACATATGAAAATTTTTTCCTTCAAGATTTTTACAAAATTTTTTTAAAAATTGAAAAAGTGAAAGTGAAGAAAAGGAAGAGTAATTGAGACAATTTTATTATATATATATATATGTACAAGGAGATTTATTATTTAAGTAAGTAAGTGCATTTTTTCTTATAATAATTTGCATAAAGTAACCTTTCTGACTATCTACTATTTGAATATTTCTTTTATTTTTCTTCAGATCCATCCATTCGAAAGGAAGTATTTCAACACCAAGGAAATAGATAAAAAAAAACCATTTTATGAACAGAAGAATAAATATTAGTATTTCATAATGAGGACGGGGAGTAAGACAAAAAAAGGTTTAACTCTACTGAATTTGGATCATTCCACTATAAGGCGTTTTCCTAAACTCATTCATGGAAGAAAAAAATTCCTAATTTTCTTAAAGCCTTAACTGTGTGTAACTAACTAGTAGTCTATACAATGATTGGCCGTGTCTGACGATAAAGATTCAATTTGTTTTCACATTTCTAGTAACGGCACTAGATTATCCAAAAACGTGTAATCTGAATGAGTTGTACAAGTCACGGCCTCATGACATTTTAAAACACCCTGATCTGCTCTTATAAATTGCTTAAAACCCAAAAATCTCCTCTTTGAAGAATTTGTGGTTCAAAATGACAATCATACCACTTCAATAAGCTACGTAGCGGTTGGTCAAAAGTATTTTTCGTCTCCAGTTACTATATAATCATCAATGTTAGTGCTATTAACACAGTTTCTGAATTCACTGGCCGAATTTTGGCCTATAACCAGAGCGGGATCTCCAATATGATGTTTATGAAAATGAAAACCAAAAAATTAAAAGAAGAGAGAATGGTAAAATCAAAATTATCGATGGAGATAAAGGTAAAGTTATTGAAGACAGTGGTAAAGAACAAGATGATATCAGCACCGTATTGAGCAAAGATATTTATGAGCAAAATCCGGCCATAGTTCTGGCACTTTCTTTTCGCATCTGCAACTTACTTTATAGCTATGGTAAGCGTATCCGCGGCCGCCAAAATTGGGATATAAATTTCCACTTTAATATATAAATATACAAAAATGTACTTTTTTTTTAATATTTTTTAGAAAAAATGTTGATTTAAAAATTTCGTGTTTACGAAAAAAATTTATTATTCTTTATTTTCAAAAAATGCTATTCATTTTACGGGCGTTTTTTCTAATTATTGGGATATATCTTACATCGTGTAGGCAAATCTTCACTCCAAACGCGAAATAAAAGTTTTCCATAGTTTGAGCAGAAGTAACTTCCGATGAAGATCGTTAAAGGGAAATTGTTGTAAATCTTTGCAAATAACTTGCGAACCAATACAGCGGGTAAAGGTTTATTGAGTATTTTTGGACATTACTTGACATCAAGTCAGATCTTTTCGACAAAATTAAAAAGTCATACAAATAATTTTAATGCATGGACAGAAACACGAATATGTCCACCACGATACAAATATCCTTACTTTACATATTCTATAAGACTTCCGATTCGTATTTTTAGACCTTGTAAGTTTTAACGAATCTGTATTGAAGGGGGCGGATAAATGCATTACCATAAGATTATATTATCATAAGATTACACGGTTTATCTTCGTTTGTTTGCTTGTTTATCTGCTGAAAATAGACATATGCCTCTTTTATAGGAGCTCATGATTTTTATGCTCTGCTCTCCATACTCTTTAAATAGGTCTAAGGTAAGATGGTTCAGATTAAGAGGCAAACATTAATTCAGCATCCCGCAGTGATGCTTAAACTTTCTCTTATCTATGGCAACAAAGTTTAATTTTTTGATCTTTAGGACTAAAGAAAATCGCTGAAGAGTAATAAGATCTTTGATAAGATTTAAGATTTTAGATGGGCAGTTAGTGTTTTGGGTTGGCTCCCATTTAAGACGTCTTAAGAAAAGCATGCCTCGACATAGACACCGGGGATAATTTTTGGCAATTTGTCAAGAAAATAAATGAAAAATTATATTAGATGAAGTATTGTGAGGTATTTAACGGTCGCATTTGTTTCCGCTTGTTTTACATATCGAATACCTTTTTAACAATTTTCAAATGCAAAAATATTAATCTAAGACTCTTCCGTCTTATTGTTAATATCGGGGTGTATTTTCCATCAAATCTCTCATAATATCTTGCACCGTAAATCTTTTGTCAACACCTCTTCTACATGAATCCAATGGAATAAAGAGACTGAAGAGGCATCATATATTGGATTTTCCATTTAGGAATTCATTTATTTTTTATTTCCATATAATTTGTTATTATACCCATAACCGAAAGATGGAGGGTATATTCATTTCGTCAAAATGTCTGCAACACTCAGAAGTAGGCATCAAAGACCCCGCAAAGTATATATTTTCTAGATCAGCATCAAATTCTAAATCGACTTAAGTACGTCTGTCTGACCGTCTGTCCGTCTGTGCGATGTCTGTTGTAAACATTCTCCTGGCCGCAAAAATGAAATTGTCGACTTCAAATTTGGCGGAAACATTGGCAGTTCTTGCACGCAGGTTTATATTGGAAATGGGCCAAATCGGTCGAAGGACACACCCGTAGCACCGCGTAAAATGAGAACACCTCTGTTTTTCAAGGGGAATGAAAAATTGGCCTTTTGCTCATTACTCATGAACTATAGCAAATAAATGTACAAAAGTTTGAAGGCATATGCTATGGGCGATGCACAAAAATTTAATTATTCCCTCAAAACCTTGATAATATCCAGAAACAAGCTTCAAAAACCCCATAAAGTATACAAATTCTTGGCCAGTAACAACTCTTGAATGCACCTAAACATGTCCGTCTGTCCGCCTGTATATCTATCTGTTTGCGTAACTTTGTGGTAAACATTTTCCCGTTAGCGAAAATGACTCTTTCGCTTTCAACTTTCTTAAACTTTTCAAAGGCCACGCCTACAACGCCCGCAGAAGCTATTATTTTGAAAATAGCAGAAATTAGCTGCGCCCATTTCATATTATAGAGCATGAGAATTTTGTTGTTTTACCTCTTTTGTCTTTTTTTGAGGTAAATTGTGATGGGTACAAAAGGTTCGATCCCGAGCGAATTTAATTTTCTTACTTGTTATTTGTTTAAATGTTATTTGAACCCGCAAATATTAACTTTTTAGTCGCGGTTCTTACCTACATGGACAAGAACCTCTGTTATAATTCTTATCTCGCTATATATATATATATTAACTGTCTTTCTGGATAGATTATAGATTAAATCCGTAATAAAAAAAGGGAGCAAAAAAAAATACTTTTGGATATTTTATGCGGACCAAGGGATGAGTTTTCATCTTTTTAATAATGTTATTGTTATTGCTAAATGAAATTCTTATCACATATTGACTCATAATAAATTATCGTAAAAAATTGTATATGTACTTTACGAAATATTGAAAACTTCCTGCTACAGTTGAAGTTGTTTTCATGTTATATGATATTTTATGATTTATTTTTTCAATTTATTTGCGAGATTTACAAAATTGCAAAAGATAATGAAAGACTGAGATCTGTTTTTGAGCGGGCGGGGAAGTCCATAAAAAAATTGAATAAATTTCTAATGTAAAAAACATCTCGAAACTATTGGCGAGTCAGTGTAAGTTTATGTTCGATCCACGTAGCCATTGAAGCGTAGGCGGAGACGATTAATATTCCCGCGGGGCGAGAAGTGATTGGTTGCGAGAAGAGAGCGGTCTCTTGAATATTAAACTTTCCGCAAAGGAAATTTCGCCATAAATGCAGTGCCAGTAAAGGCATTTAGAGAATCCTTAAAGAATCCTGTTTCGCTACTTCCACTGTATCCCTTTGGAAACGCTAATGATGATCACTTTGCAATTTTTTCCATTTTTTTAAAGTAAAACACATTTTGCATGTTTAATGCGCTTAAAATTACAACAACAACAACAATAAACTAAAAATAATAGTTAATCTGGCAAAAACGGTCGATATACATAAATATATATATATATATATATATATATATATATATATATATGTTTACTTATATATACTTGTATATATATATATATATATGTGTGTGTGTAAGTATTTGTATGGATTTATATATACTTTGAATAGAAAGGAAGGCTGGAAAATTTATAGCCCAAGGAAGCTACCAAATGTGCATTCATTGTATTTTTATTATTGAAAGAAAAACCATTAGAAATGGTCACAATTTAGGCGGCCAGACAGACAGACAAATATACAGTCAGACCGCAAATACAATTGCATGCACAATATTGAGAAAGTAAAGCAAAACAAAGCATAGAAAAACTGAATCTTAACCACTTCAGCAAGATCGTTATGTGGATGTTTTCAAAAAAAAAAACGCTAAAATAACAACAACACCAATAATATTAATAATAGCAGCTGCAGTTTGAACAAGAATTCAAAGAAAACGTAAAAGCAATAACAACCGCAAAGCAAAGCATTCGTTTTTTTTTCTTTTGTTTTTGATGCGGATAAAGATCAGAAATGAAATTTTTTTTTGGGGGATTTTTATATAAAAAATTTTTTGTACAATTTTGTTTGTTATGCTGACTGAAGGAAAGACGGTGAAAATACCTATGATAATAATGGATGCCGTAAAAAGCAGTGATTGGCGAAAAGAAACCAGGGTCAATATACATATAGCTATTGCTTTTTTATGGCTCTTTATAGCCCCAAAAAATGCAACATTTTCAAATCGACGACGATGATAACAAATGAATGCTTAAAAGTCAGGTTAGTTAGGCAACGATAAGAGTAACATCCAACATGGGAAGTACTTGACTAAGGGGTGTGCAAACACATATAGCTTTTACATTTAGATGCATATACATAAGTGCATGTAAATACATGCATATGTACATGTAAACACTACAAATTACAGAGATAGAAAAGAAAGAATATGATGACGACAACGCAAACAAAAAAAAAAGAAAAAAAAACAGATGAAAGGTGGTAAACAAGTGCGATTGGTAATGTTTTGGTGCATTGAACGTTGCTTGCTTTCCTGGCTTCATTAGAAAACGTGATGCACGAATTAAAGCAAGTGAAGAATTTTACAAATTACGCGATAAATAAAGACATTCATTAAAATGCAGTGAAGAGTCTTCATGGCATAGTAGTCATAATGCGAGGGAGTGGTAGTAGTAGAGGTAGTAGTGTTCGCAATAGTCGTAGTAGCAATAGAAAGAAAATGTTATCTTAAATAAATAAATATTTCTTTATTGTTAAATCTTCAAGTATGTGAAAAGTTATAATTATAAATTAATCGATCTCAAGTGTCCAATGTGTCTGAATGTTGATAGAGTATTTACAAAATTCAGGGAAATTACTTTTTTAAGATGTTTAACATCAATGTTGTTGCTTAATAGTACGCATTTATTATCACAAGCTATTAATTATCTTATCATAAAAATTGCAAAGTACTCCAACATCTCCTCCTATATAAATCGGACTGCAAATCAATTGTCAGGCAGTCGAGTCGGATATTTGCATTGATTCGCTGTAGTTTACGAATTCACGTCAAATATGAAGTTTTTCATTTCGTTTGCTTTCCTGTGTTTGGTGGTTAGTGTTTCAATTATCATTATTTACATTTTATTTGCGTTTACCTAAAGAAATCTTGAATTTCTTTTTGAAAACTAAAAAATAGCTTAGCTGTGTTGCAGCTTTATCACCCGATCAAGTTGAATCTAGACTTAAAAGTTATGTTGAGAACCGTTCGTTCGCTTTACTACGTTCCGGACGTGTTGCACGTGCCGGTACAAACACTGTGCAATGCTACGATAAATATGTCCCTCTAATACGACAGGCGGCGGCCGAGGGAAAATTTGCAAGTGATAAATGCGCTCAGGAGGGCCAAAATGCAAGAGAAGAAGAAACGAAAAAGTCTGAAGTGATACGTGAATCATTGAATGTAAAAGTTGCAAGTATTGAAAAAGGCTTAGGAGCCTGTGTAGCTAAATATGATGTATTGGAGTATTTCACTTGTCTAAGAGATCACGTTAGTTGTGCCAAAAAATTTAATTATTTTCCGAGAAATAAATATTTTATTATTGCAGGCATCTGAAAGTCAAACGGCTGCTGGTGAGGTTGGAAAGACTTCAGCAGTAATTGTTGAGGGCTTAAATATTGTTCTGACAAATATTGAATTAAGGGAAAAGTATTGTATCGATCAAGCTTTCGAGAAAGCTCAGGAAAAAAGTGACGAATTGTTTACTGAATTGGAGAATTGCTTAGTTGAGGGTTTGCCCGATCCAGAACCAGAGCCAGAGCCAGAGCCAGAGCCAGAACCGGAACCAGAGCCAGAACCAGAGCCAGAGCCAGAGCCCGAACCAGAACCAGAGCCAGAGCCTGAGCCAGAGCCTGAACCAGAACCCGAACCAGAGCCCGAACCAGAGCCTGAACCAGAGCCAGAGCCAGAGCCAGAACCAGAGCCTGAACCAGAGCCAGAGCCAGAACCCGAACCAGAACCAGAGCCAGAGCCCGAACCAGAGCCAGAACCAGAGCCAGAGCCTGAGCCAGAGCCTGAACCAGAACCCGAACCAGAGCCCGAACCAGAGCCTGAACCAGAGAGCAAACCAAATAGTTTATTTGACTTTTAGTTTCTGACTACTAACGTTATGCATATATGTGTATATAACATTAGCAAATAATAAAACTGTAAAATCAATCTAATTACTGTGTCCCTTTGAATTACTCCAAAGATTGTCAAGAATTGTTATTTTTTTAATAAAAGAATTTAAAAGCTCGTCGCGTTGCATACGTCTAGCGACTCACAATTTGTTCTTTTAAATACAGTAAAAACAAAAAAAAAAACAAAAAATATAAATTTTATTGTATCGAATATTCCAGTAGCAGATTCATTGACCGACAGATGGTCAAAAGACTTGGAGAGGGTTAAAAATTTTATGTTTTTCAAGAACGTAAATGTATTACAGGATTTAAGATGTTGTTGTTGTTCTTGCTAGTAGCTGCACTACAAGTAGGTAAACTTACTTTAATCCTGCTTTACTGAGAGGCACAACAACAAGAATACACTGCAAAGCGACCAAGTCGATTATGCGGTTGTCGTATTTTCCTATGTTTAGATGTGTTTATAGCTCGATGTGTACCATTTTTAATCGCCTTTGTATTTGTTGTAAACTTCTGGGATTGAGATATAGATTTTTTAGACTACCACGGACTGCTCTAGCTTGGAGGTGGTTACACCAGAAAACATCAAATATCCTAAAATATTATCCTCGACAAGCCAAAAGCGAAGTGGCAAGAGATAGCTGAGGGGCATGGTATAGGTGTCAACAGATAGGGTTTTTATTATTTTACATAGAAACATAAACATGAGAGAGCGATTAATAAGCGCATCACATTCACTCATAGTGGAAGAAGAACGTCAACGTGTTACTGACTTGAAGTGCTGCCAAAATTGTATGAGTTCAAGTGCGAATTCAACTCATCTACCAACAGAATTCTTCAGATCTGGTCTTCAACGATATCATCTATATGTAAGTTTCAAGAGGACGCTTTAAGGAAAAATGGGTGGGTTAAATTATGAGGTCATTACGCATACTGAAGTGGATTTGAAGGATGTTGACAACTCTCCTATAAAATTGGTAGGGAAACGTTAAGGAAGTCTTTGACTGTTCTTATCAGTCTATTGAAGAATAAACGAGAATTTTGCAAAAAGAAAAGGGTTTTTCTTACTTAGTCCCGACACTTATTGGCCGATCAAGTTCTTCAAGCTATCCGTGCGTCCTTGTCGGATTCCCCCATAAAATCTTATCATTATGAATGTGTAGTTACCTTACTAATGTATTTTACAAAATATTGTTGTCACTTTGTCGAGACGTTTCATTACGACCTAATTTCATATTACATGCACTCGAGATTGACGCAGTTAACTGGTTAATCACATAAAAATATTTAGAGACTTGTCTTTTTGTGATATTTATTTACAGTGCTTTAACTAATTGTTTTGTTAGTTATATTTGGACAAGCACTCAAAGCGTGTCCTTTATAATTGAAAGCGGGGTAGTGGCTAGAAAGGATCCTAAGTAACTAAGATAGACGCGCTTATGAATAGATCACACTCATCTCCAAATTTGACCAATGAACTTCCATTAGGAATTCTGGAGAATGGTTATGACTTTAACTGCAAAAAAAAGGGAATTTTACATTTTTCAAAATGGACGCGGAAATTTTGTGTGACATCTCAATATTCGATTCAATGTATTACGTTTTGAAAAGTTGTGAGCTACTATTTGGTCTTTATTGTAAAGTTATTGAAATGTTAATAAAAATTTATGAACTCATTATCGATAATGATACGATAAGTAAAAGTTAGAAGAGAAAGATAATTTCTAGTTTAATTCTTGCGTTTCTCTTACTTCGTAGCATTTCGATTAATATATGAAAAGAAAATTGTTTAAAAACTTTCTTTTGTCTCTCGATTATATTCAAATGAATTTTATGATGTCGGTTTCGTTGCATTTACTAAACTAATCTCATTAAAATATGTTATAATATCATCGCTTTTTATTACATAAGCTGACGTTTCCTTATTGGATTATTTGGTGAAACTATTTTAGTTGCAATTGTTCTTAAACATTTTAGAAGATGGGAATGCGAAGATTAGCTTCTGGAACTTTTATGAGGGAAAACTTCATCATATTCACTGCTTCTTTGCTTTTTCTTCTTCTTATTCTTCTTAAGCATAGGGCGAACATATTTAAGTTAATGGTTGTCATTGGCAGAGAAAAGAGTCAGCTAACAAGAGTTTTCACTTGTTTCGCTGCTTAAACTTGACAGCAGCAGCCAAAAGAATTCATGAATTTTCAACAACGAATTAATTAATGATTTCATTTAACGTAATGATTAAAATATTGAAATAGTTTGTGAGGAGTCTTTTCGGAATATTTCACTTCTTCTTTAAAGAAAAGAAAGAAAAATCAAAAATAATTCCAACAAAATATTTTAATCTTTTTCTTTTTTCTTTCAAAAGATGTAAAATATTTGGAAATTCAAATAATTTTTATTTCCTACACCACTTATGGGAGGAATATATTAAATTTGTTCGGATACATACAACGTACGCCACGGTATTACACGAGTAGGGGCCATCCCCTGATTGATTGATATTAAAAAAAATAAAAGATAAAGTAAAGTAAAGGCATAGTAGCACTTGAGATCAGCTGTTATTACAGCAATCCCTCCTGAATCATTTTGTTGTCGTTTGTTGTCGGCTAATGTGCTGACGCTCAACTTCTAAGTCGCAATTTTCGAGATATTCTTCATCAACATGCATTGGGTCAAAGATATTTCTCCACAGTCCATTTCTCTCGTAATGCTCTATTTTGAAAGAAAGTTGGCTTTTAATATTTCTCAGCGAAAATCCCGGGAGCAAAGCAATTTGGCAAAATACAATTAAGAAATCGGATCGGACCATTTTTCGTATATTCTTTCATAAAAACTTTTTAACTAAAATAAATTCCCATCAGTATCATGGCTGTAACATCGACTCTTGAGTAGCAGAGTAGGTAAGAGTTCTGACTATTAAGTCAGTGTGCGCGGATTCAAATCTCAGCGCTGTTAGACCATACCTGCTTGATCGGGCACACATCCACTGGGCTGGGATCATTCCGTATCTCTTTTAGCGATTCTTTCTTTCTTACCTTCACCATGTTGTACGTATATGGCCTAGCTTGCGAAAGATCGGTCAGAAGAAGAAAAAAGCTTATAACAAGCAGTGAAGGCCCTTTACAGTATATATTCTTAATAACAACAAGAGATTCCAAATGTATCTCGTCGTAAATCTGTTTCTGCGTTTAACTAAGCGTGGCCCCATTAGCTACGCCAGTGTTTCTGGTTATATTTAGGTATTCAAAAACTTCTTTGTTGCAGTAATCCTGACTGTAAATTATTCCTTGCCATCATAGATCTGGTTACCACGCAAAACTTTGTCCACAACTGGAAATATTGTAGAGGTCTTAGAATCACCTTCAACGGTAAATTCAGGCCTGGTGATCTAGTTCCAACGGATAGTGTATTTTCTTCTTATATTTTTTTTGACTTTCTATTAATTTTCATGTTCAGAAGGAATAATCGCAAAAAAGTACTTTAACATCAATTTTTCTCCATAACAAAATTACCAAGTTACGAACATAACGAGCAACAGAAGGCGGTGATGCCTATGTGGCGTTGTTCAAAATGCGGTTGTTAGAGCGATTTAGGTAATAAACTCAACGTTTTTGGTCAAAAGTCCGCTCTTCGGATATATATAATGATTGGATAGGTTATCCTTCGTTTTGAGTAACTTATATCCGTGCACTTGGAATACGCCCTAACTCTAGCGGTACATTATAATACACGCAGAGAACTTATTTCATCTTTTTAGAGATGTGATATATTTTGTAGTAAACATATCCTCTTTAACGAAATTAATAACCAAAAGGTAGATAACGGAAGATTCGTTCTTAACTACCATTTTATGTTTCTGTTGTCGTTTTTGCTTTACATAGTTTTTATTTTAGTTGTTGTTATGTCCAAAAATTTATCGATGCCCTACACATGTTTTATTGATCATTCCTTTTTTTTCTTAATTTCAATTCGTATTTCAAAGACTTGTAGTTCTTTCCTTACAATGTTTTTGCTCCCTTTACTTGAATACATAAGAGTTTTTGCATTTAATCTCGTAAAAATATTGTCCCATGTATTAAAAAAACATACTATACATAGACATATGTACCTGATGGCAATATCCTTGTAGAACATTGGAAGAAAAAAAAAAAGAGCATAAAAAGAACAGCAACATGTCTGGCAATCTTTGATATCAACATCAGCAATAACGAAGAAAACTTGTTCATATAAAACAAAATATAACAAAAAAAAAAAAAAAAGAAACAACAAATCAAAGGTAGAAAGCATATAAGAAGAGTTTAAAAAGGATTTTACTTTAATAAAAGTAAATTTGTTTAAATCGACCGAATTTGGAAGATTTTACGTTAGCACTTTAGATTATCCTTAGGTTATTAACAAGTATGGAGAGCCTCTTTAAAAGTGTATCGAAAGCAATAATAACAGTACGGAAATTGCACATTATCCGGGATTAAATATAAAGACATTGTTTTTCATAATCCGAAAAAAAAAGAAATTAGAAATAATATTGTACCTCAACCTAAGGGTTCACAAGATGTGCTCTAAAGTGTACAGGATTTCTTCAGATTAGCACACCCTCTGCACCGCAGCCATCGGTGGCGCCACTAGAATGCGCTCCCCTGGGCTTCAGAAAGCATCTGTGTCTCTCTCGCATCAATTATCGTAGCGGAACTTACTCATAAGTCTTATAAGTGTGTCTCTTCACCTGATTCCTGTTTGTCAATATAACTAAATCGAAACGTTCTTTAGAGCGTGAGTGTTAACTGTGAGAACAACAATGAGGTACGATTTTGGCAGCTAAGTTTATTACGTATCTTAGGATAGATGAAGGTATTTTAGGATCGGTGTGGGCCGGTGAGTAAGTAACAGATATCTGACAAACCGGACTAACTGAATAGAAAACCGTGATTCGAACTATGAATTCAAGTTCGAGTCAGATAATGGATTGGCACCGCCAATTAGATGAGAGTTGGTTATTGGTCGTCAAACGGTAAAGATCAATGCGGGAGTTGACCATAGTTAGTAACAGTGATAACATCGCTCTACGGGAACATTTGATGTGCTTGTTATAGTAATTCTATTGTATTGTCCATAAAGACAAAGGCCATCGTGGAAAATTAGAGAGTGAAAAGTCTCTTTGTAGTAAATAAAATAATGATGAATTAATTAAACAATAAGTGAATATTTAACTAAGAACCAAAGAAGCCTAAGAGGGTACGTGCCATAAGAGGGCAAGGAATAGCGTAATTGAATAACAACAGTTTCTCTTATCTTAATAATATAAAAATATATTTTACTTCTTCATAAGTAAGGCGTTGTATAGAAAGTGGTCCGACTCGAACGAATAGCCACGCCCCACCTTCAAGCACCTTACAACATTTCTATTGGTACACTTATTCACAAATGAGGTGTTACATGAAAGTGGTCCAATCCGAATCAATAGCATTCATCTTCGGGCCAAAACGCGTCGGTCTATCAAATTTCATTAAAGTCTTCCAAAAATTTCGACCTGTAAGTTGAACAAAAGCATACAAGATGGGCAGAGCGGTAGGCGGGCAGGCAAGCTTAAATTGATGCAGAAAGTGATTTTGCTTGATAGGAGAACGTGTGTAGATTACCGTTTAATTTGCTTTCGTTTCCTTCTGGTATTCAATTTTACAAGGACAACCTACGACGTTATTCCCCGTTTTTGTGTAATTGATAATATTTTGTAGGCAAATGGTTTTGATTTTCATTGTGCAGGCAAGATAAATTTCCTCGAGTTATCTAAGCCAATGGCTGTTCTTAGCTGCTCTAAGGTTGATTTGCTTTTACATTCAAATTAAGCCGACTACATATTTCCCGATTTTGTAATGAATGCAGTACAATGTAGTCTGTACTTCTAGGACTTATATATATGATCAATATATGGGAACAAGTTCTGCTTTTTTTCCTTAGCTACTCCACTATGAAGGTGATGCTATGTACTATGGGCTTAAGAGATAATAGCTGGTCTAGCAGCACGTCATGAGGCGGGGTGTGACAAAAATTTCTTTGCGTCCATTTAAAACTTATGGGAAAAGACAGTAATGATCGAGAGGCCAAAATCGTATGGGAAATCCAGTGAAGTGTAGCTGCATGCTCCCTGTAGCATTATCAAGGGCTTTGCCAAATAGCATCCAGGTGACAGGTGAAGGACAGGACGAACTGTGATTACTCCAAAAATAAGTACTTCTCTCATCTGAATTTTCGGTTGTGTTATTTTTAAGTTAAATTTGTTTGGTTTATATTCTCATTGTGGTTAAATGTCGGAGTACACTGTACTACATACAACGGAATTTTTTTGGGTGAGCAACCTTGGTCTAAAAACAAGACAAGTTTATAGTTTTTTGCAGTTTTTTTTATAATAAAATCGTAAACTTTTTCAAAAACGCGTCGCTTATTTCCTTATACTGAGTGCACGTCGCAGAAGTGCAAGGAATTGTCATTTCCACAATCCGTTCAGCATAACTTTCAGACATCAAACGTGTCATTCAAGACGAAATTTTTGGCGACGTTGAAAAGAAAGGATCGTAGAACTCCGACATATAAGACATTTACGGAGGGGCCAAAAAATTTCTTCTTTGATGGCTTTTCTTTGCTTGTTCTGCGAAAAAAATCCTCAGTAAAGGGGGCCTCTAAAGAGTTCTATATCTCCTAATTTTCGAAAGTTCTTGTGAAGATTTCTTTCGGCATCCTGCTGCTGGCTTTTTTGAATTCAAGCATTATGAAGAATTAATCACTTCTTTAACAAAATTCAATTCTTGAACAGAAATAAATTTCCCCAACTCCGACCATCTTGCGATGGCTGTCGAAATCACCCATAACCTTAATACCGTATTCATTTGTAATATTTGTGTACATGAACATTATTTAAATTTAACTACGGACTACGGATACATAGACACATGAATTTCGCTCTTCTTGTACGTTTGTTTTTGACAAATAGAAAGAGATGCATGAACCGTATTCTGAAAGCTTTCGTGAGACATATTTTCATATTTTGCGCAACAAAGAAAAGAATGAAGTATTTACTTGTGTATGTGTGCGTGTGTGTGTGTGTGTGTGTGTGTGTGTGTAAATGTTTCTAACACATTTAAATATTTACATCTTGAGAACAAGAAAATAATCACTTGCACTTAACATTACGTATAAATATGTAATGATTTTTGAGAATGTGTGTGTAAACAAATTTGTACTCAAGCTTAAAGTGACATGACAATGCGAACCATTGTCACGAGCACATATACAAGTAGCCAAGCAGGTTTACATAAATCCACTTTAATTGATGTATATGTAGACAAGCGGTTCTCTCTAATTTGCGTAGTTGCTACTTACGCACACACATTATGCATCTATTTTGAATAAGTATTTATCTTTTAGTTAAGTTTGCTCTCCTAACATAGCGAGATGAGAGCGCTTTAGAGACTATTTATGTAAGTATCTATTTATTTTGCTAAATGGGTGCCTAATTGTAAGTCTGCGTCCATGTGTAGAGACAGTTTAGAAGCAGGGTTTTCCACCTTAATACACAAAGGATAACAAGGTAATAGTGTACGTTGGTTGTTCATTGGTAGATTGACTACGCGATAAAGTTACTGGATTTGGTCTATTCTGGATTATTCTAGTAAGTGGGTGTGTCATTGCAAGCCTGGCTCTATGTGTAGAGAGAATTTATTGGCAGTATTACCCGTATTCACCCCTAAGCAATTAATAGTTTAGATTGACTACGCGACAGAGAATTCGTACTTCATCTATTTTCAGTTTATGGATATTCTCCATGTCATGTTTCTTGTTATTCCTCTTAGTCTTTGCCTTAATCGTAGCGGGACATTGTGATTAGTTTGTGTTTGGCTTTTCGAAGGCACATTAAGCGATTTCAGAAGCCTTGCTTTTCTATCAAGAATCCGATTTACGTTAGTTATGTTATGGCTGCGAATGGAATTTATTTGGAAAAATTTAAACTTTCATGTTGCCGTGAACTAATCGTCCTGTTTGAAAAGAAGAAATGAAAATCAATTCCTATCTTCTATTTGATGAAATGGCAGCTCTTTTGGAGACACCCTCACTTTATTCATATTCTACTTAAGTACTACGTCATTATGTCAAGAAAGTCTTAAGAAGAACTTTGATGAAAATTTTATTAAAAGAGACTATAGTTCTTTAACCGTTAAATTTCAGAGTACAATTTTTTTCTTTTTTAACCAACCAGAATATTTAATTTGTTTATTATATGTTTTCTTTTGCTGTGTTACTTTTGTGTTTTAATTTGGAAGCTTTTCATCTTCTATGGTGCTTTCCTTTTAAATGATTAATTCAAGGCTCGGACAGTAATGATAAGTAAATAATAATTTAATGAATCTCACTCCATTAACGTCACTGGTTAGTTTCTGGCTTATTGTCGTCGTCGTTACCTTTTTTATAATGAAGAACATTTTTTTATTATTTATTTATGCGCATCCGATTTGAAAATAATTTCGTCATTTAATTGCTGTTGTAAAGCAAAAAAAAAAAAACCTAAAAAAAATGCATTTTTATATCTCCTATCATTATCATCAGTTCGTAGCAACTTTTACATGTATTAGAAAAATGCTGTTTAATGACGTGTTGGACGACTTGTCGTAGACTACTTGAAAAAAAAGTGTCATAGCAATAATACAACTATTGTTTCTTTTATCATTATCGCAACAAGTACTCGAGAAGCAAGTAAACGCTTTCGGGACAGATATACGATTAATAATATTTTAATTTAACGTAATAACTGCACTAAGGAAAACAGAAACGGTACTTGAGTGACGGAATTCTTTCTTAATTAAGTAAAATATATAATATAGAAAGCCTTTGAAAAAGTTTACAGTCGCTAGTGTAGATTACATATCAGTAAAGCTTGCTAGATATTTGTGATTCCTTACAAAGACTATTAGTGAAAGTTAGCATATATGCCGCCTTACAACTGAGAATTGGAGTAGGAAATATTATAACACATGTGGGCTTGTGTGTTTTTCGTTGATACGTTCTTCTTCTACTGTCCGTCTACTGTGACAGTTTTGTTTACTCGTCTGTTTGTATTTTCCACTGTTCATCCATTCGTACTTTTGTCTTTATGACTGCTTGTTACACACTTTACCGTAGAATGAATGTGTATATGTTTTGTCAATATCAAAATCTGAATCGATTTAAGCATGTCCATTCGTACATTTGTTGTCTGTTTCACTGCTTCCGTTGGCACCAAAAGGAAGATGTCGAAGTCAACTTTAGCACGAACATTAGAAGTTTTCGATTAAAGGAATCGTTGAAAAGACACGCCTCCCTCTCCCCTCCTCCCACTCCATTAAAATACAAAATAAGATAACTGCGTTTTCAAAAGAAAAAAATGTGTTTCTCCTCTTTTCTTATAAACTGCAACGGATACAGCGATTAATATGTAAAGGAATTCCTGTGCCTGTGTAAAATGAAAAAAATCGTCTAAACCTAATCAAGATTAAAGAGGACCGGAATTTTATTTTATTCGTTTTTTTTTTTTTTTTTTTTTTTAGATAAACGTAGATATAGAAGATTCGGCCACAATCGCATATAATTTTGATACCTGCCTTTTTTTTGCTGGAGTAAGCAACAGCGGAAGTTATTTTTTCATTTTTATGCATTAAAAACAATTAATTAGACTTTTAAATTTTATTTTATACTATTTTATATTACAGCTTCCTAGGTTGAGAAGGAACCCCTTGATGTTAATACGACGCATATTTACCACTTTGAGCAAAGGCTTATTTACATATGGCTCAGTTCGATAGTGGAATGTTTTATCTCAGAATAGAAAAGACTTAAGGGCTCTGTGATAATCTTTAAAATGACGTTGCTTCCATTTTTAAACAGCAGGTAAGCTTTTTCTGATTCTGGCTGTTGGCCATTGCTATGATTAGTCAGATTGCTATGCTTAGGTAAGTGGTTACCCGCAGAGTCCTTTAGTTCTTTCTCTTCAGATGTTCTATAATTAATGTAACTATGTGTATTGGGCTATGGTCGTATAACTAGCAACAATCACAAAACAGTTTAAAAGTCGGCAATGAAACCTGTTTAGAGATTTGTCTGTATACAAAGGTATGCGATGTTATTTAAAACATTTTTCATTGCGAATTCATTTTTTATTGTTTATTTACTCCCAAAACTACGAGTAGTAACATCAATAAATGATTTGTTGACTATACGTACACACATATGTTATTTTATCATCAACTTTTCTACTTTTTGGACACAAACCATTTCGAACAACCAGCCAAACCACGTCAGTGTACAAAATTTCGTTAAAAAATTGCGTCCTATTGAGCACAAGAGAAACCAGATGGACAGACGGCCCTTGCATCATAAACTTACCATTTTTAGTACTTTCAGATCGAAGCGTGCTGGTCTTCAGCAACATCCAGAAAGACTTGAGATAAAACAAAAGTTTATTATGTTAATCGATTTTTATTTGCAAAGGATTCCTGTCGATCTATCGGTATGATGGTCTGTCTACCAAATTTCCATCTAAACCGCATGTTCGTATATCGACGTATCCATCCGTTCCCGTCTTCGCATCTCCATATGATCATCTATTCCCATTTCCCCTCGTCGATCTGTTCTCATGCCCGTATGTGCCTATGTCCGTGTGTCCACATGTTCGTTGAGCTATCTTTTCTTCTACCTGAATGTTCCTCCGTTCATTTGCACCTATGTACGCATGTTTGCATATCCGTAGGTCCTTCTGTCCTCCTTTTTATCTCTCCGGTACAGGCGCACGTTCACCTGTCCGAATGTTCGCTTATCCATAAATCCTTCTGTCCGCATGTCCTTCTGCTCTTCTTTCTTTCTGTCCTTACTTCCGCAGATTCTTCTGTCCTTCAGTCCGTATGTTTAGCCCGTATGGTTGCCGAGATCGCTGCCTGTCTGATGTCTGTCCAGCACTAATGAATTCATCGCGCTTTTCAACGCCTTCAAAAAAAGTAAGTTTTTACGTCATAAACTTACCATTTTTAGTACTTTCAGATCAAAGCTGTATAAAAGAAATAATAATTGTCTTGTAACGTTACGATGGCGTTTCTTCTCCTATCAGGATTCCTTGTGTGTCAAAAAGTTCTATTTTCTGATGTTTCAATGCATTAGTTGATAAGGCATAGTATTAATAGCTGGCCCTGAGCGGTTGTAATACTGCTGTAACTTTTTTTTTTTATCATTTCTATGTCATATTAAAGGTTTCTGTAAAGCTTTTATATAGTTTATGAAATAAACCTTGAAACAACTTTTCTCATGTTATATAATTGATTATTTATTTATTTATTTGTTTATTCCACTTATACACGATTTTTAAATTTTAAAGTTTTATTAAATTTTGAAACTATTACATATTAACTTACATTTACTTTTCAATTATTTTATATAAAATTGAATTGAATCAGTTTTAATTTGTGCTTAAGCATAGATTAATTTAATAATTCAATAGTAAAATATAAAATTATTTTCATTTGTGTGGAGATAGCGCCACATTGAGCTATTCATCTTCACGTTAACCAAAGTTTCAATGGTTTTATATCAAATGTTTCTTTATAAAACCACAAGCGTTTGTTTAAAAAAAAAACTGGGTTAAGTTGTTTAGGACTTACATAAGAATCACAGAAAGCGATACACGAGTTGTGAAAAAGCCTTTTAGTGGTTTGAAATATAAAAGCTTTGCCAGAACGTTATCAGTCATGCAGATGATTTGAATGCTCCTTTATATTCGGAGCGGAAAACTAGAGAGGATATTCTCAATGCCATCTTAGACACCGACCATTTAAGAAAGTAAAAAAGCTATGATGTGTTTTTTGTTGTAAGTGTAGAGAGCATTTGACTTGATTTTTATACTAAACGAAAGAAATTGTTATTGAATTTTTGGTTCATTTAGTTTGTTAATTGTTACAAATTCCAACGATCACTTTCTGCATACACGACATGAACAGGAACATCAAATGTAGGCCAAGCAACATCAAAATTTTAATTCACTTATAATTTTACTCACTTCTAAAGATTTCAAGCGTATTAAGCACTAGCGGACGGACGGACGAACGGACGGACGGGCAAACAAAAAGATTAAGATTTTAAGTTTAAGACGTTGCGAATAATTTAATTTATTTAATATAACTCTTGCTCTGGTGGTAAATAAAAATAAAGATGAAGAATGGGAAAAAGCATAATCCACACACACAAAATTGGAGAATATCTACTAACTGTGCAAACATTTTGAAGGCAAAATATTCAATATTTGCTGGAAATTTTGTGCTTTCAAAAAAAAGAAGAAAACAAAAAAGGAAACGGAAGAATGCTGCTTACATGTTAAGCACATATAACTATATAAACTAACATGAACGTACAAATATACATATTCAACAGTCAACAGCTAACAGCAATAAGTGGATGAATGAGCATTATTGGTGGGTTTTCCTCTTTTTTTTTTTGTATGGGAAAATTATGTATATATATGTGTATATGTACGCAATGTACAGGAATATATATACAAAAATACACACATAACATAAGTATGGCGTAGAAGTTACAGAGTTGAAAAGAAAAGATTTTATGTTCGTATATATCGTACATATATATATATATATATATATATATACATCTATATATATATGTGTTTGCATATTATTTTGTTTGTAATTCAATCCGTTAAACGATACAAAGTCAACAAAAATCTGTAAAGGAAGAAGAAAAATGAAAAGTTTTTGAAAGTTGAACATGATCCGTGCATGCATTCGTTCTGCATCGTATGTATTTCTAGTGAATATTGCAGTGAGATATGCGTGTCTGCAAGCAATATGCTAGAATTAATAATTCTTATGTAAAGTTTATATTGAAAATTATTTTTAAAGAATAACTGCAAATTATTTTGATCGAAATATAAAAATCGAGACAATACTTTTTTTAATTTTAACTTCAGACGAAATTTTTTTCTTTTTCTCCTGGACGTATTTTGCTTGTGCATGAATTACTTAAAGTGGTAAACTATGCTTGATGCTGTGTTCAGTCATGTTTGTCAATCCTTTTGTCGTCCGCTATTCGAGATCGCAATTCTAATTTGGACAGATTGCCTAGAAAAACGCACATTTAATTTGATTTCAAATTTTTTATTACTTCTTTGTGTTCGTTCTCAGATTAAGATTTAAAAGTAAGGAACTCTAAGTCCATTATATTAGACGAAGATTTTCTTTTCACTTGTTATGATAACAAATTTTTTGCTGCTTTCGGTCAGAACGCCCTATTCTCAGGAAGTCGGCTTCTTTTGGAGACAAATTAGTTAATGTAAACCCCTCAAATACTTGATTTGCCATAAAAGGGAGAAAATTAAATTTTTGAAGACGTAGTTTGCTGCTTTTGCTACACTAAACTAACGGTTAAAAGCGTTAGTAAAAAAAAAAAAAAAGTTGTGATATATGTTAGCGTTCGACGTTCAAATCTCAGGCGCGCTAGAGTTTACTTTGCTCGTACTTGCAAGCAATGCTTAGCCTGTAAAGACATAACAATCACCGATTGGGGCGTACATCGACTAGCTAGCGGGCACCTTTTCTCTACCTTCTTCTCTTTCATCACTTCTTTCTCACCGTCGCGGTCTTATATGAATAGCGAACATTCCCTGAATGTCGATTTTAAGGTTCTTTGGCCGACAAACTGTTTATAAAGTCAATGGAATTCTTCGAAAAAGTTGAAAATGTTCCCTTGACACCTTTCATTTTATTTATATGACGTCGCTGTTGCATTGCTAATCGAGGTGTACATAAAAGAGGATAAGAAGAGCATGTAGAAGGAGGAAAAGAATGGCGCTTAGTTATTGAGCACGTGAATTAACGGTGAAAAATTAAAAAGATGTTATTGCCATTTACGAATTCTTGCTGAAAGGAAATAGAGCCACTTTTGATCGGATAACGGGAAATGGATTACTTACTAATGTAGGGGTCGTCATCAGTGATGTTGTGCTAATTTTTTTTTACCGGAACGCTAATTTTTTTTATTTTTTTTTTTTTACCGGAACGCGTATATATAATTATATAGACAGGGCCGATCCTGGGTAGGCGGCCGCTCTGTGCGATCTCATGTCCCAAATTTGACGATGGGGGGGGGAGGGAGGGAGATTTTCCCCAATTTTCGCCTGTCCTCTAATGTTTATTATAAATTCTCGTTATCAGAAATGATTTTTAGTTCCGGAACGCGTTCCTGTCCAAAAAGGAAGTACCGGAACGACGTTCCGGAGCGTTCCGGTTCGACAACACCCCTGGTCGTGATCCAAGAGGAATCAAACTGCGTAAATTGTGGCAAAGGTGAGATCGATGCCAAGTAAGGTAACGTTTTATGTTTGGTGACCTTGGAAGGGAATTGCCCATCTTAAGCTGCCCCAAGCTAAGTAGAGGATTCAACCCGATCTTTACTATTAATTAATGCAATCAAGGCGAGCGTTTGAAACGAAGCTTTCAAAATTTAAACAAGAGGAAAGGCGTAATCTTGTACCGTGGCAGTATCAGCAAAAAAAGCTCAAATTTGTCTCGCCTACATATTCGTAATGGTTGGCAAAGGATCAAATTTAAAAGTAGACGTTATGTTGCCGCATTCATGATCAACGTTGGAAAATCATTACTACTTACTATCCACTGTACCTCCATAATTCACATATAGACGCAAAACTTGATATGTACATTAAGCACTAATCTCTTAAGTTCGAACTCGAAAATGGGGACAATTGGCTCCGCGCATACGCCTGCAATTAATGAGAACAGTAGCTAAAAAACCTTATCTACTGCTGATTCGAAGCTTTTTGCTAAAGTATATTACTCGGAACCATCTCAAAAATTACTACAGAAAAAGTTGTAATTGCATACGTGACACGCCGACATTTTTCATCTCAATAGTTTTAAAATTTGCGTGGATTACTAAGGGGCGATGGACATCAAACACGTAACTTCAAGAAGAAGACTTGCTGATTGGTATAAATAGATAGCCCATTTTTTTTTCTTAATTACGCAGTCACTTCGTATAACAGTTAATGGGTAATACAAAGGAGTATGGCTTTGGAAAAGGGTTGCAAAAGTTCATGAACAATTTTATTTGTTTGTCTTTCTTTACATAAATACATATTATTTTTCTCAATTACCTAAAAGCTGTTTTGCCAAAACACTAAGTCAAATCGAATTTTACAATCTATTTTTTACGAGAATAAGCTTTTCATTTGACCTTGCGATCAAATATCGTACGTAGGTGTATTTTGTTTATTGTTTGTCATATCTACAGGCGAGAAAATAAACGATGTAATAGTAAATGTAAATATATATAGAGATATAAAATAATAATTTATTGAACGGTTTCCTCGGTTTGTAACGCCACCTAGTGGGTAAGAGGCAATGGAAAACTTCAGCCCAAGCTGCACACAGCCAGTTTTTAGTTTTTCTTTTTTCCTTTTTGTTTTGTACTCGATTAAGTCTCATTCTTTATACGAAATACTTAAAATTATGTGCATAAAATAGTCATAAATACATTGAGCACTCATATGCATGCCCATCGCCCATGTGGTGCTGTATATATGTTAAAGAGGAATTTTACAATGCAAAAATTGCACATTAAAGATCATATAGTCATGTGCATGACAAACTCAGACAAAAACGCAAGAAGGCATGCAGAGTGAACGAATGTTTCACTATAATAATATGCTTGTTTACTATATTGGTTCTCTTGAGTGTAGAGGAGGAGTTGAACACATGGGTAAACCCAATATATATAATATAAGCTTTGCTTGCTGTCCATGTTGCCAGAACTTCACTTGATATGTTGCTTATTATGTTAAGTATTGTTTGCTTCCTATTGCGTGTACGTACACACACATATGCAATGGTAAATATTTACATTTTTTTGTTATTATTGTTTTTCGCTTGCTTTCTCATCTGAATAAGCGTTGCTTGTTTGCTGTCAACACCATCGAAAATATTGTAAGAAAACCGAAATATGTTCATAGTTTGCGCTTTTTGCTTTTTTTTGCCAAAATAGAAAATAACACCGAATAGTAGCAAATAACATTGCATGTTATGTATTAGGTATTATCTTTAGTCCTTTTTTACTGTTTTTTTCAACACTAGTTTTTCTTCATTTTTATTCCTTATTTTAGACATTTACAAAAAACAAGTAGTCCTAGTCAAATTTATTAAAGGAATTTATGAAATTTCTTTTTATCTTTTGAGTACGAAAATTTGTTATAAACAAGTAAAAACAAAGGAGGTCAGGGCTCCCATTAAATACCTTACAACGTCCTACAAGTATTCTTATAAAGACTTTTAAAAAAAAGGCGTTATAGGGGAAGTCGTCGAAAAACTTATCCGATCCAAATAACTCTCGGTAGCGTTCGTCATTCGGTTTGGATAAGTCAGTGCAAAAAATTTCATCGTAGTACCTCGAAAATTGGGGCCTGCAGGTATAAATAGACTTCAAGTCATGTCTTCTTAAATCAAAAAAGAAGAAAAAAACGGGAAAAATTTTTTAAAATATATTATAATTCATTATGATGGCGATTACACGAGACCTGCCTGCAAAATAACTTAATTTCCTCTAATATTAAGTCTTCGTTTTTTCCTGATCTAAAAACTCTTAAAATCCTCTAAAAACGTCTATCCTTGGATATCTTCTGCTTCTTACGAAGACATTTTTTAATGTGTATAAAATTTTGATTAATATAATTCCAGCACGCCATCCGAAAAATAGGCTCGAGCATAGCATTTTAAGGAAAACAAATATATCTTTAAATTATCTATTGTTATACCCTATTGCTTTTCTGGCACAGGGCACAGTGTTTTTAAATCAAACTAAGCTTGTCCGTTTGTCCGTCTGTCCATGCATATCTATGTCCAACCTATAGATGTAAATTTTTGAGGTATTTTGATGAAATTTGGTATACCGATGTGGTTTGGGCTAAGGACAAACGCTGTTGAACATGGTTCGGATTGGACCACTTTTATGTTACGCCTTGTTTTGAAAAGTCATTATATGTAAGGCGTTATGAATAACTGTGATAAGCGAAACGATGTTGGGTATTCAATGGTCTGCCGTAAAAACTTTCCGCGAAACGGTATTGTAATCCCCTTAACTAAACTCATTAGGAAGTTAATAGCAAAATGCGCAATTCTGCATCTTTTTTCACGTTATATGCCACATCGTGTTTGGTAAAAGTATATGAGGCTGGCGTGGATGTTTGCGACATTTAGAACGACTAGGGATAAGCCTGCCTTTTATTATGCCAATGCAACAAAAATGGTTTTCTCAATCTATTTCGGCTTATCTCCACATTTATTTGCCTCACGCTTTTCCATGTGTTTTTGGGTCAATCAATTAAACGACTATCGAGTCGGCATAGCCAAATGCAACAGAAAACAAGACGAACAGACGGACAGATAAGCTTAGAACGGTTCAGAAAATAATTCTCAATCGATCGGAATAATCAAAAGTAGATCTATGATAAGTCCTTGCGGATGTTATATATATCTACAGAAGCTTGTACCACAAGTGCAGTATACATATATAAGTATAAGTCACGAGATTAAATGTTTCTTAACAAACATTTGTAGAAGATATTATATATTGTTATGCTTACGAAGTTTGGAAATTTCCAAGGAGTGGAACCGTTTTTCAATATCTCTCCCCCATATATCTCCGTAGTAAAAAAAAAGAGAAACATTCTTACGGCAACAAAGTCTAATTTTAAGTATTTATGACGAAAATTGGTTAAAAGTAATGATTTGATATCTCAATTTAGTCTTTGGCTGCTTACGTCTTCTTTTCTGATCCATTGTCATGCAAACTTCTCGGATCATTGGGCACACTACAGTCACACTACAGTGGACAGTTATAGTTAAAGAAAATACACGTGCCATTATCACGCTTATCGACGGGCAGACAGAGTTTCTCTACCTAACCGGAAGGTCGTAATATCATGCCCAAGACCGGCATGTGCTTTTCCATCCCAATGGTCGACGTTTGGCTGTTTTATTTATTTATTTATTGTTTTTTGAGGTTTGTGTGAGTTGCCAAAAGTTTAGCACGATTGCCAAATTAGATGGACACACCCCAGGCAGTTACAATTAAAAACAGTGTAAGTGTCATTATTAAACTTATTGAACGACAGAACCATTCTGCGTAACTAGCCGGGTGGGTGCGATGTTATGCCCGAAGGTCGATCCCACCCCGTCCTTGGTATCCGTTCGCTATTTTATGGCATTTTTTTTCAATTTACGGAATTATTTCACGGATTTGCAAGGTATCGAGTTGTGTTGTGTAGATGTAATTTTACATGTGTACGCGTAGTCTTTGTTTGTTGGTTTTCCAAAGTTACTACAAAATATGCTTTTTTCTTGGGGCTCGTTGTGTCGTAAATGTAACCATTGACGAAAAGTCACATTATCAAGTTTGCCTCTTGCTTGTCTCAGCAAAAGGCGAGCTGTTCCGACTGACACTATCTACACTTCTTCATAGCAGATTTTGTACCGTCCCCTATGAAGCTAAATCGTGAAGACAACGACAGCCTAACATCCCACACAAGCAAAGAAAGTGTGCAACCAAAATGAATAAGAAATATGTGAGCAAAAGAAAACTTCGTTTACTTTATAAGAAGAAGACAAAAATTAAAAATTTTAAATCGTATAAAAAGCGCTAGTGGAGTCGTCTTCGATATGAAAGAGTCACACAACATGAAGATTACACAACGTAAACGTTCGAATTCTTATATTTACCGTTAAAGATCTTATGTTATCAAAAATTTCACAATAGTTTCAGAGGCGGACGAGCTTCTCGAATATGATGAGGAAATGTGTAAACTGTCTTACAAGACTCTGGCTTGAAGAATTTTTTGAAAGGACTGCGTTATGTGACGATAGATCTGATAGAATACAATAGGTTTCTGCAATAGTGAAACTTCTTATAAAGAACTTCCACTGTATCTTTAAAAATGAATTTCTTGTTATATCAATTACAAAATATACAGTGCCTTTTACATGCAAATGTATATACATTTTTCACTTTTGTCTCTCAACTTCTCAACTTGATGAGTTTGCTTGTGTCGCTATTACACATCTTCTTCCCTTTTCGTATGAGGGAAGAGTAAAAAGGGTAAAAAAAAAAATTATTAAATGGCATTTATGTAAATATTTAAGCAAACATGGCAATATTAAGTCATGTATCTTGTTTGCGTGTGTTTCATATGTACGTGTTCACAAATATAAACAAGTCTGTACATGGGATAAGCAAACAATTGTGAGTGTATATGTTTCCGAAATACAACATGAACTCTATAGTATGCGACGGAACATAAAGCGGTAATATCGTGCTTTACACTAAATGAGAGATGAACAAGTGAGCTAACTTACGACTCACGAGAATTTTAATTTCAGTTAAATCGTAAATATGATGTCTTTATACGAGTTAAAAGAGTACTTATGTTACCGAAAATGAGTTGTGATAGACTCTTGTGTGAAGAAAATTGCAAACGCTATTGGCATTGGCAGTCTGTTGGTTGTTTGCGCTATCGACAAGGTGGTAGTTATCGACGTGTTTTCTTCACTTTCTTCCTTTCTGTAGTCACTAGAAGTTCCAAAAAGCCCTACCATGGGGCACAGCTCATACGTGCAACGTCTGATGATGTAATTCGTATAGTTTCGATATTCTACTCAAGGAAAAGTGCAGAAAATTTTCTCCAAAAAACTGACGTGTGAACATTGGATGAAAACTCGAGCAACGTAAGTTTTCTTGTTGACAGGAGAAAAAGCAGTCTTTCTTTTTCTCCCTCCCTGGTTTACAACCATTCTCTCCCTCTCCATCTTGTATTCAATCATTCCCTTTCTTTTTCTCTTCCTCGCGTTTTCTGTCATTCTCACTCCATCACTCTCTCCCCCTCTCTTTCCCGCTTCTCTTTGTCCTTCCGTCTTTCTCTTGGTAGAGCATAAGTGTTGCCTGGAAGCAAGGTTTCAATATTTATAGCGCCCTCCTTAAAGGGCGCTCTTCTTTGTACCTGGTTTATAAAAGATTCGATTTTTTGATCACCTTTGCTTCCCGTTGCGTATATTGTTGTTACTGCATGTTTGAGGTAACTTAAAAATTCTGCCCCGTAAGGGCTCAATAAACGTTTCTTTTGTATTAGTAAAGGCAGAACTGCTCGCTTATTTAAGCGATTGTAATGACAGCAAGTTGGCGTTAGTGCGATTATCGTGAAAGCGGTCCGTTTTACGTATACGAATTTGGCTGCTCCGCGCGACACTTTGAGTGTTTAAAAGAAACTCAAAGAAATGTAACTAAACTACTGCGAAAAAAAGAAATTATAAATACTTGTCTAGTGGTCATATATTTCCATTGCAGACAAGGATTTCAGGGTTGGCTTTTTAAGAAATAAATTGGACTTTTAAGAAATTAACTCTGCCTAATATTGCACTGCACTTAGTATTAGTTCGGTGAATTTGTATCTTAGGCTAGAAAAAACTGAGGTTCGGTGAGCAGTGATTTAACACATGGCGATGTCCTTTATGGAATCAACCTAACAGAGAAGTAACTGTTTTTTACCAGGTTTCTTGTAATGCTATGATAATAGCTTGTCATGTGTCCTCAAATATAGGCGTGTAATATACTTTTAGAAGCTTATAGAATTGAACATTCCTCTGGGATTCATGACTTCTGACATGATCTTTTTGCTGGATATTACTTAATCCCCTTCTATGGATATATTTTATTTATTTTTTTTAAGCAGATTTCTTTGCAAATCCATCTAAGTAATAGAAATTTTGCCCAACTTTGTTGCAAATGTTTCAATTTTGAAATGTATGCTTGCCGTTGCGTATGTGTGCGCTTATGCATGGATTGATGCTTTGTCAACATCACATTTATACATTTCATGTATTTATGGTGTTTATCACATTCATTTGGTAGAAACAGTTTCCATTTAATGATCATAAGTCTGCAATAATGCCATTCTCGTTGATATCTTGGTGACCACTCAATATTATTTGATAGCAGTAAACATACCAACAACAACCTGTCTTTAGTATTGAAGACAGCAGAGCAAAAGAAAAGGCAAACAAGAAGGACCCGAACTGATAGAGATGTAAAATTTCGTGTATGTTTTATTAGTTCTTATCTGGATGGAAGAATGTTTCGAAATGATTGCCAATTTCATAAACAGATTTAGTCTATTTATGAACTATGTTCCGTAAACAGGAATGAGATTTCATTTCTCTTTTGGTATGTGATTGCATTCATACATAATTTTACTGTCAATTTTGTCTTGGTAAAATTATATTTGCTATAATGTCAAGATATCAATTTTTTTTATTTTATCTACAGTCATGATTATAAATGTGTGTTTTAAGGTAATGTTCCGACATTCTCTGCTTCGTTATGACACTTAGTCTGAGAAGATTGCCTGTCCGAAGAATTGACAGTTCGTAGAGTGAATTTTGAATAATATTGTTTCGTTTTACATTGTATTCTCAATATTCCTCAAATTACGTTTGATATGATATCTTGGAGAGCCAAAAAAAAAAAAACAATATATAATTTGTTGGTATAAGTCAGCTAAAATGAAGCGTTGGAGCTGTCCCAACTTTCAATGGGTGCCCCTCAGCACTTGTAACTAAGAGCCGCAACAAAAAAGGTGATCGGGAAAATGACTCAAAAGATCATCATTGAATTACGTCTGACAAACGAAAATAAACTTTATTGGCGATTAAAAATTACAATTAATTTAAAGTAATTAAGATCATGTAAATAAAATTTGAAGTATAGTTGCGATAGCCAACAATCGAATTTGCAAAATATCACAATTTAAGATTATGTCGCAAGAAAATGCAAAAGACGACACACTTTGAGTGGATTGAATTGCAGCTGCATAAGTGAACATACAAACAAACACGCATAATATAATGCACACTGACATTTGTAGTTAAATGAATTTTAACAAATTGGAATAAAATGAATGCCAGAGAATAAATTCTAAGACTAAAGTGTTAAAGCATTAGCACCTAAGACTATCGGCTTTATTGAAAACTCTACCGCATTTGAGATTTGAACGCACGACCATTCCATAGTTATTCGAGACCATTTGACCCCACTCTGCCACTCAAGCGGGCATACATATATAAAATCTAAATTGAATAAAATATATATTAAATCTAAACAACGTTGCTAGCACCGGGCTGTCTTCACAATACAATCAAATCACGTAAAACTTTATTTAGAAACTTGGAAAAACTATTTCAAGAAAATTATGTATTTCTAAAGATGAAAAGGAACTTATTTGCAGAGCAACAAAAGATTGGTCATTCCACAAGAATTCGCACAACACACCTGGTTAACCGGTTTTCTTGAAAACCACGACTCCTACGTTTGTCGAATCCTTGGCTAATAAACTTTTCAAATAGGCGGAGAATATTAAATATTGTTCTCCTACTTCCTTTTCTACTTCTTACACCTAAGGTTTGCAGTTTTAATTCTTATCAAGGAAATTGTGTTAACATCTTCATTAAAGGCCTGTCTATACCTTATCAGCCTGGCGGGTAAACCATTGAAAACCTTTAATTGCTTTTTGTTCTACGATTTTTTCTCAGATTAATGCCATATGTGAAAGCACTTTTTATCGGCTCTTAACAATCCCCTCAAATATAGCCTTATTTTTTTTGGTGTCATAAAATTCTTTAGGGTTAATTCATGTGATGCCAAATATTGATCTTCTCGTTGTACGCCGACCCATACAAATGCTTTAAAATTGTGTTAGTTACGCGGCTATGCCGTAAGATAAAATGTATCGCTCGTCTTGAAATTCTACTCGATCGACTTTATGAATGGTTGAGCCACGAAGGCGCGACTTTCAAGCCATTTCGATGCTGCTGCTGCTTTTGATGAGCTATACTCACTCAACACATTACAAATTTGTTCGCAAGCTTGTTAGGCTTTTTTCGAATATGGCAAATGCGGGAATAAAGCTGTTTTTAAATTATATTTCTGTGTTGACTTGATTTCAACGTCTTCATTTAATTTCAAGAAGCATACCGTCACCCTGCCGCAAATTCTCACAATAACGCGAAAAATGCTAACCGATCAACGATTTACTATCTTTTTTCCGCCATCTCTTCCTTTTCAATTTACAGATTTAGCAAAAGAGGAAAGTCGAAAGAGACCTAATCTGATGGACATTCGATAAGCTTCAGCAATTCACAGTCTTTCAATTCATAGTTAAATTGCATCCTAATATAAGGAGTAAGAGGTAAGAATATCAGACCGATGGCAATTAGGAGAACAACATTGCAGCGGATCACAGCCCATCATTAAATATCTTACACCATTCCACATTTACTGAAATATATCAGTGCAGAAAATTTCATCAAAACATCTTACAAATTGCGGTCTATAGGTTCAGCACAAAAAAAGAATGCGGCGGACATACGGACACGCAAATTTAGATTGATTCGGAAGATGATTCTGAATCGAATGGTAGGCCTGTCGCAAGTCCTTGTAAGTGTTGCATACATCGGCACAAACTTAATACATCTCAATATATCCTTGTACCATAAGTGGTGTGGGGTATAAAAATAGTTAAAAAATTTGGGAGAATGCTCACTCACTTCTCATATAAAAAAATTAATAAAGAAAATTGATGAAAGTTTTTATGAAATGTAGTAATTAAACGTATTTTGTTTCGACCGACCGACCGACGTAAAATTGTTTGTAAAAATAAATATCTACTACGAATATTTCATGCAAATGTGTGTGCAATTTAATTTTGCTTCAAGTGTTTCATATGAATTCTGACAACTATTTTCGCATTCGAATGCCTGTCTACTGCATATGGAAAAGTAAACAATGAGAAGAGACTTGTAATCATGAAAATTTTGCACATTCGCATGCCAAACTACCTACACATAGCCGTACGTAAATAATATTCAAGCGTAGTATATGTGAACAGCAATTTTGTATAAAATCAACAACTGAAATTAGATCGTATGGTCTACAAAACCAACGCGAACGCGTAATTACTGAATTGCGGCAGGCACTTAAATAATGTTGATATTTTGGCAGTCTGTCTGTTCGACAAGCAATTCGTCAATTTAAGAGTATCTAGCTTAAGATAGTAAAGCCCGCGGTTACGAAATTTTATGTTGATTTAAGGCTCTGACATATAAGAAAAACATTCCAAGTGCATACATCGTCAATGTAAAATCGTATGGATAAGTCAGAGCTGCAGCCCACACAGCAAGTTTGTCAGTCAGGTGCTTAAATTAAAGTCATGCATAATTATTTGACGTTGAATGCAGTAATGAAACCTTTTTTTTGCTCGGTTAGGCGCCACCTAAAGCTTTGTTTTTTAACATTTTAAATATCAGTTTCATGCAATATGTAAAGAAAAAAATCAAACCATTTCCAAGATAATTGATGAGAAAAACAACCAAAAGACCAAGAGAGAAGTGTATGTACACATCGAGTTTAAAATGAATCTTGGGTACCAGCTAGTGGTACCAGATGCAATGCTGTGCTTTAACGGGAGGTTTTTTAAGGCTATTGCTTATCACGAAAGACAACCTGCTTCAACGACGTTCGTAACTTATGGCATTCTTTCTCAAAACCCGGTTTTCATGGCGTCAACTTTAAATGCCGATCAGCAGCACGCAGCAAGACTGGGGTTTTAAAAAGGAAGGAAAGTAGAAGGACTTGTGAAGAAGTTTTTCAATAGCTTTCGTTTTCTTCATCATCACAGTGAATGTGTGAAAACATGCGATTATCATTTGACCTTCAGACTCATAAATTTTTCTATTTTCTACGAATCGATTTCAAAAATTATATAAACATTACGATCTGATAACCATTGCATTACCTTTGCAAAGAAGTAGGGTAATTTTAGCGAAAATCTTCGGCTTGGAAAAAAAAGTACAGTGAAATTTCTTGTCACATTTTTCTATTACATTTTCCTTTTAATCGAATTGAATTTTATTCAAGTACATAGCAGAGAGAAGACCTAATGCCGTTCAGGAACAAAAATGACTTATTATTTTCCCTTAAATCAACATCTATAAAAAAGACAGCCAGTCAGAGGTATTGAAACAGGTCACTAGAGCCGGATATAAGTTATGTTAGTTTGTACGTGCATCCGTGATCGCAACTCCCTATTACATAGTGGCATGTTGCTGGTATTCTAGACATAATACGTAAAACACTTTTTTTGAATCTTTGGTGGAATTTAGTCGGAAGGATGAAGATCACTGGCCTTTTTTATGCAACTAGCTTTATTTTTTGTCTAATTGACCGTAGCGGGCGATAGTGCATGCCCCAAATTTCAACAGTTCAAAATAACTTTTTACACTCATCACCGAAGGATGAAGGATTTCGTCGAAACATCTGCAACGCCTAGAAGGGTGCTTCGGAGATCGCACAAATATATATATATATATTCATGTACGTTCGTCCGTCTCTCCGCGTAGTCGTCTATCAGGCTTTGTAATATCTGTTGCAAACGTTATCTTGGCCGCAAAATGAAGCTATCGATATTGAATTGAGCAGAAACTTTGAACGTGCATGTCCGTAAGTTGGTATTTATAAAGGACCAAATCTGTCGAAGCACAAACCTACGCGACACCTGCGTTTTTCAAAAGAAAACAAAATTGGTTTTTTGCTCACTACACATCACCTAAACCAAAAAAGATACAAAAATTTTGAACATATATTCTAAGGGCGATGCTGTAGTACCTGTACAAAAATGGGAAAAATTCACCACGCCTGCTCACTATCATAGTGTATCCACGTCGTTTTTTTTTTTCAATGCCTTTATAAGGCGTAGGAGCAAGTTTCAAAAAACCCATTAAGTATATAAATTCGTGGCCAGTTTAACATTTCGAATATTCTTAAGCCTGTCTGTCTATTCATTCCCCCATTCATCTGTCTGCGCAACTGTGTAGTGTGTACAGTAAACATTCCCCCATTAGTGAAAATAAAGATATCGCCTACAAATTTGTAAGACAAGTTGAAAAAGACCAAACTTTTTATAAAACACGCCTACAACAAGTCCACTCCCCTATTTAACAAAAACTAGGAACTTGTTTGCTTTCCGTGTTGTTTACTTGTTAGTCATAAAGTACGACACATACATACATATAAATTTCCACTTTTATTCTGAAAGTAGAAGAAATCAGCCACGCCCACCCGATATTATAGAGTATGAAAATTTAGTTCTTCCTTTTTGTTTAGTGTTTTTAGGATAACGGTGATGGGGCGATGGGAGATTTGGTCATGACTGAACATAATTTTTTCACCTTTTTTATTTAGTTCAGTTTAGTGACTTTTGAGCACACAATAGTTCTTTTATTCATCAAAAACAGTCGCGCTCTAAGCTCTTAACTCTAATGAATGCTCGAATCTTATTTAAGATTGGTTGAAAGTGAATACGAATATTGATATATATATATATATATATATATAGGGATGTAAACATGGGCATTAAAGACTATGAACATAACAATGAATCTGAACAGAAATACGACTAAGAATGTGAATATGAATATGCTCAATATGATGAATATGAATATGACTATGAACATGATTATGAATATGATTATTAATAAGATTATGGCTATGGATACAAATACGACTATGAATGTGACGATGACTGTGATCATGAATATGAGTATGAATATCGATATGAAGAGGGATATGAATATAAACGTGAATAAAAATATGACTGCGAACGTAGTTATAAATACACTTTGAATATGAATTTGAATATGACTGCAAGGAGTAAAGGTGTATAATTTTGCTTCCGCTGGTTTATTTTCGAAATACGAAGGTTTATTGTAAAAAACTGATTATAAATTTACTATTAAAAACATTGTCAAGTAGAGATAGCATGTGTTCCGTGCGGAAGAAGCGAGTGATCTTTTAGGACTGGCTTCAAAATGAATCATATTTTGGCATGTTCCTAACAATTGAAAAAATTATAAGCCATCTACTGAGATCCGTATTAATCGGCAGGAATAATGTCTGCTGATAGCAGTGTGGAGGGTTGGTTTTAGGTTAGAGCTGCAAATATTTGCCGAGCCGGTTTTGCTCAGTATCTGGGGCTGAATATCTTCATACCGAAAAATCACAATACAATGACTTTTGGCGTCTCACGTGCATTTTTCGTCGCAATTACATGAATTAATTTTGATGCGTTCCTTGATGATGATTTCATTAGATGAAACAAGGCGTCATACTACACATCCGGCTGATGCTATTAAGTGAAAGTGTCATGGATATTTAGCTTTATCGCTGCGCTTCCTCTGCATCGTGGTTGTTTGGGTTTTCACTGTTCATCACTCGTAAGAATTTCGTAAAAGTGCACTTCAAATTAATCAGGAGAGGTAAAGTTTCCCGCAAATGACTTATTTCGGCACCTATTCAATGTTCCAAGGAACTGTGTTGCGTACGCTTAGTGCGATGATTTGTACAGTGGCGTGTAACTTAACGATAACGCTTTCAAATGAAGAAGCCGTAGCTTTATTGGACAACCTACAGAAGGTGCTACTTGCACTCTCTCTCAGAAAACAGCGGAGCATCCAATATGAATATGACTATAAATATAAATGTGAACGCGAATATTATTAGAGAAAAAAATGCATTTTACACCTTATCAATTAGTTCTTGATGTCCCTCTCTTTTTCCCCAGTAAATGAGTGCGGAAATTTATCGCCATCCGTCGTCCTTTCTTCCTTTAAGGTTTATTTCTTTTAATATTAGCTCTAACTAAACCTGTTTTACTCAAGTAAGCGCAATTATTTAACTAATTTGTTTTCATCATAAGTCGCACCGTAACATTTGCTTACTAATTTGTTTAAGAATTACTTGTTTTTCTTTTTTTATGCTTTTTTTCAAGACGTCTTGATGTGTTAGGTGTTGCTTTTTCTATGAATTTAAACTTAATTACAGACAAAAATCCAAGTTTATTTAGCGTATACTTTGAAGTAATTTTGAGTGATATCCCAAATTTGCCCCTGCTTTGTGGCCAGTCGCGCTTTTTATGTGCATCATAAATATATTTCATTAACTTAACCGTTAATGCGAAATAGCGGTGCGTTGAAAGAGTATGAAAAAGCCGATTGGGGCCATTACCATTCTGCTAATATGACTATTTCTTATTGCAAGCAACCAACCAGATGTATGTTTAGCATTGGCTTTTTCGACATGTGACTATAAATTATTATTTTACCTTACTGTGCGGAAAATAACGCCCACTTAAATCATTTTCTAAACATATACACAATACATCGTATGCCTGCATGCCAATATATTTATATGCCCTACTACACGATTTAACATGTACACAAACCTTCACTTTCCTATGTAATGAACGTAACTTGTATTAAACTTGTACGAAACTTGCATTCATCTTGATTTAAGTGTTGCGGATCGTATAAAACTATAGAATATATACGTATTGGGGTTGTGCAGATTTTTTTTTTTTTTTAGTTCAAGTATACAATTGTTGTCTGAATCAATTCTAATTTGAAATTTTCCTCATTTTCGCCTTGTTTCGATTGATTTTCTTCCACATTGATCGGGGGGAAATTTAGCTGACTTTCAAGCTTGAAGTGCAATATTCTATCAAATGTAAGCATTGCGTCTTTTATCTTAATCTTAATGACGAATTGTAGGATAAGTAATAATTGTAGGTTACAAAATGAATAGTTTGAGTAGTATACCTGCAGCTGTATAAACTATAGCAGCAAAGGCGTTGAACTAAAACATGCAAATCTCTTAACAACAAAGAGAAAAAAGACTGTTTTTGTGCGTACGTTAAGTGTGTTTGTGTTTAAGCGGATACTAGTGTAGTAGTGAGTACCCAGAACCCACGCAGGAGGTATAGTAATCGTTTTCATTTTTCTTTTTTCCTCACTTTTTTCCGAGTAGGTTTGCTAAAGTATCAATGTTAGCAGAAGCTAATGTTATATTGCAGCAACACCTTTTGGAAATAGATGAAAAAGTAATGTTACCTTAATTGGGGAAATAACCTCAAGTATTAAACGCCAATTATGTAAAAACGTATTAGTCTTAAAGCGGATTTATAACGCCTACTATGTCAGTTTGATTTTTTCTGTTAACGTCGCAGATGTCACTTAATCATCATTTTAGTATCATTTTGGAATCAGACTTGCATTAGGCTTTATCGTAAAGTGGTGCAGTATGTTAGAAATGAAAATAAAGGCAAATTTCCGTCTTTTTGTATCCCACACCACAGGTAGTAAAGTACATGCAGAACATCCAGGAAGATTTCTGAAAAATCTATACTTTATTATACCAAGCGAATCAAACTCAACGTCTGGATCAGTTTAAGCAATTCTGTCCGTCTGTCCCATTAGAGTCTACCCATATAATCTTAGGCTCAACCTTAAGGCCGCATTTTCGATTTATTCGGAGGAAATGTGATATAATCTTTTTCGGCTTTTTACACAAGAAAGTACGATAAGAAGGAGAAGAAGTGTTTGCACAAAATAAAATTTGCGTTATTTATATTTCTTGACAAAAATCGGTGAATGTAGTAAATTTTCTGGCACACTAAATACACATAAAAAATCTAGATATAATGTGATCATATCTGGAATCCCCTCATATGTAGGTTCGTATATAAAATAAGCCTTTAAGGGTCGCAAGAATATTTTATGATGAAGACCGTAACCAAAAAGTGAGTTGACATAACAATCGACGTAGCCGTAGTTATCGGGGCACTCCCAACATAGGCGTTTTCATGAAGCGTAAGTCTTTATATGGCAACTAGCTAAGAGTTTTAATACCTTATGACCAAAATAGTTGAGCAATTATGTATTAAGTAAGGCAGTGTATGGTATTTGATAGTCGGCCTTACCATACTCCAATAATTTGTCTCTTTTTCGATTTTGTTCTAGTTTTTAAGCGTGACTGTAGATGGATTCCACTTTTTTTAAATTCCGTCTGCCTTGCAAGGTTGCGAAAGAGTCTGACTGACAGTAAGAGAAAATCGATTACTTCACTGCTCCGTTTACTCTACAAGTCAGTGATGAGTTTTTTTCGTTACTGTCAACAAGCTGTGATAATAAAAATAGAAGAATAGTGTGCGCTTTCACGGAATGCCTCGGAATTTTGCACTTCGTTCGCCCATGTCTCTTTTACACATTCATGTTGCGAATGATCCCCTTGTAATCACAGTAGCTATTTGTACCAAGCAATGTATATTTATGATTTTGGCTAATTTTCTCAGCTGAGTGAATTAATACTCTATTAATAATAATTGCGTTCCCGGCATATGGCTGCCGAATAATGCCCAAGTAGCGCTAACCGGAGTAGCAGAGGTTAAGAGTACACATTGATTGTCCTATTTGCAAGAAATTTTCTAGTCGCTCACGTTGCGAAAGTTTTCTTCTCCATTCCGGACAATAAAAAATAAATTTCTTTATAGTGTAGCATTATCTTGGAGAAATTAAATTGACAAAATTGCCAGGAGTTATAATAAATTTTTGATTTACAAAAAAATTAATTTTTGAGTGCCAACTCGATGGTCATGAGGTTCAAATTGCAAGTCCAATAGAGTCTTTAATAAAGCCGATAACCTTAGACGCTAGTCTTTTAGGATTCAAGTCTTAGAATTTAAATCTCTGGCTAAATCGAACAATAAGTGTAACAATAACAACAAATTTTTGAAACATGAAAACATAAGTAAATTTTCCTGCATCTGTTAATAAAAAGTGAACTTCGGTTGATGAGGTAACTTCTTCGTAATAATTTTTTGTATTCTTTTTTTTTCATAGTTTCGGAGGAAAAAGAGGAAACAAATCGCTTGTAACAAGTTGTGCTTGTACAGCATGCATGTCAAGCTCAAAATATGGCAACATTTGCAAATTTGTCGTGTTTTCTCCACATTTTTTTTTTCTTCTTTTTATTTTTTTAGTCAGTGGTTCGTAAAGTAAGCGACAAGTAGAAAATGTTACAAGACGTGCGAATAAATGTTCGGGGAAGTGCACAATTTTATGTAAGTGAATGTGCGTACGAGTATACAAATGTCCGGCGACACTTGTTGGAAAACGTTAAATTTTCTTTTACCCAGACTGGAAGATTAATGTTTCAAATGAATGAAAGAACAGCATTTTCTGAGGAAACATTTCAAAATCAAGTGCTTACGAAAATCTTCCTTCAAAATGAACGAAAGAACAGCATTCTCTGAAGAAGCATTTAAAAGTCAAGTGCTTACGAAAATCTTTCTTGATGCTTGCACTATGTTGTATTGCTGTATTACATCATTCGGGATACAATACACAATAAAACGCAAATAAAAGCTAACGTTTTGCGCTCTTGAATGTAAAGGTTTCTTGTTTATTAATTCTTTTTCTCTCGTTTTTTGTTTATTTTGCTTTTGTTTTTTTAAAAAGTTTGTTCATTTTCTGGCAACATATTTATCATATTGTAATATGATTATATTGATTAGGGCTAAAGTAACAGAAAACATGAAACAATGTATTGAAGAATAACTATTTTCTTAATTATGTTTACCTTAATAGCTTGCCTCCTGCCCACTCTCAGCTGTTTGATTTTAATGTCAACTTTAAGGTCTAATATATATCTTGTTAATATGCGAACTCAATCAGTAGTTAGCTTAGTTTTCAGAATAGGAAAAAGTCGCTGAGAGAAGATAAACGTTGTACCGAATCAGTTTCATAGATCGACTTATGTATAAGGGGCTATACGCCTACAGACACAATTAGAAGCATGAACATTGACAACTAATTAACCATTCTATTTGAAAACCATTTGAAGCAAAGTCGGCTAGTAAATACACTACACCACTTCGACTTCTACAATTTTTCGCTAAACTTCATCGTAAAATGTCGAAAACTCCAATTGGTTGTAGTATAACGAGTTAACTTTCGTGAAAACGTTTATATAGGGAAAATACCATAAATAGGTCTATGTAGACCAAATTAATAAATAGGACTAAAATCCAACCTTCGTGTAATTTGTCAAATCAGTATTTTGCGTCAATTTCCTTTATAGGGATCCACAAATTTTCACTTTCTTACTATGCAATAGTTTATTTGTGATAAGAAGACCAAATAGAAGGAAAGTTTAGAAATGGTATAATTCTTTCGAGTTCCTCCATGCTTATCTAGTAAGTCAAAAGACTAGTTTTCACTAATATTGGACGAGGTATATTAATAATTTAAATTTTTCGCTCTGCTAAAATTTTGCTCATGACTTTCAAACACAAAAACACTTTGGCAGGCACTACATATACAGAGGGACAGATATGCTTAAAGAGATTCAGGAAATGATTCCGAATAGGGTTTGTATACTAGAATATGGATCTATCCCGCATTCTTCTAGGTTTTCTGCACACATGAGCAGAAATCTTAAATCAAGGAGCGTAAAGTGTACATACTTTTCAGAGGTGTCTGCAAAATAAGATCCTAAAGGGTCTCTTATCGATGAAAGCCAGTTTAAAGCCTGAGATTAGAGATGAGTTGAAAAGGCGATACTTTTTCTTTTTCACAAGCAATCCCACGGCCATACTTTCGTCATTCACCCGAGCGAGGGGAGGACCATGCACAGCACGAAGCGAAAAGGGATCTCAACTATCAGCTGGAACATAGTTCAGCTGACCACGAACAAGATAGGAGATGGAGATTACACTACACAGTGTTTAAGCATTTAATCTTCGAGTTTATGATAGAAGCATTCACTGTCATATTGTCTGTCCACAGTTCAGATAGGATCGTTGCTAACAAAGCTTGTTTTGTAGCGGTTTATATCAAGTATTCGGAAGTCCCTTAATGCTCGCCATGGAACATTTGTACTTACTGGAAAATCGTCCTGTGACGAGCAAAGTTACCATCAGTCTATTGTAATTTTTACATTCAATTATGAATAAACGTGTGAAACCAAATGAACAAGGTTTCGCGCAATAAATGTTCCAAAATTTTTGAGTTGGTATAATACTACTACAGTTACAGCATAAAACGCCCCTAATAAGACCAAAAAAAGACAAAAGCGTTACTCACAACAATAGCAAATAAATTTGAAACGCCATCGCGAGTTCATTGCAAACAAACAAGGAAAAGGAATGTTTTATTTTTTAAACCTTTACCACAGCAAGTAAGGTTTTAATGAACGTTGTTGGTGTCGCTCAATTGGTGGCGATCGTGCCAAGTCAATTACGGCAACACAATTTTAAGACCCTTTTGCTGTGATTGTTGGTTATATGGTTGCTATTGCTCTTGTTATTGTGTGTATGAAGGTAGGCAGATATTGCATGTCTTGCATGTCTGTTTGACTTGTTCGCTGTTCACTCGTTAAACAAATCAGAGGCGCTAATAAAATTGTAAATAAGCGGCAAATGTTATAAGTGAATAAAATTTACCTTAAATCATAAACACACGTACATATTTTTTTTTTTGTGCAGATGTTTTATAGCAGTTGTTCCAAAGATCATCATGTATTCGCTTGTACGCCACCCACAGGTTTTTTTTTTTATTCGCTTATTTTCAAATGTCCACATTTCAACGTTACGCGAATTTATACTGTTTTTGAAAGTCATAAATTACAAACAGCTCACTTAAAAGAGAAATATATATGAAGGAAAAACAAACACGTGGGTGCAAGGTTTGTAACGAAACGTAACTATTCCTGTTTAGAACTTGATAGCAACAGCGGATCATATATGACCCTTTAAATCGTAAAACTTTTCAATTATAGTGTTTTCCAAAAAATAGGTGTCGTTTTAAATTTCGTGCAAATCTTTCACGGTCAACACAAAACTGTCATTGCGTTCACATTTGGGAAGTGAAACTTATATGGTTTTCAGATATAGTTTTATATGTACACGGACAACGCATTGAAACGGTAAAAACATTTACACAAAAATTTTAAGCAAAACAAGTAAAATCACCAGAGTAGCATACCGTTAACTATCCTACATCACTTCGTTCAATACAGTTTTCCATATAACGACTTTTCAAAGCAAATGCGTCTTATAGAAACTGGTCGAAACAGTGGCAAAATGATTCAAATGATTTTAAATAACGGTCCTGAGACCAAAACATGGTGGTGTGCCAAATATCACCATCAAAATATCTAAAAAAATTGCCAGTAAAAGAAGACAGAACGTACAGACAAGCTTAGAATCACTTTCTAAATTGATCGCTGTAACAAAAGGTCTATCTAAAGTCCTTCTGGGTGTTGCATACATCTTTCCATGCTTAATACACCCTTGTACACCAAGTGGTGTAGAATATAGTTATTCAGAACCAAGCAGAGCCATTTTGATTTGCAAGCAAAATTTCCGCGCCCGGGACTTGCAAAATCTAAAAGACATAATCGAATCACAATGAATGGCAGCTTCGCGCGATTTTTCGGGTATGTAAGTACTTTTTTTAAAAAAATTGCAATTCCGATTACTCCAATGAAGGAATTACATTACCGAAGGATGTTCATTGACCTTTTTTAGTCTGAAATTTATAGCTTGATTGTAAAGGACGTGAAAGAATGACTTGAATAGTTTTAAATGACACAAGAAACATTTAAGGCTGAACTGGATTAAGTAAAAAACTCCCGCCGTTAATTCTAAAAGAATAAATTCACTTACGCCTATAGAAGTTACAAGTCCAGCAAAACTAAACTAAACTATTTTTTCAAATGCATAGATAGCGGATATAAGATCGATATAAGATAAGTTGGAAAAAGAAAATCGTAAAATTTTTAAATCTATCTTGGATCAAAATCTAAAAATACATTTTGTTTGGCAGGCTGATTTACCTCTTTGCAACACAGTCATAACGTTGCAATTTTATGCCTAACGCCTTACATGCTATTCGTAGAAGAAAACAATGTGTATATTAATTAACGTTGGGGATTGTCAGCCATCGCGGAGATATTCACACTTCAAATATTCGAAATACTTTCTATATGTATACGTAGGGTGGCTGACACGTCTCCGACTTAAACATAAAAATTCCAGCATTTACCAACACAACTTGAGTTACATAATTGCTTATGATAAGTGTTCATTAAAATTTCAGCCACCTTGGAGACGCAGCTGTTGTTTGATAATCGTGGATGTGTGTAGTCTTGTGACGATGGGAAAATTGAGAACAAGCAAATTAAAGATGAGTTGGACATTGTATACGGGATGATCATCTGCATCATCATTTATTAACGTGAAACTTTTGGTAATTGAGTTGACCAGCTTGGATATGGCTAAATGTTTAGGATGACTAAAGATTGCTGCCAAAAACAGGAAACGATTTGGCCAAGCCATGCTGGCTGACCGCCGAATTAATATCGAAGAGACGGCGGAGGCTATGAAGAAGAAAAAGGTGATGGCACGTTGGTTGCCACCGTTGTTCACAGTGGCACACAAATACCGGTTCACAAATCGATGATTATAATGGCAAAACTGTAGGGATGCCAGTTCGATTCGTTGCCACGCCGAGCTTATTTTCCAGATCTAGCCTCTAACAGCTATTATCAGTTGACAATTCTCAAAGGAATGCTCTAGGGGAAACGATTTCGATAAAATGACGAGATCATTGTGGAAGCTGAAGCATTTCTTGAGGGTTCCGACAAATCGCTCTACAAAAAAGATGAACTACTAGAGAAGCAGATCACCGATTGTGTAAATCTCGGAGTAAACTCCGTTCATTAATGAAGTCGGATTTTGGTCAAAAAGCGTTTCGTCTTACTTAGGCCAGAGACTTTCTAGAAAGCTCGCGCATATATACAACCTAAACAACGCTTCAACGCTTCAACGCTTCAACGCTTCAACGCTTCAACGCTTCAGCACTTTCAGTCGTGCGTAAGATTACAAAGCGAATGCATTCCTTGTTTTGAATCGCTAGCAGGCATTGTGGAATTGTGAAATAACGTAATAACGTAACGTGAAATAACGAAACGTATTTCTTACTCTCCTATGTTTAGCACGCCCGTTGTGGCCGTCGAAGTATTACGTTCGAAAAATGATCTTTCATAATAAACAAATTTGTTCAATACCTAGCCACTTAGCAACAGACGTAATCTGGACTAATCCTCCCGTCTTTAATGGAGAGATAATGACCATAAACTCGGCGGCTTCTTCAATCCCGGCTGGGAATGTGCACGCCCGTTTAAATGGACCGACGACGACTGGGCAACTTGTTTTTGAACTCCGAGATGTCCTGGATTATGATGATATTTTCGTCCTCCTGGGATATCAACCAAATGCAACATTCTTGGAAACTCCAAGGTGGATTGGTACTCTTCTGCCTAAAAAAGTGATTGCACATCGTGTAGGCTATCGTCAGTCTTGCGCTAGCTTTTACTGAGAGAAAAGCTGCTACCATACCGCAAAAATCTTCTTCGCTTTGATTGGGAAATGAAGTTAGTTCTTGGAATCTGCTCTGGACTAGTTCTGACTTCAAAAGCAGCTATTACTTCAGGAAACCATTTGTTCGGCTAACATACCGCTCTTTATAGAAGCGGCCAGAATTCTGATGAAACTTAGTCAACAAGTGATCTGCTCTGCTGCTGTCCCTTTCTAACGATAAGAAAATGTAATCTGCTAAGTTAAATCTCTCCTAACGTAACCTTAAACGCCCCAGTAGGTTTAGAAAAAGAATAAAGATACCAATCCATATCCAATTTATATCATACAGCAAACTTCACAATAATAACTACATGTCTACTTTTGACCCAAAATGACGTGTTATCAATAGAGCGGCTAACCTAATCTCACTTAACATATTGTTTTGAAGTAATATTCATACTCTGAACAGGCATATATAGATTCTGTATTAGCTCGAACTGTGAGCTCTTTTTATGTTATTGAATATTTTCTGGGAGCATATGTCTTGATGGTTGCCTTATTTCTTGAATTACCTGTTGCTTGGCTTCGCATTTGATAAATGAACTTTACATTGCAGTACAATATTTTCCACATTTCGCTCTGACGTATCGTTTGTGCCCTTGGAATTTCCAGCGAAGTTTGTTAACCTTCTTAAATGATGAATTACAGTGAATTTTTGTGAATATTTTTTATTAATCGACAACTACATAAAGTGCCTGCGTCTTCAATATTGAAAATCTCTGCCTGCTCCAAACTCGTTCTCAAAGGTTTGAGAAATTCGGCTTTTCGAAATTTTATAAAGAGTTTATTATAACGACAAATTTATTAACGTCACCCCTGGCAAGTCCTTATATCGAGCCTTGCAATCCACCCACACCTGTAGAACATTCTGGGTAGTTAAGAACAAGTCAATGTAATCACACCTTACGAAGGCATTACTGAGTTTAGTTGACTATTTTTTTATTTCGCAATGAATGTATTTTTTTTGCGTAAAGTATGAGGCGAATTGAAAATCGCCTCGGGGGCCTCAGTTTGTTGATTCCGTACTACGCTAGAAACGATAACATTACAACATTTTATGTTCACACAAAATGAAAAGAGAGGAAAGTTGCATTGAGAAAATACGAAAAATTTATGGTTGACAGGTACTTCAGGCCTAAACTCTGCAAATTGTTAGACTTAGTGCAGAGATCATGTTGTCTTTTCCCCGTTAACCGAAACGTGATTTAAATATTAGTCATATTAATGTTTTATTATTATTTTTATATTTTTCTTTTTATTTTATTGGTCGTTTAATTGATTTTTGTTTATGTTGTTTATGTTAGTTTTGCATTTGCTTTACACAGCAAATTCTTATTATTTTAATTTGAAAGCAAAGGAAAAAACGCTAAATGCTTTGCGTGTCTAGGTTGTAAATGCGTGCAATTGTCTTGTCTTTGAGTAAAGAGCAAATAGCATGACAAGGCGGCTCGTTTTTCTTTTGGTTCGTTGCAGTTATTATTATTTTTAAACCAAGACAAATATTGGCACATTGACACCCTCGTCTTCTAAGAACAAACTCACGTTTTCTGTTTGCACTGTTTACGTTTTTGTTTTTCTGTTTAGAAAAAGCATAAAAACCCAGACAGACTTCATAGGTTGGCACTCATGTTTTCATTGAACATTTTTACGGCAATAACACAACTGGTGGTATTTTCTTGGTATTTCGTGTTAATGGTGGGTGGGTGGTTGGCTGGTTGGATGGTTGGTTGGCTGGTTGAATGATCGGATTGATGTAAAGGCGTTTGAATGTTTGTATTCACATATTTCTCATAAATATCGTAATTGAATGACATTCTATATGAAAAATTGTATAAACAAAATCGCACTGACATAAATAACAGAAATAAATTAATTAGCAGTTGACAGAAGCAAAAAGCTTTGCCAGCAGTTAAGCTTGGACTAATTTAAAATTTTTCTTCAAGTCACGATTAAGAGTAGACTAAGTAACGAATTTAAATATATGCTCACCTAAATCTTTAGAGCAGATCAATAAATATTTCGAAACCAAAAACGTTTTGCTGTAAACATTTGTCAATCAAGCAGTTAATTATTTTTGACACCCTTGGATTAGTTTTTCTTTTCATACCCATCGAAGAATGATGGGTACATTCATTTAGTCAAAAAGTTTGCAGAAGGAATGATCAGAGGCCCCACACAGTATGTAGATTGTTGATCAACATCGAATTCTGAACCGATTTAAGCATGTTCGTCTGTCTGTCTGGGTGTCTGTCCGTCTGTGTAAACGAAAATGAACCCACAATTTTGCAAGAGAGGGTTTGGAACTACTTAAACTTTCCCGAGAACGCGTCTATAATGCTCAAAAGCCTATGCGACAAAAAAAAAATTTATTTTGAAAATAGAAGAAATCAACCGCTCGCACTTCATCTTATAGAGCATGAAAAATTAGTTCTTTTACTTTTTTTGTCCTTTTTAGCTTGTCTTTAGCCTTTTGTCTTTTCTGTGCCTACACAGAAATGGAAAAAATTAATCACGCCGGCCAGACACCGAATGTATAAAAGTTTTATTTTCTTCAAAAGCGCCCCGAAATTGTATTTGAACCAAACTCATTATAATTTTTATATGAAAAACTGCCCCGTAGTTGTAACTGGAAAGATTTCTTGTCGTAGTTAATTGTCAGTTATAGGGAAAAAAATACGTGCCACCAAACCAAACTAAACAAAGACGCTCGATAGCGAGGCAGCAAACTTAAATCTGTCTGTATAAATCAATCTGTATTATAAAATCAATCAAATTCCAGTTCGGTACGATGCGCAAGCGCTTGGATTTGAAAATTCAAGAAGAAATTATAGTTCGCTCATCGCAATCACCGCGAGTTGGTCGGGCATCCAAAATAATTAAATCGGTTTTATTTATTTTTCATTTACTTTAATGCTTTAAATTTTTAAACAACTTACAGGCGTAAGTTGTTTATTTATTGCTTGTTTTATAAAATTCCCTTTTCTTTGTTTTTTTTTTTTAATTTATTGAATTTATAACATTTTTACTTATTTGGAAATACATTCATAATATGTTGTTTAATGTTTTAATCGCCTTCATCTCTGATGCTAGAAATAGGTCGACCTCCCATGATGTTACTACTAATTACCGAAGAACTGCCAACGGTGGGTAATGGAACAGAAACCGCAGCCGGCCCTATATTTTTAACCTCCGTGCTTGCTGCAGCCAATCTTCGCCGGAAGATTTTCGTTTGCTTTTTAAATTTGGTGTGGAGCTGAAATTAATTAAAAAAATTTAGTTTATAGAAAGTATGTCGAAAATTTTACAAAACACGTACGCTTTAAATAAAATGTCACCGCTAAGCATATGCATTTTAATCGATACTGGTAGCATTGAATTGCCTGGAATCGTACCCTTCAAGCAAACATCGGCGAGAGATTAAACCAGCACCCGCATATTCGGCAAGATTCAAACCGATAAAACCTAATTTATAATAACTACGTCCACCCTTCATCCCTTTACGTATGGAAATGCGCAAATAGCAGGGACTCAAAACTCCTGTCGACGCATTGGCCGACATTCTGCCGAGAAACGTAATCCTCCGATTCTATTCTACACGGTGATTGCGTACCTTCTCCCTATTAAAATTGAAAAAATTAAATATTAATAATAAATAATTTCATAAAGGAGGCTTTTTGAGTTACCTGCTGCTATATTCTTGAAATGAACCGCCAGCCAAAAGTCTGAATATAGCAAAAAGCACTTCATTCATTAAGGCTACATTATCCAAATCTTGCAACTGTACTTCCACATTAAAACGATATTTTTTCTTTTTCATCATAAAGGCCATAACCGAGGGCACTCAGGCCCTTTTCCAATGTTGTGAAGACAAACTACAGATATTTTTCGTTTATCTATAAAGTTTTCTTAGGAGGGACTTTTATTTTCTCTAGGGGGATCTTGCTTGTTTTTTTTATAGATGAAAAGACGCCAGGGAAATAATAACGTTACTAAAGCTATGAGGTTGTTCTGATGATGTGAACATGTAGGACAATCATTTTTACTGGTGCTAAGGAAATTGGCCTAGCAGGCGAATTGGGACCCATTCTGAAGTGTAAGTAAGGCCTTATTAAATATGATAAAATCACTTTACAGAATACCGGCATCCCAGTGTCAACGGCAAGAGTACAGACCTCAGCTCAATTAGGTTCAGTATTCAGAACCGACGATGAGGATTTTAAACCATTGGAAATCACATCGTACTCATCACCAATCGATGCGCCTGAAGTTATGAAAATCTTTAAATAAAGACAAGAGCGTTATAGTCGGGCATGGACTATTAGACACCATACATCATTTCGGCAAATTTAACAAACTTAATTTACTTCCTAAAAATTTTATTAATTTTCAGTTTTCGTCATTAAAAGCTGGAAATCACACTTTCTCTCCGTAAATGCTTGCTTTCATGACAATCCTTACATATCTTAGGGTCTAAAAAGTTTTTATTATGGACCAATTTTTATCATAAAACACAAAAATGAAAACTGTTTCTGAAGCATTTACTATTATTACATGACAAATCTTATATAAAGTGGGATCCTTGAAGTAGATAATGTGGTTCAAATTGGATCCACTTAATTTTTATGTCAAATTACTATCATGAATAAATTTTCGTCGTAAAATATTAACAATTAGGTCTTTGCGGCATATAAAGACTTACATTTCCGCAGAATCCGTATATGCGGTGGTACCCAAAAAAATAGATCCACGGGTCAAAATTCAGTGAGGTTGATTTCTTTGTCTTTTTACTACTCTTAACCAATTTGCCTAATAAAATATTGAAAATTCTATGTTTTTACCTTATAAAGATTTAGCTTTCGAAGTATGAGAGGAAGTTCACAAAATTACTTTAGTCGAACCAAATTTTTCATACCACTTTAGAATATCGAAATACCATTATTAAGCGGTTTTTGTCGAGAAATTTTGAAAATTTCATTTTTTTCCGCATAGCTACCGTATAGTAAAACTGAACCGAACCGAACTATGGTTTTTGCACGGGTCAAAGCCCGTCAGTGTACCAAATTTCATCAAAGTATCTCAAGAATTGTGAACTGTAGGTGTAACACAAGAATTCGCGAGCAGAAATCAGACGGGCAGATAGACAGACAAGTTGCTTCAAAACCACTTCCTGTATCAGTATAATAAAAGTTCTGACCGGTCAGAAGGGTGTACCCTTCTGGGTGCTCTCTATGTCCGCGAAATCTTAATATACCCTGTGTAGGGCATAAAAAGTAACTAGCCGAAGGAATAGCAGTCTCTGCATCGTTCACATTACTTGAAAAACTAATAATATTTACAAAAAAATGCATTCTTGCAATACGAAAAAGAAAGAAATGGTCATCAATGGACACTTCATATGCAAATGAAGAGAACTAAAGGCAACATTGCCTTGAATGGATTTAATTAACCTCAGCAATCCGTGTACTGCTTTCTCCAAATAAAATCCAAACAGGAAAAAATTGAAAAAAAAAATTATTTTTAAAATTTTTAAAAATAGAAAAATACTCAAGTGTTGTCATTTTACCCGCTATAAAATTTTAAAGACTGGATTAAGCCAATAGCTAGCTTAATGATGCTAACTTTTTCATCTTTTTATAACCAAGTTTAACAAAGACAAAATACATCTATATGGAATGATATACAATCTTAATTACATAAAAAAAAAAACAAAGTAGTAGAGCGAAGTCTACAATAAAAACGGTATTATAGCCTTGCGATTCTTCGGATAATTCTTAAAATTTTCTTTGTACCACTTGTGGGTCAGTAAAGCGTTCACGATCTGGTTTCCAGTAACCCATATAACAATTAATTTCCATGTGAGACTTTGCGGTAATATTCCCATAATAGCGACGTACATTTGAATTTCAAAAAACATATGCGGAGAAGAAACCATTTCGAAAAGACCACCACGAGGCAGTAGATGTTGCTCCGAGTGAATTTTGCCGGTTTTAGAGTCTTTCCGTAAATTAACGAATATCATATTTGTTTTCCATTGTTGAGACCAGCTAAAGTGAAACAAAGCCAAACATATATACTGGACGAGTGTAATTTTGGCGAAACTGAATGTTGAAGGGGTAGAATCTTTGACGAAGCCCTCGGTATTCACTAACAACGCTAAAATGGTACCAAAATAATGCAAATATCCAACAATATATTGGGATAAATTAATTTTATTTTTACGGGAAAAGATTTGCACAAAATTCGTTTCATAAAAACGTCGTATGCATTGCAAGGTCATTAACAGCGTAGCTATTAAAGCCTCATTAGATTTTATTAGCACTTTGCGCTCATTTTTGCCGCCGCCGATAAAATCTAAAAAGATGACCACTAGATCAGGCGCCGTACTATGCATTATCATACCTTTTAATACTAAGTAGAAAGCACAGATCGACCATCCAAAGGCAAATATATAAAAATGTGCAAACCACGATTTCGGTACCTCGAGCTTATTAGCCAACGAATGTTCATCGTCCTTACATTTATGTTTACCATAACGGAAAGTCTTTCTAATAAAGGTAGGTAAAGCACTTTCTACCGTAATCATTAAGGCACCGAGTGCAATTATTACCAACGAAAAGCTTAAGAATAATGTGTTGATCAAATGTATATTATAATTTTCTATATACTCCTGGCAATTTATAAAGTACTTCCTAAACATTTTTATAGCTTTACTTTACTTTACTTGTGCTAAGGCGAAAGAATGTGAATATGGTTTTCGCTTTATGGTTGTTATCCATACAAAAGATATTTTTACCGAAATCCCAATTCTAGGTTCACGCCAACTAATTGATTTTCCCAGAAAATAAATTTCCGAGAGATAGAAAAACTCAATGCCCGTTCATGGAGTGTCATGCAGCCGGCGGCCGACGACAAAGATTGAGAAAGAGAAGGAAAGTGCAAATTCACGGCGCCTCACGTAGCTGCCGACGGAAAAGATTGACGTAAACCCATTAATTATGATTAATTATAATGAAACTTGCTTATATAAGCAGAATATTTGAGTGGACTTGAGTCAGTCGAAAAGGGAAATTTAAGTCGAAAAGTCGAGAGTATTGTAAGAATAAATAAATTGTAAATAATCGTATTCTTAATATTCAAAAAAAATTTGATTATAATTAAAACCATGAACTAGTGATACAAACATTATCAAGAAAAGCATTTCGTAACATACTTAATGTTGTGGTAATGTTTGTCTTTCTTTCTTTCAAATTATAAGAAAAATAGAAAATTGTTTGTTTTTTATTCTCAACAAAACTAAATAAATAAATAGCAGTTTGCAAAAGTAAATAATGAAGAAAAGTCTGATTTAAATTCTCGCTAACGCATGCCAATCAGCATTTCTTGATAAGACTCGAATCATTTCTCAATGAAAACGCATTCGCTTGAGTTAAATGCCTTTACTATATCCTTTACTATATAAGTTTTATTTCACTATATTTTTTCAATGCTACTAAAAATGAAAGAGTTACAATCTGTTTATCAGATTATCTCATTAATAACTAAATTATATAGATTTTTTATTTAATTTTTTGTAATTTTACTTAAATTTTTTTAATGAAAAAATAAAATAAAATTTTGCTAAAGAAAACTAAACAAAAAGTAATATAAATAAAAACAAATTTCTTTAAAAATTACTCCGATTTTCTCCGAAAATGTCAATAACTATACGATCCCCAGTGCTTGTGGCAGTTTTCTTTCTTCTTGTATGGCTACTTGGGATATCATGTCGACCCTCTCTTCTTCGATTGATTAAGTTTTTGGCCAAAGACTGTTCAAAAGCCACAACTTTTCATGTTCCAAATACTTGATATAATTTCGTATCGTATTCGATATATCATACATGATATTTTACTTTTGGATGTCGCGAATGAAACGACTGAGCAAATACGGCTCGTTTTATTAGTTATGATATAAAAACGAAAAATATTAATTCTCGCTTTATTCATATTAAATTTCAATGCAAAAAGCGATTTATCACATTGTAGTGAAATCGGATCATCTAAAACTATTAAATGTTTTTTTCATGTTTTTTGTAATTTTATTTTTATTTTTAGTATTATTTCATTTATTTATTTATCAAAAATTCCCTACAGAGTAAAAATAAATTTTTACGAAAATTTTAATTACTTGTTTATAGCATTCATATCACTTGCGAGCGCATGTTTACATATCTTAAATATTTGTACACATTCCGAGGTCCGTTTTATAAGTTTTTTGCATGCAATGTCAAATGATAAACTTGTACTAGTGGTGGTATTTAACACCACTTAGGAAAACTTACTTTAGATAACATGTCCCCAGCCAAGCTGGTTGCCATGCCACATGTACCGTTTGCGGCGCATGTTAACAAGTTTTATAATTTGAAATGAAAAAAGATTTTCTTGGGTTTACAAGAATAAATACGCATTTTTCTAGTTCCGCGTGAACAATTATCGGTACACGTCTTAAACAAAATTGTAAGCGTTAATGGTGTTGCGAATGCATGTTACTGCGCGCTGAAAACAGTACAAGGCAACGTATTAAAAATTATAGTAAACTTTGTTGTTAATCACACGGTGTTGTCACACAAATCTTGATTGAAGTTTAAACAAAATTATCTGTTCCCAAGTTTGAAAATAGTGCATAATTCCTTAAATTTTAAATGTATTTAGATCAATATTCTATGACCCACCTGCGGTGATTATCGTTCCAAAACTTGACCTGAATGTTTTGTGAGGATCTTGCATAAGTGTAGAATGCTTAATAATGCTAAAGTTAATAGAAACATTTTCGAAAAAATAGGTCTCTAAAGCTCGCCTCACAACAAATGTAGGTTTTTTAGTCTAAAAGATACTGTTGTAAAATTCCCTTTGTTAAGAAGATCCTTTTTATGCAAGTCTCTTCACCCTCCGCAAATATTCTGCTCATTTCTTCTTTTACAAGTAACTTACGAAAAGTTCATTATGACATCTTTAGCTTAATTACTTTTCTCCAAGCTTCTGCTAATCTTTTCGACAATCGTCAAGTTGATATATTTTATGGTGTCGCCAGACAAAGCGTCACAAATCCATAAATAAAATTTGGTTTTTCCATTTTAAGAATTTCCTTTCTGAGAAAATCGATCACGTTTCAGCCAGCATTTCGGAACAAGGTATGAAGCTTTGTTCTTCAATTTTATTGCCGATTCCCAGAGAACACTCTACGCAACAGCGTAAAAGACCATAGACTCACTTCTCTTTAAATATAATGGAAAAGTAAATAATTTTGTAGTGTATTTGTTCACATTAATTGCTTGAGGCGTTAGTGTCTTAGGCGTTCTTCGTTTCTTAACTCGTTCCGTTTGTTGGCAATGCGGGTAAATAACGTTTATATAACCTTTTTCCAATACCTTACATGTATGACTTTCAAGACTTGCCCAGAAAACAATGAAATTAATAAATAAAATAACTATCACTCTTCATTTTTCTTTAGAAATATTGTTTGAATGAGACGCTAATGCTTTGTAATACAAAATCAGCTCAAAAAATATTCAAAATTAAAGCTGACAAATATGTTCTTCCCGTTATATATAATATCCATAGATAAGTATGGCTTTTCAATGGTCCTCGTCGCGATTACCTTAACCACGTATATGGCAAACATTTAGTAAAATATATTTAAATAATTGATGGCATTTATTTTTAGATATTCAACAAATAAATATTTTTAATTAACGATAGTTATGATATCTGTTTATATTACTGTAAACATTGTTGTTATTATTGTTGACTGTCGTTCGTTCTGGCTTGCAGATATGGTAACACAAGAAAATAAGAACACAACTGCAAGCGAATTCATGCATACAGTTACAATAGAGATTTCAATATGATTTCTATATTGATATGAAAGTGTAATGGTAGCAGTCTGCATTATAATTCGCAGTGAAAATAAAAAATTAAAAACAAAAAACGTATATGCAAATTTAATCTGAATTTTTATGAAATAATTTCGTGTTCATATTAAAATATTAAATAGTAATTTAAAAGGCATTAAACTTATTCATAATTATATTGCTTTAGTCCTTAATTTCGCTAAAATTGTGATAAGGAATTTATAAAAAAAAAAAAGAAAGAAATCCATTTTAATTTTCCATCAGTTCATGAAATTCCCAAAAATTTTCATTTTATTCTCGTAAATCATCGATTCATGAAATTCCCAAAAGCGTTTATTTTATTGTTGTAAGATACAGGTAAAATACTCCTTCGGATTAACATTGTGTGAGCTGACTTCAAAAATCTTTTGAGAAGATGACCCCGAACTTTTCTGGAAAACGAAATGACGGAAAGAAAAGACTTGTGGCGCCTTACCTGTTATTGTCATAAAATAATCTCAGATGGCGTTTAACGAAAATTCGCTGTCAATCCGACAGGTAAAGAGATAAATATAAATATCGGAATGAAATCTGGAAGTAGTGACTAGTTCCCACATGACTTATAAGCAGAGATTTCGCTGAAGATAAGAAGAGTTGAATCGTGACATTGAAAGGAAGAAGTCGATCAAATCTACGCTTTTCACAGTCTAAAGAGTATTGTGGAAATAGTCAAACGAAGTTTATTTAAAAATTTATAAATTAATATAAAAAATTTCATTACGCAAAACGCTTTTATTTGCTTTTTACAAAACGCGACTATTGGGCAGTGGCAATGTATCACGTAAATACTAATCAATTCAGTCCCGAAGATTTGCTTATATTGGTTGAAAGTATCGAGCAAATTACTCTTGCCAAACGGATGAAAATAACACGTAGGCAACAGAAGCGCGCCAAATATTTAGCGGAAACTTTAAATTATTTAGATCAACAGTACCCGGTTAGATATAGTCGAACATTATGCTCGATTAATGTACCCTTAAATGAGTCGTTCGGTGGAACATTTGAACAGAAATGCCTACAAAGAAATTGTTCCTGCTGCAATCTAGATCGCAAAAATTAAGGGTTAACTTAAGGAAAATCAAACGCGGCAATCGAAATTTTTGAACATAAACCGAACAAATGGTCAAAAAATCCTAAGACGAAGCCACCAGCAAAAATGTATTTCTCGAAAATTAAAAAAGAACAGCGCACACAAGTCAGAAGAGGTGATATTGACTTGCATTCGTTCGCCCAATGGTATCCAATTGGTATATTCATTATTATAATATTACGAGGCGGATGGTATCAATGATTGCAACGATTTTTGACGTCATCAACTTCAAGCGGCTTTCCAAAACACGATGCTTCTTCAACACGAATATTACCGCGACGAAATTTTGTAAACCAGCCGCAGCCGTGAAAATATATAGTGACAAATGTTGTATTTAGAAACGTTATTGATTTGTTAAATAAAATGATTTGAAATAAACTAATGATAATGATTTGAAATAAACAAAACCTACGTCGGTATACCAAATTTCATCGGAATATTTCGAAAGTCGTGATTTATCGGTCAACCACCGGGACCCAGAAGGACAGACAAGCTCCAATCGATTAAGAAAGCGAATTTGAAGGTGGTTCTTTCCCAAGTCCTTCTGAATGGGTTGTTCACATCAGCAACTTAAAATGTTCCTTATATCATGTGAATAACTACACGAGAGTTTTTTGACATTTATCGAACGATGATTAAGAAAGTGCGTATAACGTACTGGGACGACCAACACTTTATGGTTCCAGAAGAATTGCCATATATAACAGCTGTCCCCGCCTATGAGGCACAAGCATACATATTTTTAAGGTTATACTAATTGTGTAATTTCAAGAGAGTAATAAAAGGTAAATAATAAAATATTTTAGGTGTTTTGCCAGCGTGTGTTGAACGAGGACGGTTGCCAAGCTTTTGCATATTTGCAATGATGTAGGGTCTTACTCCCCGCCCGGGCCTACACCAGCTGCCCTCTGCACTGGACATGCGGAAGCTTTTTGTCTTTTCTTCCGAATTTTTTCTTTCTTTTCTATTTGTAACCGTTTAATCCTAATATTCAGCATAAGATTTGTTTTTAAGAGTCGTCTTAATTTAGTTGTGAATTTATTATTGATGCATTTTATGTGTAAATAAAAATAAAAAAATATATTAAAATGCAAAAAACACGGTTAGAAAAATTATATTCGGTCGTTGCCGAATTTTTTATGCTCATTGCCGTTATCCTAAAAAAGACTTAAAAAAAAGAATAGAACTGAATTTTCAGACGGACAGACGAATACTTAAATCGATTGAGAATTTGATGCCGGTCAAAATGTATATACACTTTATGGCGTCTCTAAAGCATCCTCTGAGTGTTACAAACGTTTTGACAAAATGAATATGCCCCTCAACGTGAAGAGTATAACAAATAGTATGATATTTAAGCATCTTTTACCATGTGATGTTTTCAATGTTCGTCTACCCATTGGCTGACAACTAATGCTTAAAGTAAATGGCAGAAACAGTTCTTAGATCAACGATCAATAAAATTGTACGTAATTGGTATATGTATGCAACATATTTTTTTAACAATTTATTTTATTGCAATTTTTTAAAAATGTTTTTAATCCTGAAAATTGTCTTGTGCTCCCCAGACAGTAATATATTCCCGTTAAATTGGCTTTACCCCGGCATCAATTTTACTGTATTCACATGTTATTTATTTGTTCATATAAATCTTTACTGTGAGCATCATGTTTGTGTTTATCAAGAGCTATCCGAATGAGGAAATTGTGAAAAGGATTTATTTGTCATTATGCTTTAAACATTCGTTTGGCGTTTCTTAAAATTGTCGCCAAAAAAAAAAAAAACACAAACACACAAATTGTAAAAAGTATGAACGGCCGATATATTGCTTATGTTTCGTTAAGAATTTATACGCACTTAAAATATGAAAACGTACATGTGTGGAATGTTCACGTTTAAAAAGGTTTTCAAAGAAAATGCAGTTTGCAATAAAAGCTTTGATTTTCAAGGTTAGTTTAAATGTCATTGTCATGTGCGTAGCAGTAATTTACGACAAGATTTGGAGGCAAGCGGCTGCTTTATGGGTCTCGATATCGAATAAGCGTAGGTTCGCAAATCAAAAGTATTCCTCGAACCATAAGCCAAGTTTCTTTGCAAAAACTAGGCTAAGGTGCAATTTTACACCCAACACCAGTTATGTTCTTCTTTATCGTAAGTAAGCAAACATTTCAAGGTACAACATCATCGGGTCAGTTAACTCTGCGGAAGTACAGGATTATACAGCTCGGTGACTATATGTTAGCTGTAAACGGATGGCAGTAGCAAATAACTTTCACGGTCTTTATATATTAACGGTGGCTATGTTACCACCTTAACGAACTTAAACTCCGAGTTTTGCTTTCAATTTAAATGATTTTGTGCTGAGTAACAGCAGCATAATTAGATCTATTCCTGGCTGTACGTGGAAATTAGGAAATGCATATTTTTATGTGTGACCGCTTAAATTGAAAACATGTATAAATCTGCTTTTAGTTGATTACTGAACATAAAATAAGAATGATTTATATCAGAAAATAAAAATATAACATTTTAATTATAGAGAGAGAGAGAGAGAGAGTATAAAAATAAAAAAAGACAATCTATATAGTGAACGCAAAAACTACTTTTTTCAAATAGAACAAGTAAGGACATTATAGCTGGGCAGGGCCGACGATTAGATACTCTACACGGAAAGTTACACTGTTATTTTCATGCGAAGCTATATTAGAGGAATCCTTATATACCTTAGATCCGGGAGTGTGGTATCCAAAATAAACATACGCGGTTCAAATTGAGTAAAGTTGACTTCTATGTCATTTTACTATTTCACGATGAAATATTAGACCTTTTTACGATATAAAGATTCAGTTTTCGTAGGAGTTGTTATATGAGAAATAATTCCAAAAATTTGCCACACGCAGATAAAATTTTTCATAGCAATTTATTATGTCCAAGTACTATTACAGAACTAGTTTCGTCGAAAAATTTTGAAAATGGCAACATTTTTCCACATATTTTTCGAAATAAGGAGTTATAAGGGGAGTGGGCAAAAAAAAGTGGACCTAACCGAGTCATTTTCAAGAGCGTTGTCCCTTGGATTAAAGCAAGTCAGTGTACCGGATTTCATCAAAATATCTCAAAAACTGTGACCTGTAGCTTGAACATAAATTTACATAGATAGACAGACAGACGGACAGTCAGACAGCCGCGCATACACACGTTTTTCATGCATTTTCTCAATCGATCGGTGTAGTAGAAGGTGGGTCCATCTGAATTCCTGCTTCATGTTACGTAATTCTCCCTGTGCCATAAGTGGGATGGGGTAGAACAAGCAAGAATGATACATTCAGATGCGCACGAATCTTTTATACCTACCATTTACATCTTGAAAAAAAATATAAAAAACAATCATTCAATGCCGTACACCACTTCGCTTAACACGGTTATTCATATAAAGACTATTCAAAATAAGGCGTTATATGGGAAGTGGCAACAGGGGTTATATGGGAATAAAGCATTTTTAATAGCGTTCGTGCTTGAGCCAAAACCTGTTGGCGTACTACATTTCATTGAATTTTTTTAAAATTGCGACTTATAAGTGGAGCATAAGAAAGCAAGACGGACAGACAAGATGAGGTTGACTCGGAAAGTGATTCTGAAAGTGATACGGAATCGACCAGTACAATAAATGGAGGATCTATCTCTAGTCTCTCTGGGTGTTGCATACTTAACGTACTCTCCTAATAGAAATGGTAAAGAATATAGTAAATTTAATTTTGATACTTTGCAGTATCGTCATATTCCTGATCAGCATCAAATTCTTAATCAGTTTAAACATGTGTCTTCCCGCCCATCTGTATAATGTTTGTGCTGAAGGCACCTCAGTCCGCCAAAATAATTCCATCAGCTTCACATTTATCAAAAAACTGGAAAGTTGTTAAACACAACTTGGTATTGAAAATGTGGCTAAAGGAAAAATTTATACTTTGCTCCTTACTCATAGACGACAACAGTCATAACTATAAAAATTGGTACGTAATATATTCTACACATGACACTACAGAAGCAGAAGAAAACGGAAACAATTGTCGGCGCCCATCCAATATTATAAAATATTAAATTTTTTTTTTTAAACCACCCGTAACTTACAGGAGGAAGCTTGATAAACCCTATGAAGTGTATCTATTTTTTATCAGAGTCGAATAATGAAATTCGGCAAATCTGTCCTTCTGCTTCCACTGATTTATTATCGCAATAATTAAGATATAGGCTTCAAACTTGCCAAACCTATTGAAAGTTATTGGAAGCGCTTCTGTATTGGAAATCGGCAAAACCAATCAGAGAACCCGCCCATAATACGAAGTGAACTGAAAACAGACCTGATTTCAAAAGCGAAAAAATATGGTTTTTGCCCATTACCTATGCACAATAAAAATTTATTTATTTTATTTTAATAAAATGGAGGACCGTATAGAAGATTCGGCGGCGATCAAATATACTTTATTAGTTGTTATCGTTGTGCATAGGGAACAAATAAATTAATTTTTGTTTTGTTTTTGAGAACAGAGGTGCAAGGTGATTACAGTTTATACAGTGCCTCACATTGGTCGATCGATTTGGCTCATTTTCAATGCTAATCTGCATGCCGTAACCTTTTTTGACAAATTTAATGCCAATATTCTAAATTTTGCAACTGAGACAAAGTTCACCAATACTTTATTACAGACGGACGGGCAGAAAAGGTCGATTCCAGCTTTGATACTCTTCAAGAATATCGATAATTTATAGCGTGTGAGAGACATTTCGAGAACATAATATATACCTAACCTTTGGTGGCGGGCACGATTAACAATGCAACTATCGTCCTTTGAATACTTATAATCACTTTTTGCTACCTGGCCTAGCTTTCGAAATGCCGATGACGTGTACCTTCTTCTACAAAAAGTGATCATTTTGATCTGCTATTTTTGTTCGTTTGTCACAATTGCAAAAAGAAGGTAAAATAGGCATTTCTTGATCGATTAAGAATTTAAGGTTAAACACTTGGCGTCATCTGTTTATACGTACGTCTGCAATATGAAAGAAACTGAAACAATCTGGCAAAAAGGTCAACATCTTTTTCACGCCTTTGTCTATAACTTTCGATCCCAGATGCTCGTCAGGGTCGCCTTCATGTTCACTCCGATCAGGTTATTAATATGGCCATAACTTGCGATAAAATCTTAATTCCAATCTATTTCGCGATTGTTTAACACACATTTCAATTTAATTGTATATAAGTGAGAAATATATTGGAATTAAAATGTTATCGTTAATTGTGGGCGTATTAGAAACCCAGTTGAGGCAATTCTGGATCAGATGGATTTGACGAACATTTAGATAACAGTTTTTCCGAAATATCTTGGCAGAATCCAAACTTATGGACGAATATATGAAAAATTATCCCTTTTTTTTCAAGGTGTGTAAACATTTGTGTCAGACCTCTTGTCTCTAATGCTTTCATTGAAATAAAGTTCGTGGTAACCTTGCAGTGCCACTGAAAGAGGAATCGAGGCCCGTGAATTATGCGTACGTGCAGTGTAGCTGAGCTAGTTAGTCCGTGAAATGTCAGAGAGATTCTATATTTTGTTCACGGGGACTCCTAGGACGGTTACAAGAAATTGCCGGTACTTGTTCCTTATCGAATACGTCGACGGGCGAAACCCTAACCTACCGAACGGGAATTCTACTTCTAGGGCCTTTAACCACCTACCCTCCTTGTTAGTGTCCCTTTGGTCCAAGAAAAATATTGGGGGCCCCGGAAGTTGAGTCCAAAAACCCCTACCTTCCTGTCACAAAATAAAAAAAAACTCTTTTTATTTAATTTTTTTCTTGTACATATCATTTAATATTTAATATAATAATAGCAAACATAATAGTAATGATAATAAATCGGCTAGAGAAAGGGAAATTGAATTTTAAGCTTGAATCTCAATTTATGTAATTGTTAATATCTTAATTTATCCAGTTGTTAATGTATATAAAAGGTAAGTACGTATACACGTATTTATGTACATATGTATGTAATTAAAAGCTTTTACACATAATATGAATACATTACCATATCTATAAATCGTTTATCCATTTAATTCAGTAATTATTAATAAATTTTTCTTGTTATATTATTGTGGCCGCTGTTTACATTTCTTCGTTATTTAACTATTTTCAAATATGGCGTACAATACCTCTGCCAGTGACTTGTGAATGTTTTTATTTACAATTCCAAAATCTTCAACGCACACAAATATACATTACTTCCATAAGCCTTTAACAAATCATTGGCGTAGCGCTTCGGAACTGAAAGTTTTTTAACCACATCAAAATATATTTGTTGATATGGGTGTGATTTATATTCAGCCAAGGTATAGTCCATATCAAATCCATAGAATTTAATATTTGTCAAATACAAACAACGGTTAGCCAAAAATTTCGCGCTGTCTGTATGAGTAGTAAACTTAAAGCTTTTTTGATTAGTTGCTTGAAATGTGTGCGTGTCATGCAACGATGCACAGAGACACTTTTAATGATGTCAGTTTGGGGGAAATCTATTTTTCTTTTAAGTATTCAACATTCATATGCGGAGCCTAAAAATTTTCGTTTTTTATGCGCTAAAAACCAAAAAAAGAAATAATCATTTAATTGTTGTAGCTAGTTTTCTATTACTTTTTAGTATTGTCAAGCACCTTCGAACACAGTCATAAATACAAGGAGTACCACCGTAAATATGACAAATTTCCATATGTATTTGCGAAGACCCCGATAGTACACAGCGTAATAACAATAAGCGCAAAAATTGTTCTCCAATTTCACATTTACTATGTAAGTTAACTAAGTGTACACTTGTGTGGTTGTTGTATTTTATATAATCAAATTTGCAAAATTCCTCTTGTAAATTTGTATTAGTCTTAATTTCACCTATTTTCCCATTTCCGATCAAAAAATACTTTCCCTTTCACAATAACGAAAAGTACGAACTGTCATTCAATAAAATATTTTACTATTCTTTAATTTATTTCTCAGTTAAATTATTTCTCAAATTTTATTTTTTCACACTTGTTAATTTTTTCGCCACTGTCCGTGAGAACGTAACAAGTGTGTCAATGCATGGTGGCATTCTTTTTTTTTCTCTAAGAAAAAAATTAAACAGGGTTGTTAAGAAAAAAGGAAAAACCTTATATTACAGATGAGTCTAGTTGCACATTTATCGCGGGCGTGCATGTAGGCAGATTGTTACCGTTCTTTTAACGTTGGATTCTTGATCGATCAAGTCGTGTTTGTTAGAAAATTTCATAAGAAGATTAATTTGAAATGCGATGGGGGTAAAGCGGGGGATAGGTGTACTTTAGCTCATCTATGTATATATTTTCTATATATGGTGCTTTTTTCTATATTTCTACAAGTGATATATATATATATATATTGTGATATAATATATATACATATATATATTGTGTAACCTTAGGCCAATAACTTTTCTTTAAGAAATGAAAGAAAGTTATATGTGTATGTATGTTTACCTATATATATCTATACCTTTTGTGTTGACAGATAATAAATAAATTTTGAGGCGCTTTATTATTATTTGTATACAATTTTATAGCTAACATTGAGGATTGATTGTATGCCGGATATATATATACGTACGCACATGATCATGAAAATCTATATATATTAAATTGTTGTTGTGTGGATTGTCGGGAAATTCTCCAAGGAAAGTTTTATGCGTTTGTCAAAAAAGCTGTGTAAGATGACTCGGAATTTTTAAAAAATGTTTGTTTCATAATTACTTTGTCATGGTGAACAACACAGTTCCTAAAGTGTGGCTGTGGCATGATATTCAGCGAATTTTGTCTTATGCTCTCAATAGATTTGAAAGTCTCTCGTCGAAATAAAAATTTTAACTTCACACAGCAAAAAAAACACAAATTATGCAGAGTTATATTAGTTAGATACAGTCGTTTAGGGCTAAAAAGTTACTTACTTTTGCAGGAATGTTTTAACTTACGATGGAAAGAGATGGGACGATTTAGCTGCGACTGTCATAGAATCCGTATATATCGGTATATGAGGTATCCGCGACCTTCAGCAGTTTTATTCCGTGTAGAAGCCAGTAACCATGCATATGTCACAGATTACGTGCTTATGTGTTTTACTACGAGATCTTCTTGCACTAGCTGTTTTCTTCTTCTTCATTGCGATACCAGTGTTTTTGTATAGCTCCTTGGTCCGTCATAGGGAGTTTTTGGACCGGTCATCTTTCGTTAAGCTTCCCTATTAGCTAAAAAAGTAGCCAATACCCGAGTGCACACATATCTACAATGGGTGCACTTCATGGTTGGACTAAATGCAGATTTGCTCGCCTCTGAACTGCCTTCTTTAGATGTACATGAAGAACTTGTACAGACTTTTACTTGCAATCTAGAAGAGTTTATTCCAGGGGTAGCGCCGGGCATAGTTTCTAAGAACGGACTACGCCAGTAAGATCCTAGCGGTATGGTTACTGAAAATTGCTACCGTACCACATGTTTTGTAACGCATCAGTACTTCCAGGCGTTTTAGGTTGTCATTGCACTCGTCCACGCTGTGAAAGCGAGTAATGGCCAGCAGTGCTCCCAACAAGGGAAGGAGTTTGCCAGCTTCAGCCACTCAACCGCATGGGGGACGCTGAATTAGTTTCGCCTTCGTTTCCTGCTTAGCATTAGACTGACGACTACAGTAGAGCTGTATAAACTACCTTGGCGACACTAGAAAATCGTTCTAGTATTTATACCCCACGTCTTATCAGAGAAGATTGGTCCTAGTGCTTTAGATGAAGGTGCCAAGCCAATACGAGTAGACATATGTTCTTTACAAAATTTTTCGAAATTCCGATTTTAGTGCTTAAGATGCCGATAAATAAGACCGGAAAATCATTCTAGAATTTATAACCAACATTTCATGAGAAGAAATTGATCCTAGTCGCGTTTTCGCTCTAGTGCTTTATATAATGTTTCCAAGTCAATACGAGTAGACACACGTTTTTTATAAAATTTTTCGAACTTCAGCTTTTAGTGCTTACAATGTCGATGAATATCTAAAGGTGTTCGTCTTCTTCTAATTTTTTCGGAACAATAAGTTTTCCAACATTTAAAGCAACTCTTTGTTGACCTAAGTTTGCCAGCGCACAGACTGCAGGCAATACAAAAATTGCGAGTAGCGGAGTCAGAAATTTTGACTAAACCGTGTGGCAGATTGTACTTACTTTTTCGATGGAGTGCTCTTAACTAACACAAAAAGTAGTCTTTATATGCACGTTGTGTATGTAATGACCGCTCACCAGGGTTCATTCACAAGACTATTTGTTTCCGGGATGAATGTGCCAATTTTGTAGTTGTAGTTGTTTATTATTGTCTTTTCAAACCCAACACTCAGTCGTTGTAGTTTTTTTTTATGTTATCACATCACTTAAGCGTTATTTAAATATAAATAGAGTACATGTCAGGACTAGCAAGCTTTTCGGAAAAACTCTTAATTTCTAATATTTTATGACGAAAATTAATTCATAGAAGCGCTTTAGCAAAAAAGTTAACGGTAGGGAATTTGGATCACGTAGGACTATTCTTCTTTGACCCCCACATAATCTGTACAGGAGTTATCACGAAACGCAAACTCTTATATGGAGGGAAAAGTCTAATCTTTCAATAGGCGGGGTTTCATGAAAATTATGGCTTTGCATTAAAGTAATGTGTACTGTTTGGTGTGTTGTTATCGAAACCAGCGAATAACCGTACAAGGCGAAGTAATGTAGGGTATGTAATAGTCGGTGTGACCCGACTATAATGTTCCTAACTGGTTTGAATTATATCTTACTTTGGCGTGTGCTTAGGCTTACAGATTAATAATTTTGTATGACTCAATTCAAAGCAAAACTACGAGTCTGAGAATTATTTGTAAGAAATCGTAACAATAGTTGGAGTGAAAAGAACAAAACCACTCTCTTGAAGCTAAAAATTATTAAAACGGGCACTTAAGAAGTAGGTACTATACACAACGTACCGAATTCACACCACGCGAACAAATAAATGTGGTGAGAAGGCCTTGGGCGGGCTTACCCCAGCCGCAGCCAATTCTCCTCACAAAGTTCAGCCAAGCGCAAGAAATTCATAAAACCATCATAACCGATATGTGTCAACATGGTCTTGAGTTCTGAGCGACTCAATTTGTTGGTCGTTTCCAGGTCATGTATATATAGCCCATTTCCAGTAATGGTACCACTTCGATGGCGTCCTCGTAGGCAGAAACCATTATTTCACCGACATAGTAAAAAGTGACAAAACCGCAATTTTGCGTCATTATAAAAAAATGAGCAACTCTGCAGCAATTGAATATACCCTACATGTAGTGTCATTCATCCACAACAAAATAATGAATGAATTCATATCAACAGCGAAATTTAAATGAAAATTTCTCCTTATTTTCGTAAACGTATGTAGTGCAATGCATATGTGTGAATGTTTTTTAATAACAAGCGTTCTGTAACAGTTTAGTTTTTGTTTCTTTTTTTTAAAGTTTTCTGACGACATGAAACAGATATGAAAACTATTATTATTATTATTATTATTATTATTATTATGAAAACTATATAATGCTTTTTAAATAGGAAATTGCTTCTAAAGATATAAGATATAAATGTTTTTGGTTGAATTCCATTTCAATATAAATTGTTACAAGCGAAGGAATCAAACTGATTTTGTAAAAATAATTTTTATTTCCAGAAATTCAGCGACACTTGCTTGTGATTTCATATTAAAAAAGCGTTACAAAATCAAAAAAATTACGCAAAGCAACGAGATTTCCAGGGACACTATATGATTCCCAGATGTGTGTCCGTGCATGAAATAAATGTATTTATTGTTAATTTCTTACAATTTCTTTAGAATACAAAATTAATCACATGTTCATAGATTGAATAGTTTTTAATAGTTTTCTGTTAAGCATTGAAAATGAACACCAAATCTCTGTTCGCTAGTTTTTCACGCAAAATCTAGGTTAAACATAAAAAGCTTAGAGGATAAAGTCATAAAATTTAAAAAAAGAAAGAAATGCGTTCTGAAAGGCTGTTTGGGAGGATTTATTAAGAGATTTAGCCATGCTTAAAATCTATAAGGATAAATCCGTAATGATGGCTGCAAGGTCATTACTAACGATCTACCGAGCTGGCGCACAACATTCTAAGCAAATTGCGTTTACCCGCCTCGTATGTTTCAATTCAGGCCAAGGTAAAATTAATTAAATGCATCGTTGTGCCATTTATATGATATGTAGTCAACGTATACAGCCACATTGAGGGCGCCTCGAGCCAGTTGGCTGTCAATAAATGTGCCAGATACGTTTTCAATGAGCGCAAATACGACAGATTATCGCGACCTTCGGCAGAGATTTCAAATTCTGATCTTTCGACATTTTTAAATATGCGAAATGCGATCTTTGTCCATAAGTTAATTTTAACTAGTAATACAAAATATCTATTTGCGATAATCCGCTTTGTTCGACACAGACGTACGATGAACTTAATTCTTCTAGCCCATAAGTAAACTTCGGTGTTCGCAATAGTAGAACTTTGTAGGTATAGCTTAACGAAAGTTATTCATATAAATAGATTGCCTAACATTTAAAATTGGTCAACAATAAGCCACACACACATAAAAGATAACAAACTAGAATGAATGCTGAAAATATCAGAGATTCTCCTAATTCAAACGATATCCGGGCAAGATTATTGGTTTTTTTAAAATTAAATTTGATTTTCGTTAACAATGTGGAATTACCTGTGGACTATTTCTTTGATGTCCCGGCTAGTACAGGTGATTTATCGGACAATCGGAATGTATATAGGTTTAAATTTTATGATCTGGATTCAAATCCAACGGTAATAACAGTTTTGTAATTACAGATCGAGATGATAATAGTTCGAGCAAATAAATTAAAACATTCGAACTACCTTGAGAACGTAAGGATGATCCCTGGTCATGATTGATTTCTCTAAGGCCTTCGACACTGTGAATCATAAGTTACTCTTAAGAAAGTTAAGTTTTCACTTTGGTCCGACGGCGATCAAGTTTGTTAGGTCTTGTCTTGATAGTCTGTGAGAGTGCGTGCAAGCCGCGGCTTCTTCTCGGAGGTTAGACGCGTCCATTCTGGCGTATCCCAAGGCTCTAGGAGCATTGCTGCACGAAAAAACAGGAGGCGTGTAACGGAAGTTCAGCCTAAATTAAAACCACGTGCTTATGGTAAAATTCAAGTACGCGAGACGGTACCGGGAACCGTGGAGTTGTTAAAAAATTCAAAACCATTAACATCGGCAGTGTTAACGATAGTGATTTTAACAACAATTAAGTGGAATGGGTGGACGTATTATACAGCGAAAACGAAGCTGGCAGCGATGAACGAAGTAGTGACAACGAAGAGGAAAGCGAATTGGAAAGTGAAAATGATAACAGTAGTACCGAAGACTCTAACGGCGATTGTATTGAAAGGCAATTCGCAAAAGTATCCATCCGATGTCAAAAAGCTTAAAAAGACTCTGCCAAGGAACTGGCGTTAACTCGTATATTCACTGACGAAGATTTCAAATGCCTTAATGCAATCAGACAGTTACCAATGCGCGCAAACGGCCGTTGGAAAAAGAAAATTCAGAATTAGTAAAACTCGAAACATCGCGTTGATTTATAAAAAACGTAACGTAAAATACGATAAGGAATCACGTTTGGAACCAGTTAAAAATGGTCGCTGAGATCTAACTCTGTTCCCATGCCAAGAGTGCTTTAAAACTGAGATATCACTAAAAACATATCCATGTTCATACGCAAACCTTCAAGGTATACGTAAGAAAAAAAAAAAAACTAAACACTATACCACATTCGTGGCCACAAATCATCAGCAGCAGATGTTAATGAAATTCAGCTTTTATTTTTTTCAAGAGAAAGTGGTCCCATAATACCATGTAAGCAGTTTATGGATGTGAACAACAGGCAATAAATCTATCAATGCAGTAATGTCTCTACTCATGGCCAGTGCAAGATTTATGTATGTAAACTTAAAAGCTTCTATTTTTGCTTGTTTCTGATAATTTTAGCCAACTTCAATTTGCCTTTCGTTAGCTGCGGTGTACGCACAACATTGGTGAAATTTGCCTCAGTTATACAAGTGTTACGTAAGAATTCTGGTCGCCGTTGTCCCCGCTCCAAATTACCATGAGCACTGTGACATTTTGGTTGATCATCGATTGTTATATGCTCGATTCGATCAACGCGCATACTACTGGGTCTCTCAGTCAAATAGTCGTTTACGTGTGCATTACAGCCATTGCTGATGTTCAAGTTAACTAAACGCTCCTGTAAGTTGATACGTAAATGTTGATTTTCCAGTTGCAAGGATTTCTTTTTTTGAGCTAAGCAGATTACATCAATTTTGGCGTTGTTTACGCGTTTCCAAAAGTTTTCCATTAAATACCAATTGCAAAAGTCGTGCTAGAGACAAGTAAAACAAAAAGCAAGCAAAATAAAAGCAAATTTAGGAAAGAGGAAGACACTGTGTTTAGCGTACATTTTCAAAATCCTCCTGTTGTAATGGTGTACACTCCTCGGAATGTTCGAATAAAGATTTTTGGCCAAGCGTTGGTAATCCCATCGGAAATAATTTTTCTCGTTCCGTCTCGAGCTTTCGACAAACGTTGGCCAATTGTAAAATGATCTTGCCTTTCTCGCAAATGTTTTTAAAGTTCTTGCAAGGAATATCTCTTAGAATATCTCTTAGAATATAATTGCTTTACCCTGCTTACCTTAACCGCTTGATAGCTTACTACACTCATTAGCTTGAATTTCTCTTGATTGTCTTGTATTTCTTGATCTACATCCTTTTTGAGTTTTTTTAATTTCTCTTCCAAGTGATCCTTAAGTTCTTTTAAATGTTTTGTTTTAGATTCATTTTTATCTTCAGCATCAGCCAGTACCAGTTTCACTTTGGCGACTTCATTGCTAGCCTCTTCAATTTCATGACAATAGTCGCGAGTTTGGGCAGTGTATTCTTCGTCTTTTTCTTTCAAATCTAAGTAGTCGGCATAATACTCGTCGGTACGTCTAACATAATCATTTAAAATTTGCTGGTAAGTTTGCCAGAGCTGTTCGAGTTCCTTTTCACCTTTGTCGGCAATGTCTTCGACTTTCAGTTGCATCTGGTTAAGAATAGTAATGATAAAGAGAAAACGCTAACTGAGCTGAAGAGTGTGTCATGTTAAAAATGGGGAAAAAAAACTAATGGGAAGAAAAGTAGAGAGAATTCTGTTTCTTGCTATTCGTTATTCAACTGAGAAAGCAAATTATGGTCTGTTCACTATTTATGGTTGCCGTCATCGAGTTAGTGTACGCCACGAAAGACAAAAATGATACGATCCGGTTTTGGGCTGAAGGTACAAATCGAGTCTCACTTCTCGCTCGTTGCATTTGCAACGGAATATTGATTATCATTTGCGCATGTGTCACAAAATAAAAAGCTCGATAGCTATTTTGCTTTCGGGCTAAAATAGGGCTTTTTGCGTTCGATATCGAGCAAACACCCACACTCTTTTGAGTGTCATCAATGTAAACTGCAAGTACGCTATCGAGTTCTGCTCCCTCGATGCCACATTTAAGAGCACAACTAAAATCTTCTCGCCTTTAAACAGGAACTTCAAGGCAATATTTGACCGGATTTCCCCGCAAGCGCGCCAAATTCATTTCCATTTCAAAATATTCACTAAGTAGGAATTGAACCTTTTTACACCCATCACTGTAAGACGGGGGTATATTCGTTTTGTTTTTTTCCATAGTGTATGTAACACTCAAAAGGAAGCTTCAGAGACCTTATTGACTGTCTGTATTTTTGATCAGCTTGAAATTCTGAGTTGATTTAGCTTTCTCACTTATTCTTTCTATTTTCGAGGCATCAATTAAAAGAGTTTCTACCCGAAGCCGCTTTATTTCTTATTGTATACATTGATAAGACAACATCTCCGACTTTTTGTATCTTGCGATTAAAATCAGCGGGGAGAGTGTTTTTAATTTCGTCAGAATTTCTAAAATCCACCAAAATATCACCAGGAGGAGTTTCAACAACTGTTGCAAGTTATCTTTTGCCCGCTATTTGCAGAGTTTAGTTCAACTTTACGAACATTCATTCGAAGTTAAAGTCGTCATGACCATCCTCATTTCACTTCTTGTGAACAAAATTTAAGCCGAAGCAGACGCTGCATTATGCTCTTACAAACCTGAAGTAAATAAGGTTTTAATTTTAAGGGACTTAATTTTGCTTTGCTGTCGTTATTAGAAAAGCAACTAAGAACACTACAGTGGGGCACGGCCCACCATTACCCTACCCATACCCTACACCAGTTTGTTTAATACAGTTATGCATTTTCAAAGGGAAGTAGTCGAAGAAATGATCCAGTATCGGAATATTTTCAACAGCTTTCATCCTGAGGCCAAACACATCGGTGAACCAAATTTCATCGAAATATCTCAAAAATAGTGGCTTATAGGTCGAACACAAAAAAAAACAAGGCTTACAGACCGACAGGCGGACTTAGAAGTCACAAAGGTGGGTTTATTTGAAATTCTCCTCAGTATTGCGTGCATCCGCACAAGCTTAAGATACTCTTGAAAAACCTGTGGTGTAGAATATAATTGCGACAGCCAGTCAAGCCAACTATCCCAAATCCCCAAATGCAAGGTTATAAGGTTATATCCACAAACAAAGGCGCAAGGCTCCAACCGGTAAAGTTATTAGGCCTGCATTTTTTTAGATATAGAGATTCAACATAGCAATTGACAAAGTGCTAAAAGTGTAGCTCTAGTTGCTTGTTCTTTGGTTCAAAGGGACCTTAAAATTGGATTGAAGTAAAATGGTATGAATGGCACACCATTGGCGAAACATGCAGTTTTTAATTATATGCTATAGAACTATGGAGGAACGCCCTAATTAAAAATCTTTGCAAGAGTATTGTGAACATTTTAGATAGATTATACAATCAAAACTAGATCCGCACTTTTAATCTATCGAATTTTTACTTTTAGCGAAATTGAAACGAAGAGAAAAGAACATGAAGAACCGAAAAGACAAACTCTTAAAATTAAGCGGTTTACGCTTACCGTCGCTTTTAAATCATCCAGTTTTTCTAGATACCTGTCGTAACCGGCTTGTTGTTCAGTCCGGTTTTTTTCTTCCAGTTGGTAGTAGACACATTCTAATTTCGTTTGTTGGCAATTTGCAGAGCTTTTTAAATTCTCGTAGTCACTTTCGAAATTTTTCAGCATCGTTTCCTTTTGCGTTTCATAATTTTCTTTGAAATAATCCAATCTCTGTTGCTGAATGTCTTAGGTATAAGAAACGAGGAAGAAAATCAAGAAGAAAAAAAATTTGTTTTCCTGTTGTTTTGTGTAATTTTGTTTGCACTCACTTATGAATTTCTGTAACATTTCTAGATGAGATTGTTTTGCGGTATCGTGCTGGCCATGAGCTAATTCCAGATCATTTAATAGCCGTTTTATTACATTTTCTTTATGTTGCAATAAATTATCGCAATATTTCCTCATATTCATGATTTCATTACGCAATTCCTGACATTTCAATTTTCTCAGTATGCAACGCCATTCCTGATTTATTTTGGCCATATTCAAACGACAAAAAGCCTCCTCACGTTTCAATTTATTCTGTGTAAAAATAATTATGCGATCAATAAGCGAAACGATAAGATAAGAAAAGAAGGGTACAACAGAGAACAGAACGGAAATCTTTGTTACCTTCATATATAAAGCAATTAATTGAATTTTACGACGACGGGCCTCCTCTTCAATATCAGCTCGTAATTGTAGATAGCGGGCTCTCTCCTCTTCCGACATTTTGGCCAATTTATTACCTTTACTTTTTTTACCCATTTTGTTACTTGTTTTCACAAATTTGTTCTTATATTTTTAAGAAAATTTTAAGGACTCACAAAAAACGCTTGCTTTGGATAATAATTCACCGGCAAATGTAAGAAATGCTTTGCCAGAGTTTTCAGAAAAAACAATAAATTTTATATACACACTACGTACATAAGTATTTATGCGAAGCGAACCCATCCCATGCTTAACCGTGAGTGAAAACCATGGTTACTAACAACTTCGAGACATCGCCACCATTGCCGTTAGCTAATATCAATATGATTGCCTTGGTTTTAGTTTGTAAAAGATATGGTCGAATGGCAGATTGGTAGTTAAAAAAAAAAAAACAAAAAAAAACTCGTTGTTTTCTTACGTTTTTTGTTGTAGGTAAACAATCAATTCAATATTTAATTTTTAAATTGTTACAAGAATTTTTATATTTCCATATCATCACCATCATCATCGTTGCCCGCTTTTTTAGATTCTTATTATTATTATTTTAACGATGTCCCTCTAACTTTGCATTTTATTTTTGTCATAAATAATTATCAGCATTGATATTTCAGATTTATGCTTGTCTTACAGACAACCGACAATCTTTAACAGTAAGTAAGTTGTGAGTCGACATTTTCATTCGTTTGTAAATTTTGGCGATAAAACTAGTAACAACCGTTCATGTCATCAAAACATATATACATTAACACTTTTAACTTGATTGGTTGCTTCATCTTCAATCGGAAAGTGTACAGAAGGAGAGACAAAGAGCAAGAGAGAAAGCATTTGTGTGCGTGTGCAGTGCTGTGGAAAAGGATTAAGATTTATGTGTGTTTCCAAAATTTAATGCAACTCGGTTTTACTTTTCGAAAATAAGCAAGTCTTCAGCATAGATGTGTGTATATGATCTGTTTATTAACAAAGTGGTTGAAGTCTGTGTATTTGAAAACCAAAATATTTAAAAATCTTTTTCTTAAATGCATATTAGACGATTTAAAAACGACTGGGTCATGTATGTTCCGCACGAGTAGCGGAGTAGCTCAGAACCGTGGTTGCCCAGTCTGTATTCGCGGGTTCAAAGTTCAAAGCGGTAAAATTTTGGTCATAGCTTAGTCGATAAAGGCATAATGCTTACCGATTTGGCACATACCCACTGCGCTACGGTCGCTCGCCTCACTTTCTCTTTGCTCATTTTTTTCCAATCGTCCAACCAAATTTTGGTCATAGTTATAGTGAGTGCTTAGTCGATAAAGGCATAATGCTTACCGATTTGGCACATACCCAGTGCGCTATGGTCGCTCGCCTCTCTTACTCTTTGCTCATTTCTTTCCAACCGTCACCGTATTACACGAATAGAGGATTTCAACTGAGTGATTGATCCACATCAAAAAAAAAAAAAAACAACGATAGATAGTGGTCCGGATAGTGTTAGTGGACATGGATTGCGGTGGATTAGCAGATATGAAAATTTGCACAGCCAAGGGAATAAAGCGCCATGCCAAAAAAAAAACCTTAGAATCGAAGGTGGATAAAGTGTCAGGCACAATTTGAGGTCCAATTTTCAGAGGTTCTTATACCACACTTTGTGCGGGGTTTGAAAAAGACGTTGTACAATACGGACTATTGGCATCTAAGCTCACTATCACAACTATAGATGCGGACTTTTACTATTACTCTCAGCAGATGAAGTTGCTTAATCTTTTATAAAGCTAACAGTAAAGTTCACGAATATGGGGGTGTATGCTTAACGAGATTGGAAGGGAAATAGCGTTTTGTTAGTTGATGCCGCTCAAATACAGCAGACGACTCGGATTGGAAGAGCTTCGTATATTACGACTTGCTGTCTTCTCGACAGTTTAACAGTAAACACTAAATAGTAGACCTTTATTCATCACGAAATTCTGCCGCTTAGAGACGACATTGGGCTCGGGTTAGAAGAACTTTGCACATTACGAATTGTCGAAAGACAGACAGAACAACAGGCCGGCATTGCACTCGTTACTAGTTTACGGCATCTTAAGCTCACCCATCCATTATGGACTCGCACCTTTACTAAGGGTAGTGTTAGCGATTGCAATTAATAAGTTGAGAAGACCGACCTGAACTTGTTGGCAGAGCGTCTCTGCCACAGTACTCTAATAAAATGATGCAAAAATATATGCCGGCAGGAATTTGAAAAGCCATAGAAAACTTCAAAATATTAGTTGTAAACAGGGCAACGTCTCATTATCACTTTTTCTCTGCGCAGAATTTTTTAAGTAATGTCAAGAGAATTTGGAACGATGTACGTAAGAATCACGTGATACAACTTTTCTCAATGAAATCATAGAAGTTTGCGCACTTGACTAGAGATTAACGGAAAAATAGGGTGCTTCTGAATGAGAACATCATTCCATTATTTTTTAATAGCAGACAATGAGTTCTCAAGTTTGCTCTTCAAGGACCGACGGGGTATTATTTTATTGCAGTTGCATTCTTCTTTGTCAAAGAAAAGGCCAACACAGCAATGTAACCATTAAAACACGTAGCTTAAGCCTTTTTGGAGAATTGACTTAAGCGACTTTCAAATTAAACGACTCGCATATATGAATATATGTATGAATACTCGGCAAATACTTTGATTTATTCTTATTTTTATTCTTTATTGGTTTGTGGTCGAATAAATCGAATATTTTAAGTTTTTATATAGAAGTTTATGAAATTATTTTAAGAAGAATTCGAAAAATTTATTAAAATTAAATTTTGATATTTTTTTATAAACGTCCGTAAATTACAAAAATTCATAGATTCAATTAAGTAATGAAAGACCAAAAAGTGAATGTCTGGCAAAGAATTTCCAGATGAATTCTGTAGCGAAAGTTCATGTGTTGAAAGATAAAAAAACGTTGACAATTCAATAAGAAAAAGATAAATGCCGAGAAGCTTAAATACTTGTAGTGTTTGCCTTTTTTTTTTCTTTTTTAAGATTAATTGCTGTAAAGGACATTTCAATTAAATCAACAGCACTTGTGCAAGATTGCTTGATGTGGAGGTTATGGGGAAGAGTGGTTTGGATTTCTTTTTTTCTTTTTTTTTTTTTATTCATTTCTCTTCTCTATGCATTGTCATCTTTTTAATACTATTGTATTAGTGCCTTGAGCCTGATATGCTTGTTGAGAGATTGATAGTTTATAGAAATACGATAGTTGTAATCTTAATGTTGATTTCATGCAGGATTTGAATGGCATTTCTGAGCAACTAGAAAGCTTTTCAGTTGCTTAAGTATGCTCCTCATCATCATCATCATCATCATCATTATCACGATGGAAAGTGACAAACATACAAACACAAATTATTTCTCTAAAGAGAAATAAAATTTTCTGTGTGTCAATTGCAGTTAAATTTCTACGGAGAAATAGCAACGTAATGCCGCAATTGTAAAAACTATGACTTAAGATGACAATAGATACACAGAAGCACTAGGATATTATTGTCGCCTTTAATTGATTTTTTGTGATATGAAATTGATATTATTCTTGATCTAATCAATTTTATTAATTCTTTAAGTACAATCCGGCTTATGTGTCATTGTTTCGTTTAAGCGCTTTATAATTGCTCACGGCAAAAATTCGTGGCGTTTTTGTCCAGTAGATGGTTTAGTAGATGGGTGCGCAACTTTGCAAATGAACCAAATAGTAATAAGCTATTGCTATGTACACGTAAGTACATTTTACTTTTCACCAATTTTCTTCCACAACAAGAAGTTTGTTAATCTTTTGTGCGTATTATACGGATGTAATAAGTAAGAACTGTATAAGCAAGAACGAAATGGAATGCGAATTTCACATGCGAAATAAGTTACCTGACATTCCGACGCGAACTCGATTTAAAATAGAGGCATAGTGTAGAAGAAGATTCCAGGTCCTGTCATCATTCCAATCTGTCATCAGCCACTGGGATTGCACGCTATAAGTACCGAACTAGGGACGTTTTGAAAGAAGATCGTCCGTTCCGTCCGATGACCATTGACAATAGGTTATTTAAGTTAAGTATAAAGAATTAAATTTTTATTTTTACCCGCTAGGTTCTTTATAGGCAATTGCACCCCTTTCTCTATTATTCGAATTATTTATTTTAGTTAGGGGCATAAGTGAATTAATAAAAGGGGAGTGAATTATAACGTCAAGAAATATTAAGATTTTTTATTCAGGTGAGATAAGGATGCCTGGAATAGCTGGTGAGGTTTACCCCGGCATTATTTTATAGAAAGGTAAATTTTTCATACGCGGTATGGTCTCCGTCCCATCGCTGTTATGTGAAGGCAATCGAATTGGTGCAAAAACAATTCCTGCTTTTTGCGTTAAGGAATTTGCCATGGGTCTCTCTTGCACTCCTCCCACCATATGAAGATAGACTACTACTCACATCATTACCCATCCTGGAGAAACGTATATTTATATTTGGGATCTCAAATTTTGCTAAAATCGATTAATCGTCGTCATAGACTCGTAAGCTCTTCTGATTGACATGTACATTAATTCTCCCTTGCCCCTAGAAGTTATCAGTCGTTAAAGCTTAGCCAATGCAAAAGCAATTATGAATTATTTACTTCACTTAGGGTTCTTAGCAATAATTTGGACAAGGTTCACAAGCGGATTGATATATCTGACTTAATACTCCTTCAATGGCTGGTACATTGCCAATGTCATACCTTAATGATAATTAGTCTATAAATGGGTGAGTGGTCTGTTGGTGAGCGTTATGCCAATTAAGTCCCAAAACTCGGTGTAAAGTTTTGTTTAATTACATTTCATAGACACGTGTGTTTACAGATATAGCTTAAGTTTTGTAACGTTAGAATGTTGCATTGTTGTTGTTTGTTTAATTGTTAATCAATAGCCCAATTTAACTGATATGTAAGTAGTTGAATTAGAAATGGATAAATAAATAAAAAGATAAATAAATACATATGTTATCCTCGAATTATACACATTTAATGGTCTGAATTTCCGTCGTCGGGCCGATACTGAAATGAAACGAAATCGAGAAGTGACTGTCTTTTATATTCTCTGCAGACTTTTCTAAAATCTTAATGTTAACTTTCTTAAAGTTATACAAGAACAGCTCGATATTTAAAATCAGAGGCAATCACACATCTTAAATAGTTTCAAGTAAATTATTTTTCTTACACTTCCATGGAAGAAGAGGGGTTCTCACGCACTTTTCGGAATTGATTGTGGCTATAAATATTTTTTTCAAGTGTACTTCATTTTATGAAATGCTCTCAACTACTTTTTACATAGATTGTCTCAAACGTTTCAGACCCAAACATGAAGATGGCAGTACCTGTGCAGTTGTTGTCTGCTTTTTTGAAAATAAAAGATAGTAAAGAGTTGGACGCCGTGCACGGAACTGCGTTCCACGAATTACTATGTCGAATTTTTGCGTAGATGAAAAGAAACACGGCGTACCGAGGGACATGCCAAATCTGCAATAACAAAAAAAATATCGCTCAACAAAGGTTATGAACATGTCCAAATAACGCGCTTTTTCGAACACTGAAATAAGATGTAGGCATGAGGATGCTGTTTGCTTGTGGTGGAACAAAAACCTTGAACTGCAACGAAATGCAAGTTCTATCTGCTGTCCAACCTTTCGGATATTGCGGATTTGACCACTAGCAACAATTATTTGAGCGTAGATCTCAAAAGAACGGCCCAGGAAAAGAGATAAACTTTTCAGCCAATCCTCGAATATACTGTATTGGAAATCGTTTAATTAAAATTAAATTCTATTTAAGCTGTTCTGTGATAAGGTGTCAATAAAACATAAAATTTATATCAATTTCCTTTAAAATATTTTGCACTAGCATTTCGAAAACATTCAAGTTCTCCCTACTCTTTTTACGTAAGACGTTGCTCTGGTTTGGGATATACTCGTTTTGCTAAATCGTGTGGGACGCGCAGAGACCATAAAAAGCATATATATACATTCTTGATCAGCATCAAATTCTGCATTGACTTAAACATGTCCCTCTGTCCACTTGTGCACCGAAACATCTTCCTGCTCACAAAAATGAAGATCACGTCTATAAATGTGTCAAAAGCGTTCAAAGTTGTGGCACGCCGGTTGGTATTGAAAACGGAGCAAGTCCTTCAAGATTGAGTACACCTCGAAATTAAAAAAAAGAAGGTTTTTTTCCCATTACTGTCAAGTACAACGACAAGTAAAAACACTATAGTTGGACCATGGCTCACAAATAAATACTCCACATCACCAATTATTCCCACAACCTCTTTTCAAAACGGGTCGTATGGGAAAAGAGGTCCGATGCGAACCGTTTTCAATAGCGACTAAAACACGTCAATGTAGCAATTTTCATTAAAACATCTTGCAAATTGCGTCTTTTAGGTCAAAATAAGATTGACGGACGGACAAGCTTAGACAAGAACTACCTTCTGAATCTATCGGTGTAATAAAAGGCAGGTCCCCTGAGTGTTACGTACGTCCGCACAAACTTAACGCACCCTTGTAGCCTAAATGACTTGGCGTATGTATTCTAAGAAAGGCGTGAATCATAGCGGATATTATTTTTTTTTTGCTAAATTTGATGTAGAAATTATTTAAATTTAATTTTTTTAGATATATTTTAAAATTGTTAAAAGATTGTGATCATACAGTGCTGTTTTCTAACTTTCGTCCGCTTACACATGTGTAATTTATATTTTCAAAAATTTGAAAATTTCAAATTAATTTCATATTTATAATTAGATTGAATCATTAAAATTGCATGACATATATGAGTGGAATTTTTGTTTGGGATTTGTGGTCACCAGTGAAATTATTATTGATTTATGGTCAGATATTATAAAGCTTTTTGACTTTGTTCCTACAATTTAATATCAGAGCGCTAGTATTTTGGCGTACGTTCACAATTTGCGGTTTTGCATTGGTTTTCGAATGCAACATGCGACCGTAGAATGGAAAATGAAAAAAAAAAAAATGATTACAAATTCATAAATTTGAATATGTTTATATATAGGGGGTTCGAAAAATTGAAAATTGTACTTTTCGTTGAGCTCTCCCATAGGCACTTGTAATTTATATTGTGAACACGCTTGTGTGTGCAAGCGAGAAATGGCAACATTTCGTGCTACTATCTAAATGTATAATAAGTACACACAAATCTGGATAAAGTAAAATCTGCTGGGAACAAAAACACATTGCACTGCTCGTAAGTATTCGCATTGACGAAATATAAAGGATTTCCACTAGAAATTGTTACAAATTTTTATTTTATTCTTTTAGCATAAAGTAATGAAACAATTTCATTGTCTACCTATGGAGATAAAATGTGTAGAAAAAAGAACAAAATAAAAATGTTGTGCCTGTTTCGATGATGAATTCAAAATATGCAAAATAATTCGCTATAATTTAATTGGCTGTACTTAGCCGCAAATTAATGCAATATTGTAGAAGAATAGTAAAATAAAATTTTACGTATATTTATGTACATAACACTCGGACGTGCGATACATACCAATTTTGTTGTCCATTGGATTGAAATAAACACGAGGGTAAATGACAACTTATTCATCTCCATTCACTTGTCCGTCTTTGTTGCTACACAAAAATGTCGCGTTTTTGTCTTTGCTGAATATTCCATAAAAATTTAAATACACGCTTCATACTGCAACAAACGTTTTTGAAATAAATTGATTTACATCAGGTTACAAAATCGTTGATTACAGTGTCCCATCTCTCTTGCAAATATTCTCCAATCGCTCTATACATATGTTCGTGCAGCAATATACTCACAAGTGTGCTCTTTAGTCCTTAAGACTTCTTCTTTTTCTACGATTTTTTGAGTGTTTTCTTATGTCTTCTGTAAAGTATTTATTCTTCAGAGATACGAATAAGTGATAGTTAGCAGGAAAATATATTGTGAAAGCGACGAGTTGTTTCTAATCTTCTATGCAGCTTTTTTTTGACTTCTCTCTGCATGGATTTAAGGCCAGTGTTCTGAACATTGCCGGCTTACAGCATTATACCCATTTTGTGAGGTAATTAAAATAATTTGCATTGCAACGATCTTAATTTCTGATTGAATTATAAATGTACGGCAGATTCTTCTATACAATCTATTTAAAAAGTTTCCGGAATAATTAACGAAAGTTAAGATTATCTCGAAAACCTTTTCATTTTCTGAATTATCGTATTTTTCGGACTATAAGACGCACTTTTTTTTATTTTTTTATGTATTTTTTTATTTACTTACATAAGAAACTCAACTAACTCGAATTCAATTGGCTTTAAGGATAAGTAAAGAAAAAAAAAAAAAATAATAATTCATGTGTAAATAAATAAAAAAGAAAAGGCCTGTACAACACTAGCACAGAGGCACTCCTACTACCAGTGCAGAACCAATTGCAAGTGAACCCCTAAGCCGTTGCAAACATGCGAAAGCTTGGCAACCGATACAGTAAACAACACCAGTTAATTTTCGAACCATAATGAAATGTTAAGATTGCAAGTTAGTTTAAATATGACAAACAACAAACCAAATTGCGCGTGTTAAGCAAAGTTATTTTGATAGGTTTTAAAGAATGTGATTATTTAGGTTTCTGGAAACAACTCTGAATGGGTTATATAGCTTGACTATATTTACACTGGCTCAGCTTAATGGAAATAAAGTGCTTAGAGAAGCTGTTAGGGACGTTAATTCTTATCTCACCAAGTAATGTGGACCAATCGGTAGTATGATTTTAACGAAATTAAGAAGGAAACTTTAAGAATAAATCTACGTTTCTCAAGTGACGTTAAGGATAATAAAAGCAACCAATTTTCATAAGGAGGAAGAGAGAGACAAGCGGGTCCCAACCGAAATTCCTAAAGGCAAACAGCAAGAATGGTTTTTGAACTGATTCAAGTGAATCTACACACTACTATAAGAAGCAGACCACAAAACAGCGTCATAGCCAAGTATTGGTCTAGCTAAACACATGTAAGGGTCTTCCAGTTCTTTGGACCATCTCTTAATAAAACCAAGCGCGGACCTAGCCTTAGTTAAAGAGCTGAATATGTAAATTAAAATGTAATCTCTGGTCCAATGGAATCCCTAAATCTATGAACGAATCAACGTTTTCCAACTTTTGTGAATCAATGAAGTACTCTGTACTGGTTGACTTCCTTCTTATGAAAGAAAGCTTCTTGCATTTTATTAGATTTAACTTCGTAACGAGCACCAGGCAAACGGCTGCCTTGAAGGACGCTAGACGTCACGGAAAATTCATCCGATAAAGTTAAACAGAGCCCTGACGAAAGGGCGAGAAACAAAGACACACGGACAGAGAAGGACAAAAGGAAGAGGAAGTGAAAAAGAGAGAGAAATAGAGAGAGATAGAGACAGAACGGAGTAGCACACGAGAATGAAAAATAGAAATAGTGAGAGAAACCACCTCATCGCCTATATGTTATATATGTACGTATATAAGTTCTCATAATATTTCCACACAGTACAGGTGAGGTGAATAGTTTGTTTTCTAGTAACATAGTATCCTTAAACGAGACCGAAGAAAAAGGCATTTAATGAGTTATTAAATCTTTTGCAAGTCGTTTAATATTTCCTTTATTCCGCGCTAATATTTTTGTGCTTGTTTTCATTTCTCTCGTACATACGTTCGTCGTTCTTTCTCTTTTCCTGGTTGTCAATACAATATCTTAAAACAAGCTTGAACAAGAAGCCGCATACATTATAATTTGTCAATTAATTAGAAACCATAAACAGTTATGTTATGCCGTTACATACTTACAGACCTATATAAATGAATATTCGTTTGTGTTTATATGTGTTTGTATAACCAGTTTAATCAAGCAACAACAAAATTTTTGCTGTCATGTTAAACAAACATAATATAAGTAATAGAAGTCATTGCAGTTGCTGTTTTTATTGTTGTTCTCATTGCTGTTGCTGTCACTAGTGTCACATATGCAACAGTAAAAGCAACAGCAGTACCAACATCAGTAGCAGTAGCAGCAGCAGCAGCCGTAATAACAGCAGTAAACCGTTAAATATGAATATTAATTTATCCAGAATATATATGCACAAAGACACCCAAGCGCACGCAGACATGACAAAGTGAAATGAGTAAAGATGTCATGCAATGCAACGCAACAAAGGCCGAAATTAATGTTTGTCATCATTAAATTATTTTAGGGCTATTTACATATATAAGTAGGCACCATAGAAGAGAAATATGAATTTATATTGAAAGCATGTAGAGTGTACACGTATATCACGCTAAATATGTAAATATAGATATTTTAACTTAATATGCGGTTGATTATAAAATAAATATTCAGTAGTTAGTGGTAAATTGTCTTTAATGAAGGCTTTCACATGCACAGGGGAAGGGGGAGGGGAGGGGTTTTGCACGTACGTGTTGATGTGCTAATATACAATCTTCGTGCGTTAAATTCATATAACTAAATCGATATATTTAATAATATTTATGTATAGAATAGAATAATAATATGCAGGCATGAATACGATCGCGCGAAGGCGGGCGGACCAAAGCTCTTGAGGGAAGAATAATGAAAAACAAAAGTAATTATATACGGATGCAAGTATATGATATGCGAAAGATTTATTAACACATGCACGAGTAAATTATACGCCAGTAATAATTAATAATTAGAGCTGAGTGTAGTAGTGTACGAAATCGTTTATCTTTAATCATTATTGAAAGGTAACCGAGTATTTGAATTATTACGACGTTATGACGCTCGCCTGAAGATAGGCAAGCATAAGCAGCTTACCAGTAAAGCGCTGCCTATTAATATTGATTATTATGGAGGAAGAGGCTTACCCGTTCCGTAAGTAATAAGAACAAGCAAGAGAAAAACAAATGTTTAAGATTTAGAAATATTCCTCTATTGTACAAAAAATATCAATAAAAATATTTTCCACCGCTTTCTGCAATTTTTCTCGTCTTTCAAGCAACATAGCATGCCGAAAAGACAATATTAGTTTGGCTTCGATCCAATTACCGACCCATTTTCGTACTTCTTCACAACCGTGCCAGCCAAGCCATGGTGCACCGATTTGAACAAGTTCTAATAAAAAGGCTGTAAATCTGGAGAATACGCTGGGCGAGGCTGAGCTTTCCATTCGAGCTATAACGCTATATCCTTCGCAACTCTTGCAACCGTGTGGGCGAGCGTTTGCCATGCAAGATGATGACATTGCCTTTCTTAACCGCTTTGCTCTTTTTTTGGCAACGTGCAATTTGTTCAATTGACGTCGGTAGACATCTGCGTCTCACTCTCGTTCGGTTTTAGCAGCTCGTAATACAGTACACTTTGCTGATCCCAACATATGCACAGCAATCGATGCGGATGGCTTCCCTGAACTGACCCATGATTTTTTTCATAAGACAGTTATAATGCATCGAATACGCCGCAGAATACTTTTCTTTATTCTTTTGCACTCAATTTTTCCTCTTCTTGGATCTTTTCCGTCCCATGTAAACGTCTAGAAACAGTCGATTTATTAATTGCTACGTTGTTCGAAAATTCTTTCAAAATTTGAGCCGTGTTTTCGTCCAATAAGTCTTACAATTCATTGTCGTCGAATTTTTTTGGTTCTACAGGCAGTTCTTTGTCATCAAACACAAGCATTGCCTTAAGTTTTTAAAAATATTTGATGGGCTCGAGCAGCAGGTTTCTTCAGAGCAAATAACAAACGTTGAACGAATGCTGAAAATATAATGTTGAGCTTTTCTTATTATCGTCTGTTTACACTGGATAACTTAATAATGTTGTTATTTTCTGTATGTGCGTTTGAAAGGTCAAAATCATCGAATTTAGCCACTGCGTACATTGTAACTTCGCATTGCCTTACCATTTTCTCCTATAGATGTCACTGATCGAAACGCATGGAAGTACTTTAGTAGTAGTATTATATATATAAAAGGTTAACTCGCAAACAACGCGGTGAAAACTTCATGGCATAATCACAATATGTTTACGAGTAACAATGGCCTTAGTGGCGCTACTTTTATTATTTCCAAATGAATGTAAAAATCCAAATTTCGTGCGTCGATCAAACTGTGCTTTTTGTTGCCAAGAAAATATATTTCAAACTCAACATAAACGTGAAAAATGTTATCTCAACCCTTCTTCTTTAAAAACAACAATTTGTCGATTGTTAGATGAGGACGTACAAATTTGAAGGCAGTGTTTAGGACTAGAAATGTTCACATGGATGGTTGAATAATATAAATAAACATGGTTACACCCAAAAACATAAAAAAAAAAAAAAATAACTTCAAAACTACTCTCGATCATCGAAAACTAAAGTTGCGAGAGATAACTGATATATTAGAGGCACGAACTATCTTGCAAGAAAATATGGACATGGTATGATTTCTCAAATAAGTACCGCCGTGGAACAAAAATACTAACCACTCTTATTAACTACCCTTTACTACTACTACTTTACTATTACTACTACTACTTTACTATTATTACTGCTACTACTACTTTGATAAAATTGCCATTGTTGTCATACTTACCTTATTGTCCAGATCAACAACTCACTGGCTATTATTCCTTTTCAGATCTCAAAGGATCCCAGACGGAAGGGGACAAGGATTTGTATCAAATGGTGACGTCATTTCCGTAGCTAAATCGTAGTTTCAGGCTTTTGATAAACCATTCTACAAAAAGGTATGCAAGTGGGCTGCTTATACCACGTTTGATGGACACTATATTGATGACTACATTAGAATCTTGCAAAAGCATGTATTTTACCTTGTAATTTCTTCGCACTGAAGTTATGCGATGCCTTTACCTTAGGTAATTCGTGCATCTTTTTTTAATCTTCAGTAGCCCACCTTGCGTACACTTTAGTGTGATAATTTACACAATTGCGTATAACTTAAAGATCATACTTTCAAATAAAGAAGTTATCCTACAGTACTGTAAGGTACAGTACTGTAAGGTACAGTACTGTAAGGTACAGTACTGTAAGGTACAGTACTGTAAGGTACTACTTACACGTTCGCTTCGAAATCACATTCATACGCCAATAGTACGTAGTCGGAAGCCAGTTTTATAATATTACTTATTATAAAATACTTGTTATTGTTATCTCTTGGTATTTCGACTTAATTAAAAGAACAGTTCATCATATCTTTAATAGTAAATTAATTTTTTGTCACTTTTTCAAATGTGAAGATGTTTTCTTTAGTGAGATGCTCTTAAGATAAATTGAATGAATTTTCATGAATAATACGTTTAAATATGTGAAATAATACGAACGTTTCTTTATCAGATGTAATAAAAGTTGAAGAGGGAGAGATTGAAAGAAAAGAAGATCTAATAATTGAATTAAAAAGATTACTAAAATAAATTTTAATAAGTTTCTGAGGTTTGTCACTAAGCTGAAACGTCGTTCTGATAACACATTTAAACTTTTAAAGCTTATTGACTTCTTTCTTCAATATTTGTTTTCATTGAAAAATTTATACACCCTTGCGCTTACGTGCTGTAGCATCGATAGATATTTCTTTATGTAAAATTCATAAAGAAAATAAAAATAAAAGTCAACAAAACATAAAAAGTCATAAATTAAAGCAACTGTCAAAGTACGTGACAATAAAGTTCACTTACCAACGCATACGTGCAAAACGCGGTAAAGAAAAGCATTGTTAAACATGCAATCAACCCTCCACCAAGAAAGACATTTTTTTTTCGTCTTCCTAAACGCTAACGTAAAAAAAAGTTAAAAGTTTTTTTTTTATCAAATCATGTATGAATATATTTGACATTTTTGACAATATTTCGGGCAAATGTCAATAATGGGAAAGTATCATCGTCTACATTCTCATAGTCAAGCAATGAGATTCTTTCTTAAAGACAATGAACGAGTTTTGCTAATACAAATATGATGTGATAAAGTTATTTTCCCCCCCTCCCTCTCTCCAAAGATTAAACGATGTTCATAAAAGCTCCTAGAAAGTTGGAAAGCTTTCTAATAAAAAACATATATCTATACGCGTACTTAAGGCCATTAAATATTTTGATAAATAATGTATAAAATTGAATTGTGTTGCTAGGCGTCATTTTATTGACAGCGTATTTTATTTTCTAAAGCGTAGGTTATGATCGCTTTATTATGGTTTCCTATGATGATATGTAATAAAGTTAAATTATAATTGCATATTTTCAGGATATTTATAAACTAATAAAATGGAACAAATTTTTTGGCGATGGAGTTTGAAACACACCTCTACCGCTCCTACTTTACAAAATAGTCGTTTTAAATTGTTTTTAAGAGGAACATTTAAAAAAAGAAAGGTATGATTAGCTTAAAATAGACATATTTTGAATTCAGTTTGGACAGTTGTTTATTGAGCTCAGAGTGCAATGATGGGTGCCGTGATGAAACTGCAATTGCGCAAATTCCTAGCTTTGAAAGAGTTAGTGATAACATTGAATGTGTTGTTAGTTAAAAAATTTAGACGGAAACTACTGGCTGCAACCTGCTAAAAATGCGTTCTTTGCACAATTATTTTTTGAATGGAAGATAAGTTACTGGAATAATATATATATTTAAGTAAGAATAAAAAAAATTTTTTTGTGATGCATCTTTAATTGAAGGGAGTCCGCGACGTGCGATGTGGCGGGTGAAAGTTTGAATTTACAAAATCTCTTAACCTATATGTTTGTCACCAAAGAAGTGTATAGGAAGCAGAAGCTTTTAAAACTATTGCCCTTTCTGTGATTGGCGGGTACTTGGATGAAATGTTCAATTTTCAAACAAAGAAATGAAGCCTTTGCAACCTCTTGAAATTGCGTTCTTAAAGATATTACTATTAATAAGTGCAAATAGTCGGGCAATGTCCACCACTTAATGCCGTACATTAATTTGCCTGTACTTTTAGTTATACTTTTTGGTCATATAAACACTTTTTCCAGGAACGGTTACATGAAGAGTGGACAGCGAAGCTTTCAAAACTTTTCGCCCATCTGGTCTTGTCCAGATCATTTTGAATTTTTCACATCAATTCACAACAACGAAATATTATGACTAAGGGATTTTTGTCGGGACATTTTGAAAGGGGCTATATGGGGAATGTTTGTAAGGATGGTCTGATCCAATCTTTTTTAAACAAGCACCGTACATCAGCTAAATCAGGCCATTATACCAAGTTTCATCACAATATATCTAAACTTGTGGTTTGTAGGTTCAACACAGAAATACAGATTAATCGGATAGACAGGCAAGTTTAAATCGATTTAAGAAATGATAATGAATCATTTACTATAATAACAGGTCAAAATTTCTGACGTCCTTCTGGTTACGCAAACTACACTTTTGAAGCATTTTGAATGCTGTCACGCATTTTTGTATTATTGGCGAATATTTAAGAGATGATTTAAGCCAGTGAAAAAAAATTGATGTCCTCCAAAATTTGCTAGGATTTGATCCCTTCCTTAGGTTCAAATTGATTGGATGATTATTTTTATGTTTTCAGTGACTAAACGCCCCTTATTGTTATTGCGTTCATATGTTCTTAATTTACACTCAATCAATAACTATAAGGCGACCTGCTTTCGATTCACATGGTTTTCTATTTTAAATTTTTCATTTTAAACGATTTTATGAAGAATCTGTTTTAGGAGCGAAAACGGTAATGGGTCATGTTTATAATTGACGTCGCATAAAAAAACAAATGAATGCAAGAAAATTATGAAAAAAAAAGAAAAATTGGCGCAATGAGAGCGTCAGACAAAGTTTTCCTCTGAACATTTACTTTCATCTTATGAAACTTCTTAATATAATTACTTTTCATAAGCACGCTATCTAAACGAGGGCATACGAATTGCAGCATTCAGCTTGTGAAAGAGACAACCCGACGTACAAATTGTTCTTAAGCAGGCTGAGCTCTTAACAAGCTCTTTTCTTCTCAAGGTAAGGTGCTATGCAATATAATTATTTCGTTTAGTTTCGTAATGCAAGCAACTGAGGGAAAATGCAATAATGATTGCAAACAAGTTTTATCCAAGTGTAATGGTAAGCAAACAACTTTTTTGTTTTACAACAAAAGAGGCCTTTTCACCTTACCGATCCGTTCAGACATTAAAAGTTTAGACATGGCAATATGCTTTTATTCTTCTTCTTCTTCTTAGCTTTAGTTTTCTTTTAGTTTTTCTTTATAATTTTTTATGGTTACATGCGAATATGATAATGAGAAATGTCAATTGGTTTCTTTGATTTTGGCTTTGTTGCTATTGTTATTGCTGTAATGTTGATTTGTTTGAGTAAAGCACGCAATTTTTTCTGTAGATTTTCTTCATTTTTCCTTTGGATTCGTTTTTTATTTCTTTTCTTTTTTTTAACTTTCTGTCTATTTTCTCTCTTGTCAAATTGAGGGAAAACTGTCTGTAATGGAAACTGAAACATCTGGTCTCGTCGTTTCTGGCAATAGTTAAAATTGCTTGTCAAGGCATATGATCTGTTGTTGACAGGATAGTTTGGTGCTTCGTGGTTAATGAAGGAAGGAGTTCGGAGGAGATGAGGTAAACGATGAGAAAAAAAAAAACATATATAATAAATGATAAATTCTTTATTGACTTTAATCTTTGTTTATATAGAAATACATTGATGACGGTAATGGCAGTGTGTGCATGTATGTGAGATAATATAGTAATTTGTTTATTTCTTTATTTCTTTATTTCTTTATTCTCTTTATTCTTTTTTTGTGCAAGCTTCGAACATGCAATGTCTTGACTATAGACAGCGCCTTTTGAAAGTGTTGGCATTAACAGCACTGAAATCCTTGAACAAATCAATGAATGACTTGATGAAAATTGAAGATAAATGTATAGCTTTCACGAATATGCACAGCTACAACTGCCGCCGGCTAAGAAAGTTTTCATAAAATAATTTAATGTTCGATATGCATAAAATTTAATAATGAAATGTTTCTTTTTTATTTTTCTTTACAAATTTTCAGTCATTTCCTAAGGAAAACTTTTGTTTTACTATTATTTAATATTGTTTTCCTCTATGCCTTATGGGTTCGTAAATGCTTTTGTAGCGTGAGTTTTATTTCTATATACTCACAAATAATATGGACAAAATGTCGTACTGACCATAATTTTATTTATTTATTTTTATTTATTTTTTGGGTTTACTCTACAAGTCGTAAAACACTAGGTGTCGCTATCGTAGACTGCAGGATATAAGAATTTTGTTAAGTTGTCATACATAAAATTGTTTATTAAGGATAATTGGAAGATTCATTTGTTGTAACGGAAAATCAAGACTCATAAAATGTTTAGAATACAACAACTTGTTAAATAAATAGCATTTACATCCGGAAAAACATGTTCATTTATATGTACATATGTTACACAAAATTTATTTTACTCGTGTTAGGGATATTTTGCACAATAATTTTATTATAGTTAAATAAAGTCAAGAAAAGTTATCTAGAGTAGAATAAAGAAAAATAGAAGGGGAACAAGAGGTTGATGTTTGAGAGATTTTATTTATTAATAGAAATTTTTACATTTTGTTTCGCATCGAATTGCTTGTAATCTCCCGGGATTAAATGTGCAGTTTCTTCTTTTACGCCTATAAATAGATGACATTATTATATATCTTCCATACTTAAAAGTAGGCATTGAAGTAAGAAATATTCTTAGTCTCATTTTCGCCAGGTGATTGCATAACTTTTTATTCCATTCAAAGATTAACAGGTAAGGTTCTAGAGTCTTTTCAAGTTTTCATTGTGCTTTGCGGTTGCTCCCCTCCAATTGATAAGCATAGACGAGTGTCGATTCCATTTTTGAAACAGGGCGTGGATTCTCTTGAAAGAGGATCGTGAGGTGGTTTCCAATAGCTTTTATGTAATTCAAATTTTTGTCAACCAAATGGTTCTGCAAGCGTCGAAGCATACGATTGTAGGAGAACGCAAAATCTGGGCTAACGCTCGAGACCGTCGTCATTCGTCGGCATTCTTTTGCCATTTCAGCAACGTCTGTTGTGCGAGATGCATTCTAGATTTAATTCGGTAGTAAACCACCTTTTTCCGATTTTCTCGTTCTGGTTTTTTTCGAATACCAGCGTCAAATCTAGTAAGTTACTCATAGCGTATGTCCTTTCGTTGCAAGGGAGCCGCTCGAAGTTAATAATTTCGCTGGAATGTTATGTCTACACCAGGTTTAGCAACAACTTTTTTTACAGCTACCCTTTTCAGGGTGCTCTTACGTTGTTTGTACGTTGTGCAAAATCCACTTAACATCAGCTGCTATCATTCGATCTATAAAACGATTCTTATTATTATATATGAGAAAGAGAATTGCAAGATCTATATTGTTTATAGACTTTAACGATTTTCTCCAAGTCAAATTCTCATAATATCGTCGTCAATGTCATCAGATCTTCCTTACCCAGGTCAACCTTGCGAACTGAGATCTCCAGTTCATAATCTACCTATCTATCTTTTAGGAGCTAGGAAAAGTTTCCTAAGGCGCAAGGCGATTTATTTGAATAATCTCGCGCGATAAAACGGCATAAGACACCATAACCTTGTCAATGCATTCAAAAGAGTAAATAAAACCTTCAACGCGATACTTTTTAACACCGTTTGTGACCACTGTGCAAGTACTTGGTAGAAGAAATTTTTGAACAGAATCTTGCATTATTCTTATGTTACCGACTATTTAAGCTACAAAAATGCATACATTTTGCAGTGACACTTGCTCGCATTTAAAATCATCAGCTACACTGCCTACGGATAACGTGTGGAGGTCTGAATCCGGTTGTCCGATGTTTGAAGGCAAGTTGAAATAAATTTTGATGAATTAATTATTGTTCGTTGTTGACTAAATCGTAGGTCTAGCTGCAGCAAATGACAAAATGAGCGTAAGTCTCCTTGACGCATAATTGCGTTGATGTGATTATGCATGTCCATTCATCCTTTCATTCATGCGTGAGTGAATGTGGCAGCTTGTATGCATTTAACCTCTGTAGGCTGAATAAAATGCAAGGCTCTGTGGTTATAGATGCTGTTATATAGCGGGGATTAGTTTGGAAAATATTAAATCATTTCAAATGATTGCATTTTGTTGCCTTTAACAAAGAATACATAAGAGCGTCTGCAATATTCAGTAGCTGTCATAGAAAAACTTTCTTACAAACTTTCTTACATTTTAAAGTCCTAGAGATATTTAGTCGATTTTGTTTATTTATAATTGGATGCAATTTAATAGCTTAGATTTAATTGACTTAAGTTTTCGATTTAATTTCTCTTCTTTGCCAGCATTAATGATATCGAAACTGCTGTTGCTGCTCTTGTAATTAAGTTAATCGGCTTAAAATGCTTATAAAAGAAGAAAATGAATAATGAATAAATGTTTTATTTATATATAGAAATAAACGCAAAATAATTAAAGTTAGATTTATTCTTCTATTAAAGTAAAGCATCAAATGACTTTTAAAGAAAATTTTATTAAAACTTTAATAAAATTTCTGAAGATTGTTACACAAGATTACTTTTATGTATGTTGCTGCGAAATTATGATAACATTAAAATTTACATTGAATTTTCAACGTTGTCCCAACCAGCAGATGAGCTTTTGAAATAATTTATATTTATTGGAACGAATGTTGTGAATGTTTGTTATTTGATACTCTTCTGACAGGCTTCAGAGCAGAGCTTCGTCAATTGTCTTTGCCATCATCAAATAATTAAACGTTTGTTTGAAAGTAAGCGAAAAACTTGATTGTCTGAGCGTCTCTTTAAAGCTTCCTTACTAAATCCTTTCACTTTCCAGAAGGGCTTTAAAAGTTTGCATGCTTTGATGTCATGAGCGATCGTCCGTCCGCTGCAATTGTCCAATGGCGTGATGGTGGTATCTTTTTTGGCAGATCCTTTGTCCTCTTATTACACTTTTGTTCTAAAACTAGATGGCGTTAGAGTTTCCGTTCAGTAGAGATTCATTATTGTAAATATTCCTTCGACCATTACCGCGTATCTACAAGCTGAACTTCATTTGAAAATAATTTTGGCGTGATGTCTCACGCTTCACGCATTAGGCTTATCTAGAAAAATTGCTTCTGTCCGGGTATAACATTAGAAGGGGAAACTTTTAATTTAAAAAAGAAATAAAAAACATTGCAGTCGGCTTAGGCCGTACATAAAATACTCTACACTAGTTTGCCTACAATGCAATTTCTCATTTATTTTTTAGGTGAAAGACCAAAAATTAACATATATATTATTTGCATGTAATGCAATACCCTTCGTAAGCCTACATAGTCTAAATTTAAAAAAATTTATTTATTTCTTGTCAAAGATCTTAGTATTCCTTACCTATTACAGCCCATTTTTCTTGTTGAAAAACTCAAAATTTTTTTGATGATGTTTTTAGATAAGATGTTATATCGTGTAACGCTCGTAAGAAGCTTTTTAAATTTTAATAAGATTGTCAAAGATTTTTAATCAGTACTTGAATTTTGGTGTTTTCCCGTTGTGCTGGAAAAGTAGTTTCCTTATTCCTATTCACAAAAGTGGGAGTAGACAACTCGTTGAGAACTATAGAAGGATCGCCAAGTTGAGTGTCTTGCCTAAACTATTCGTGAGAATCGTGACTCAGCATCTAGCCTTTGCCATCAAATCGTATATTTCTTCAGTCCAACATGGCTTTCGAAAAGGACGATCTACGGTCACCAATCTGTTAGAGTTTACTTGTCATGTTTTCAAGGCTTTTTCAAGGTAGCCACTTAGGATCCATTTTATTTAATCTATACATTAATTTGCCTTCCGTGGTTAAATCCTGCCAGATCTTAATGTATGCTGTTGATGTGATGTGTTTTCTTCCTGTTCCATAGAATCGCAATCACATCAGCTTCAAATTGACTTAAATAATTTGGTTGCATGATGCTCGACGAATCTTCTGAAATGTAAGAACCATTCTTTCTCAAAATGGAAGTCATTCATTAACCAGTATTTCATAGATTCGTACAAGTTGGAGAACGTCGATTCATTCACAGACTTAGGCGTTCTCTTTGACCACAGGTTACGTTTTAACTTGCATATTGAGGTCTCGTTAAGCAAAGCTTGGTTTTATAAAGAGGTGGTCCAAAGAGCTAGATGATCCTTAGGTTAAGAAAAGGTTGTACATGTGTTTGGTTAGAGCTATACTCGAGTATGCCTCTGTTGTGTGGAGTCCTTCCTTCCTATAGGTCCTGCGAAGATTCAAATGAATCTGTTCAAAAGCAATTCTTGCTGTTTGCTCTTAGGAATTTGGGTTGGGATGCGATTACCTCTTTTCCCCCCTATGAACATAGGTTGCTTCTGTTGCCCTTACCGTCTCTTGAGAAACGAAGATTTATTCTTGGCGTTTCCTTTGTAATCAAAGTAATAAATGGTGCTATTGACTTGTCGTCATTACTTGGAGAAATAAGTTTTAATGTTCCTAACCGCTGCTCTAGGCACTTTAACTTGGTTAAGCTTAGTCAATGTAAATATAATTATGAGCTGTTTAACCAGTTCAGAGTTGCTTGGAAGAACTTAAATGATGTCTATCACTTATTCTCATTATCGGACTCTTTAAAGTCCATTAAAGCAACATTGCTTAATATGCGCGATGTATTACTTAAACTAGCTTTTAACCCTAAAAAGTCATTATGATTCGAAAATTAATTGTTGTTAATTATTGTCGGTTGCCAAGCTTATGCATGTTTGCGATGGCTTAGAGGTTCATTTGCAATTTGGTCCTGTACCGGTTGTGAATGTGGCTCTATGCTAGTTGTGTACATGCTTTTTCTTTTTTCCTTTTTCCTTCTTATTTGTTTTATTATACTTACACTAAGTTTTAGTATTAATTAATTTAGGAGTCAATTGAATTCGACTGTTATTTGTTTTAGTTGAGCTTCGTGTTTAAGCAGAATAAGTAAATAAATAAATAAATAAATAAAATCAGGTCAGTATAGCAAAATGCAACATGAACATAAAAATATATTGACAAACACATGCACAGACAAGATTCAGAAAATGATTCTGATAACGCAAAGCTATAGCATAGCCAAGCAGATAAAAATGTTGACTACGAAGTCAGTGTTCGTAGGTCCAAATCTGAGTGCAGTTTAACCATACTTGGTCGTAGCTATAGTGAGTGCTCACTTGGTAAAGGACAGCACTTCTCTATTAGGCACTCGTCTAGGTTGCGGCCATCACTTCTCTATTTCTTTCTCTTTCTTCACTTTTTTCTGGCCGTCACCGTGTTGCATGAATATGGCACATCCCCTCAGCAAGTGGTTATATTAAAAAAAAAAAAAAAAAACTATAGTTAGTGTAGAGTATTAAGACCAACCTATGAGTAAATAGCACTTATGTATCTACGCAATATAATATCATTTTAGAGAAAGTCTTCTCTTCTTACAAACCAATATCTTATGATCGATCAAATGCTTTCAAATGCCAGCCTTGATAGCAGTTAAAGTATGGTCAGTTACGATCATTGTATGCGCAGTTTACCACTACTACGTACGGCAGTTGAATATTTTTTCGAATATCCACTAATAATGACATCATATTTCTTTTATTTCCTGATAATTAAGTCAAAATTATGATAATACGCGTTTTAATGTGAGCTGGCATGAGCTGGAATTTATTATCAAGCAAGAGAAGTTTCCTAAAATGTGATTATATTATGCTTTTGTAGAAAAAGCGCAATTGGATTTCCATAGTAGGAGCTAAAAGCTTTAATTTATCAATTAGCAAATTTCTTTTTATACCATATATAAAAGAACATTTTTTCAGATGTATTTTTTTTCATTTTCATTTTTGCTTTTTTTTTTTTTTTGTATTTCATTACTATGAAGACTATTGATTTCCATAGTGAAGCCTGATTAAAAAGGACATCCTGTGCATGTGAGCGTGTTTAAGTGCGACGCTCGTGTATATTTACTTTTTTCTACTCTTTCGAGGATTGTAAAGGCATTTTGAGGTTATAATAACAACGACTGCATTTTAAATTAACATGCATCGCGGGATAATGCAACGGAAATTGTATACAAGGTTATAAATACACATCACCATAGGACGCGTACAATGCAATGCTCGCTAGTATATGTACACATACACGCACATTCACGCTCGCATGCGCACGCATACGCACAGGCACACTTATAAACGTAGCGCGAGAGAATTGGCTTACAAGCGTGTATATGGGATATGTGAATGTATTGAATGGCAATTTGTTCGTTGTGTTTCAATTTAATTGAATTATTGTTGTTGTGGCATGTACAAATTGCATATGTATATATGGGACTCTGATATTTTCGTTTATGTGCACATACATGTATGAACAAATCTATACATACTTATATATTACGCATAAAACCTTTCAATGACTTGATTATTGAATGGGTTCTGTAAAATTTAATATTGAGGCTTAACAAGCAAACTTTTTATGAATAATTCGCGTATTGAAAAAACCTATCATCGGATTTTGATTATATAAGATTTGGGATGATTTTAATTTCTAAACTCATCTAACATCTCTTTCTAGCTATGTGTATGTAACCCCACACCACTTCGCTTAACACAGCCATGCATGTAGGGGGGATCTCAACTAACGTTATTTTTCGTCTTAAAAGATTTACATATGTCGTTTAAATCAATCGCATGTTCGCAATTGTCGAACTGGGTCTTCTCATTTAAAGCTTTACACAACTGCATAAGTTATCCCTCTAAAGTGTGTACAAAAGTGTAATAATTTTCACTAACTTTGACTAAGTGGAATTTTGTGTGCAAAGAAACCGCGTGCCACCAACTGCGCTTACTTTAAAGAGAGCGCTTCTGAATAATGTTGTGAACAAAACGGCAGAATACGGTAACTACTACGTTTCTTCGCACTTCCTCGGCAATTCTATATTACCTATAAAAAAATGATGGGAACGATAAAACAGCAAACTGGTAAGGAAATTAACTGATTATATAACTCTTGAAAGAGACTATGTGGACGAAAAAGAGCGCATTTTGCAAAATGAAAAAAATAATTAAAACTAACGTTTCCTTCCTATTTTGGCCAGGCAACTACTAATCGGTTTATAAAGATTACTTTCTTGACACAAATATTCTATTCGTCATGTCGAACTGACGCACTGATGATTTTACCGGCAGTGAATTAGTTGTGATTCGAAAGTTGCATAATAATAACCTATATGTCCGGTACATAGTATATATGTCAAGATTTCCAAAATTGTCATTTCAATTATGCCCTTAGAAGAAATAGTTACCATTTTTTTCTACTTGCAATTATTACTTATCGAGGTGAAACGGGAACGCCTTTGTAAAGTTGGCAGAAAGTCCAGGTTGTTTTTTCTGGCTTAATCGATACTTAAAACTTTTTAAAATATATAAAGAAGTGTTTGTCACATATTTTATTAATAATAATTATAACCAATTTTACGCAGAGCAATAAATTCTAAGATCTACCTATCGGTGTTATTGGAAACTCTACTTCAATTAGATTAGATTCTAAGTTGCCTTAAAAAATATGTACGCCTTCTTCCAGAAAATATAATGAAGGGAACACCTAAAATCTGCCAATATATTACATGGTATAGGAATTGGTATTTTTAAAGCAAACACTCCGTTGAAGTAAATTCATTTCGGTGCTTTAGAAAGTCGAATGCACTTAGATTACAAACACGCGCACCCTTGGCTCATAGAGAATTGAACAAATGTTCCGTAAGGTTAAGGTGGTGTAGTGCAGTTGAAGATTCATCCTAAAGCGAACTTGCAACGATTGCCTCACCCTACGGTGAGAGTGGGACAACCGCCACCGATAGGTGACTATAGTACACTTTCACTCATTATTTAATGTATCCACAACTTCGCAGTAAGTACAGAGAGGAAGTGCTTACGTACTTAAAGAACTTAATTGCTTAATGCGCCCTTGAATATCCGTAACTTTTCCATATTATATAGCTTTAGGCGTTATTATGCTTCACGCTACTGTAATTACTCTTGCACTTCGACTTTGCATATACCCTGGAATGTCATCCATCAACTATTCTTCCTCGAGAAATTTTTGCTGCAGAAGAGTAAACATCGACATAGTCTAGCTCCGATCTCCGTTTTGCGAATTTTTACATTCTTCTTGAGGAAATCGTAGCATAACAATGTCACTGCTCTACTACAAATTATAAGCACTAGAAAGAATTGCATTTGTGGGCCGATGTTTCTAAATTAATTTACCCTCGCTGCCTCCGTGTTCCCGACAATTCCAGTAGAAAACTATAAATTGTCGTACAGACGCATAGACAAATCTAAACAAAAGCGTGATTCTCCCATGAGCATCTTTTCTGCTTTGTTTGAACAGCTGCCTGTTCCTAATGGTCGGTGAGTGTGTATTCGTAGTGATATAAATTGAACGTGAGGAGGACCTAAGAAACGAAAACCGTAACATCTTGATTTCAATAACTTACAATCTACACATATAGCAGACAGCAATATGAAATTTGATGCTTTTGATTTATTACTCAAAATTCGATTCAAAACTGGTTGCTACCAAAAGCATCGTTAGAGTTGCTTGAGATAAAAGATGCACATATCCTGTTGTTATTATATTTTTAGATGTACAAATATTCTTAAAATGCAGCAAGTAATCGATTTATTCATTTAAATTCGCAAGTATAAGGTCACAGGCAAACCGTGCATGGGTACATTAGTATAAACCATGTGCGTAGAAAAGACTAAAGACTAACCAAATAATCATATTGTGCTCTCGCCAGCCTTTGTAATTGTTACTTGCAGGTATCTGACGAATTCAGGCATTAAAGAGTCAAGAAAGGATCCCAAAACAAGTGGCAACGCATTCCAGTCGCGCGCCGACCGAACAATAAATGAGTGTACAGCCAAAGATTTCGATATAGGCAGAATTGATATAAACAAATTCCTAGGGATGACGTAGAAAGCCGATCAAAAGGGTCGACGCTTGTGACTGAACGATTATGTAAAGTTAGCTCAAGTCTCTCCGGCCAGAGACAACTTCAATACGACAATTAACATGCGACTTACGAAGGACATGCGCAATTATGCGTGTAACTCGAACCGGCAAGCACGTGATCAGATTTTATAATTTCCGTTCAGGTGCGCGTAAAAGTTGAGTTTGAAATTCAGAATTACTCCCAAACATGACCACCACACCTATTCTAATACACAGATCGAAAGGTATAGTTTTAGTTTTAGTTGCGTTGATACAAAGCATATTTGCTGTCATCCAAGAATTGATACGTGCTAAGGACTCGCTAGTCTCAGTCTCGAATGTGCAAATATCGTTTCATCTGCAGCCAAAGAACAGGAAAATGTCGTCCAACCAGACGAGGCCGAACATTAAATAGTCCACATTACTTCGTTTAGTACATTTATTTACCTCCATATTTTTTCCCATAAAATGTTTTTTTCTTTTCTCTTTACGAGAACCTTCACAAATGGATTAGCTCAAGCTTATCAAAACTCAAACGCACTGTGTAAGTCAAGCTGTTACTTTACAACAATTATCGCTTCCGATTCAAATCTTCTTCACTCATATTCAATATGTCATGGATTTTTGACGACAAATATTCCAAATGGAAATATTTTTCATATAACCATAGAGTGAGTTCTAATATATGAGGAGCGATCATAAAAAGTACCAAATCTAGTACATTTTCAATAGCGTTCATCGCCAAATTTTGTTGTTGTATGCGTTAAACACAAAAATACATGAATGCACTTTGGAGACAAACAGTTACTTAAATTGAGTTGGAGAATGAGTCTGTATGTGAAAGACATTGACAAGTAAGAAAATTATATACAGTTATGACCGCATCTGGGTTTTCATACCCTATAACATTGGATGGACGCGCTTGATTTTTTCTATTCTCAGAGTAAAAGTGGGAATTTATATCGCGTATGTGTTATATTTTATGAGTAACAAGCAAGAAAGCGGAAAGCAGAGGTTTTCAGTTTTTGCTGCATAGGCATGCACTTTGCCCGGATTTCCAGTTTCTCTTGCAAATTTGGAAGCGATGTTTCCATTTTTGCGAATGTTTACCCCAGATACCACATAGTTGGGCAGATGGACAGGCGAATAGGCGGACATACTTGGGTGTATTCCACATTCCATTTTCTATATTTCTGCGCGGTATAAAGGTATTGGTAAAAAAACTAAATTTTGAGACACTATAATATAGAGTAGGCGTGGCCAATTTTTCCCATTTTTGTACACGGACTACAACATCGCCTGTAGAATATGCATTTGAATTTTTGTGGGTTTACCTGTTCTAGTTTATGAGTAATGACAAAAACAGCAATTTTTTATTCGCTTTGAAAAATGGAGGGGCTCTCAGTTTACGTGGTGTCCTTCGACCGATTTGATCCTTTTTGAATATCAATCTGTGTGCAAAAAGTTCCAATGTTGCTGCAAATTTGAAGTCGATGGCTTTGTTTCTGCGGTGAGGAGAATATTTATAGCAGACACTACACAGACTGACAGAAAGCCAGACGGATAGATGGACATGCTTAAACTGGTTCAGATTGGATGCTAAACAAGAATGTATATATTTTGTGGGGTCTCTGAGGCCCCTTTTTGGGAACTTTTTCAATTTTTTTAAAATAATGAATTTTATCGACCGAAACAAAACTTTTCTGCTTCTTACTCTCTCTTAATCGCTCGTTCGCTGTTCTTATATATTGTGCTTCGCTATTTTATACTTCTCCGCGTATGCAACAAACGAGTTTTTCTAATTGTATTGATAAGCAATGTGCTGTTCCTCAGAGCCTCAATTTCATCGCGAATATTCGATGCAGACACTCACTTATATGCGATGTGTAAATAAAAAATGATGTTAGGTTCTTACTAAATATTAAATAGTAAGTCAGGTAGAGCTTTTATAGTAACGGTATCGTTATTAGAGTTATTATATTAAGGCGAAATCAGTAATTAACTGCTGCATGACGTGAATAAGAAACTGCTTTTCCCTAATGTAATATTTATGCTTAACTGCTTTTGAGGTTACAATCAGATTTCCTATGTTATTTCCTTCGCAGCCATTTCATCGACTATTTTTCGTATGTTGATAACACTTTAAACGGAAATTATATTTTAACCATCGCATACACACAATTTTGTTATAGATAATTGCTCATAAATGCGGACATATACATACATACACACATACATATATTGTATGTAAATACATTATGTACTTACTTTTGCATAAACTTACAATATATGCGTTGTGCTTCAGTATATACACACGTGCGTATGTATGTATGTATTTATATGCATTCATATGTTTGTGTGTGTGTGTGTGTGTGTGTTTGTTATCGCTTTATATGTATGAATATAAACGATTTACATTTATGAAATTTTAAAAGGATTTCCCGCCATTTATTGATTTGACTGCAGTGCCATAGACATAATCATAGAGAGACAATGTTGTTAATAATAATGATGGCGATGGATTTATCCATACCTATATGCAAACATTAATGTATTTGTGAATGGGTTTAAAATTTTATGTGTATATAGTACTTAATATCTCATTAAATTCTTAAAAAAAAAAAAAGAGGAAAAATAAGTAAAATCATATTATAAAGTTAACCACAAAAAGGTCAGATGTTTGCCAGGCATTGGAATATGAACCGATCGATGTGTGATTGCAATGCTTTCAATACTTGAATCAAAGGTACATACATGAATAGGAACAATAAAATGCAGAGGAAATTTAATAATATTCTCATTTAACAAGTAGAGAAAGACAACAACAACAACAACAACAACAATAACAACAATAATGATAAAATATAATAACTAAAACGTTAATTACTTTACAACATATTGTGCGCAACAATTGTATCACCATAACAACTAAAAACGTATCTCGTATGAAAACATTACGCCCGAAGGCAATTACATCCCATATATACGTGCGCGTAAAGTATCATTGAACACATTTTAATGAAATGCATTTATCATTTTGTAAAGTTTCACTTTGATGGGTGAAGTGGGAGACTAAAGGCAGGCAGACAAACAAACAAAATTTACGGTTTTAATGAAAAAAATTATTGAGGTCTGATAATTACTGACCGCAAACAAATTTTGTTGTCCGTAAAGTAAATAAATATATGATTAAAAATAAAATTAATATAAAGTTTTTTCCCCTTTTTTTCACTTTTTCTTTGATCAACAAAACCTTCACTTTTTCCTCATCCTTAACAATAAAACTAAAAAGAAAAAACATTTTTAAAATGTAGTTAACAAAATTTCCAAACAAAATATCTCTCTCTGCCTGTTAAATGAAAATATTTCTTTGTTTAGGAAAATACTTTTCTATGTAAAACATTATTTAGATAATGTGTTTAACAAGTTTCTGTTTTGCTTAAAGGAAAACAATTTAATTTTTATTTTTATTTTTTTTTTACAGATAAAGCAGTCAACTAACTGTTCGGCATAAACCGAATCTTTTGATACCCACTTGCTACCGAATTTAAATGAATCATTTTTTAAACTGGTTGCAACCCTGGTTGCACGTATGACCGCTATGCCTTGAATGACTGGTTATACAAGATATACGCATAAATTGTGTTTACACAATACATGTTGATGTCGGGTGTACAGAGTATCGGCCGATTTTTTAATAAGGTTTTTTAAAAAAATGTTAGAATTTACTTTGTCCAAGGTATTTTTCGACAATAACTTTTGCTTCCCTCAAGCTTTATACCGTTATACCGTTATGGTGTTCCATAGAACTACTTATCTTCTCTCTTAGTCAAAGAAAATGGATGCATTCATTTTGACAAAACGTTTGCAACACCCACTAGGAAGCTTTAAAGACGTCATAAAGTATATTCATCAGGAATCTCTTTTGGCAAAATTTATGCATATATTTATGCATGCAGCAAGTATTTCAGCAAAACTGTTAGATCAACATAAAATGCTGCAAGCAATTGATTGGCGTACAGTAGTCTCGACGGTGTCAATTTGTTCAGCTATTGTGGGCATAACCTATTCAGCGAACACACCAAAGCTGCAGCTGATTTGTTCCATTTGATGTCAATAATTGATTACTAGGAGAAAACCTAAGCATGAACTCTCTGTTTTACATATCGGTTGTCATCGCTGTCAGTCTTGCAATATAGTAACAGTTTCTATTCATTCTACGCAAGTTTGTTGTTTTTCTAAGAACAACAAAATGCCATTGACCTTCCGTTTCCATTCATACAAATGGTTCATATCAATACTATTTCTACTTAAGAAGTCTAAGTAACTTTCTTCTCTAAGCCATTGTGATTCCTAATCAAGCGATATGTCAATAGTGTTATGTCCTCCTTTCATGCAGAGATATGAGGCAAGTTTTATGAATGTCAGGAAATAGTAACTCAACACCAATAAACCGTTAATGTGTACCTCGTGAGTTTATCGATGAGCGTTACTAAGGGATTGGTAAAATTAATATACTTCGACTTTCTTCAATGGTAATTACAAGGGTAAATCTAAAAAACCAAAATTCATATAAGAATGGTTATGTGTATGGCTGTGTATGATTATATACAATGAAAAACTAAAAAGAGTAATGAAAAATCATTATAAGGCCTGCAGTTATTTTTTGTGGGTTGTTTTTAAAGTTGTGCTTATGTTTCGTTTTTATTCGTCGCGGTTGCTGTTTTTTCGGTGTTTTAACCTCCGGTAGAAAAATATCTAACAATTTCATCAATACACATGTGCATACTATTATAGTATACATGTACGAAAGCATGCTTATGTAGATTTTATATAATTTCTAACCGAAATGTTTTTGCACCTCATTCGCAAAAAAACAACAAATGATAATAAAATAATAAAAAAAATGAATAATATTTCGAAAAAAGCAAGAAAAATTCATACGAATTTTTATTTAGCCACAAACGCTTTTTGTTTGTTGTTATAAATTATACCCAATAGTGTTGTAATTTCTTGTGCACGCTACCAGGTGCTGTATATATAAATTTCTTTTCCCCCCTTTGTAACACTCAGAATTACGATTTGAAGTATATAAGGATTTTTAGTTCATTTTTCAACTGTGGCACAGCAGCTGGAAATGAAAACTGAAACCTGGCATAGAAAAGCGAGTATCACCGACGTATTGCGTAACTCTTTATTAATTAGCGACAGTAGGTTTTTAGGCGTCGTAAACCTATGTCGCATTGTGTGGGTTCTTCCGACGTCTCTTTTAAAGTATGAAAGACAGATCACAAATGTCAAACAGCATTTCGAGACTCAATTAATGCACACTCTTGTAGCTTAAAACGCGTTGCTTTCAATTAATTAGTGACTTGAGGCTTTTAGGTGTAGACAGCAGTAAACCTATATCGCATCTTTTCGGGTTTTCCGAAGTCTCTTATAAAGCATGGAAGACAGTTCACAAGTGTCAAAGAGCAATTTTTCGGAAAGTGTAGGTTTCAAATAAGGATCGATTTAATGGTCACCTGATGGGACATATCTTCCACTAAATCACCAGTGGAAGTGGGCAATGCCCGTCAAATACTTGTTACGTACCTCTAATATCGAAAGACCAATTTAGTCATGTCTGTTTGTTGTTATTGCATCCCTTAGTAAAACGCTTTTCACTACAAATTGAAAGAAGAAAAAGAGAATATGAAGCTGGGCAAGATCTTAGAATTCCTTTTTGAAAATGAACCCTTACAATGAAATATTTTACGTTTCTTTGTGCGTGCGAAAGATGATAAGTAGGTAGGGTATGGTTAGATTCGTTCTAAGCTTTCTTATGTATGATTTTATTAGTTTCTTTTTTTGCGCGCATCAATACGAAGTTTGCATCGGTGTTGTAACACATATTTACATATTTTCTATTTTGCGGGAAACTTGTGTGATTTGAATAAAATTTCACTTATAAACGTGATAAAAATACATCTTTGGGGAACATTTTTTTTTTTATTTATTTTTTATTTTCAACTATAAAAAGGTAGGGTGGTGTAAATAACTTTTGCTTTGACGTTAAGAAAATCAAGAAAAACTTTTTCATATAGATTTTTGAAAAATAAATTATGAAAATTATGTAAATTTTACAAACCAGCTTTAGAATGTGAATAATTTCGCATTACCACGCATATAATACGTACACTAATCTTGAAGTTTATTATTCTGATTGCTTGTAGGATGTCAGAAACAAAACTTGTCTTAAACACGTGTTTTCCTTCCGTAGCAAAAGCAAAGAAAACAAAAATTTTTAAAATTCATTTTAAAATTCAAACACAATACAAAACATTTTTAAGTGCAGTTATTTACGTAGTTATGATATGCTTCAGTTTATATACATATTTAATATAGTGCAAGCGAAGAGTTTATCATTGTGTTAGGAAAACTTGAAATATTTTAAAAGCACTTACATGTGGAATCGCATTGTAAAGAATTCATAACTGAGTTCAAAGAGTCAAAAGAAAATAAAATTAAGAAATCATCGTACGCTTAATAATATGACTTACACGTTCGAAAGGTATATTAATGTTGATACAAAGTGTGAGAGGCTTCTTCCAAAATCATGAATTTAATAAAATTTGTTGCACAAATGTGTTGGAAATTTGAACTTTTTTCCAAATATTATTTTTTAAATTATAAAATTTTTGATTTTTACAAACCTTTTTAATATTACGCCTAAGCAAATCTTGGAAATTGAGAATATCTTAATAATTGCAAAGATCGGATAGGTGGTCAGTCTTTACAATTATTACATTGACGTTTACTGGAACCAACACAAATCCTTTTTGCATCAATTTTTACACAATCTTTTTTCGTATTTATATCAAATTTGATGTTGATATCGGTGTCGATATTCGACCACTCATGGTAGACAGGTTGCAAGCTTGCATCACATATACTTGAGCTTATATCAGCGATGCTTATGCTTCAGGCTGTTTAATTGTAGAAGAATTATGTCTGTTTTTGACTGTGATCCACGACCATTGCTGAAACTATATGTCACGTCTCATGTATGTATTTGTTTGCAAGGGTTTCCGCAGCTGACATGAACAAAGGACTCTCGCTAATTGTATTCAGTATACCGACATACGAATTCACATTTTTGGAGGTGACTCTAGGATCGATTTTAAAAATAACAATCGATTCGAAATTACGAACCTAGTGGATGTCTAACCTTAATAGTAGTCTTCTTGCGGCACTCTATACACAGAATTCCACAAAAGTGATGTAGACTTGCTACAGAATTCCTTTTTCTAATTTGGCTTCACTCTTGCAAAACATGTGATTGCTTTCATTTCAAAACAAAAAATCGTAAAAGCAAAAATAATGTAAGGAAAATTTTGAATTTATTCAGGATCAAACGAAGTACTTGTACTCGTGTTCGCACCGAGCATTTCCCAATATGACACGACAAATTATCCATTTGTTGGCTCGCGGGAAACGTCTGTGAGGAAGAAGAAAATGGGGAAGGTTCTGATAAGCTTAGACAAAAGAAGAAATTAAATTAAGAGAAGAAGGAGAAAGTAGAATAAAATTGACATGAAATATGAAAATATTTTACTAATACGAATATTTAATGTTTATTTTTTTATCTAAACACTAGTTCTCGTTTCATTAGTTTCCTCGTACCTTCCATAAATTTTCTTTTCCTTCCACTCCGTTTTTTATAATGACAAATTTTTTTTGGTTGCTATTTTCATGATTGCTTTTATCCGTCACGCATAAACTGGGCATCATTTACATAGGCATTGAAGTAATTCTGTAGGAAATTATAATTGTACTACGTATCCTATAGAGACTATTACAAGAAAACCAATAAATTTTGCGACTTCAAATTCAAAACAAAATTGTTCTGAAAAATCTCTCGTTGGAAAAAATCGTGAAATGTGTGAAAATTGCTTTTCCAAGAGTTTACAATAATTATATTTTATATTAATTTTAAATTATTCTTTATTTAAAATATAATTTTCGCAAAAAAATTTTGTATTTCAAAATATTTGAAATATTTCTCTATATATATACACAATACACTTAAACATCTGATGATCAAGAAAGTTAGACATAAAGTAGTTCTTCGTAGCGATTCTTACTAACATAAGATACCTCGTGTCTTGTGAATATACAAGCATAACGGAAATAAACTTTTAAGAAATTTCTTAAGCCAATCATTAGCACAACAGGATACGAACACACTTCAGCTTGGCAGTAAAATAATCAGGATAATTCAACAGAAAAATCAAAAGAATAGGAATAACGACTATTCGATAAAAATCTTCTCGATTGTTTTCAATCATGAAGAATCGAATCACTTCACATATCAAATAAATGTAGAACAACAGCGTGGAAAGGTTTAGTTAATAATAACTGAAGGTATCCGACGAAGACAATTAGTTATTGTGTAAACTAAGCCAAATATATTCCCCGATTGTAATTATATTACAGAAAAAAAAAAAAAAATCAACTTTCTTAAGTTGGTGTCAAAAACATGATTGTTAAACCCTATCATAATTTACATTCTTGTAAAAGAATAAAAATAAAAAGAGTAGTTAATATATGCCGTAATATTTCATGGTAACGCAATAACAATCTTGATTCAAGTGTTTATATATAATGTTCACTCGAAAAGAAAAAACAAAAACCAGAAAATAAAAGCTTTGTTCAGCTTAGGAGGAATGTTTAGTACCCTCTACTATCGATAGATAGAACTCTGGTTGATTTTCATGATAAATAAAAGAAGGTAGATTCTTATATAACCTCTTTTTTTGGTGAGATTACTGACTGATTGACAGACATCTGGAATGATGTGATTCGATTCACTTCGCTTCATAAAATCGATTATACTTTTGTTCCAGTAGATTGCAAACTCTATGCTCTCAATATTTCTGTTTAAAATTTTGTCCCCTATTGTCCTACGCTATTCTTTAAGCAACTTCCGCAGCCGGCTTGAAGGCATTCTTCACTTTTTCCCTTCCGCGACGTTAAGTGACCCAAACTGCCTTTTTTCAAAGTGGTTGGAATGGCAGAACGCAACGTTTTCTAGGCGATTTGCGCAGATATGCCTTGCTCTTTTTGTAAGGGAATTAATCAAAATCTTTTCCCTAAGGTGGGCTGCAAACATGTTTGCTCTTGAAAGCTTCCAAAAAAAAAAAAACCGCGGGATCCTTCAAATTTTAAACCATGTTTTACATGAGCACCGTGAAGATTATACACCAAGAGATTTTGCTTACACTCAACGGGGAAGAGACGAATAGTTTAAAAAAGATTTCTACATTTGCTCTGGTCATGCCTTCCTAAAGTTTATATGAACTTTGCAAAGCGTGCTTCTTGGCAGGCAGGCACTTAACGCACTTAGCATACTGTCTGCAATTGAGTTAAAAAAGAGTTAAAGGCACCCTGCTAGTGTTGTAAGCATACTCGTATGTTGATACGCGTGCATATACGTACGTACGTATGTATTAAGAAATATGTTCCCTATTATCTTAGTCATGGTATCTTGCATCTCAAGGCTTTATAATTACAGTGTTTTATAGCTTATGTTTTACGAGCAAAGTTGCGCTTACTAAAACGATTAAAATAAAAGGCGAAAACAACAAAAACAAAAAACAAAAAATGAAACAAACAACAACACAATATAAATTTATCTGCAATGAGGTGTAAATAAAAATATATTTCAAATTTTTTTAATATAAATAAATGTCTCTTGGCTTAGAAAAACTGTTAAAAGGGATAACTTTTATTGTTATTATGAGCTTTTTTTTTTAATTTAATAGGAATGAAAAAATAAATAAATTGTAATAACTGAGAAATTCTTCAAGAGATTGAAAAACTTCTTTCATTTGTTTCACTTTTCCCAAAAGAGGGCAACTTTTGCCAAAAATTTGGTAAAACTTTATATGGCGAAAATTTTTGGTAAAAAAAAAAAGAAGAAAACAGCATCGTCATTGAAATTGGCATAAAGCCCAAAGGCACATCACAATGTTGACTATGTTGACTGCTGCTGCTGACTTGATGTTTTGTATCTGTTATTTAGGCCAAATCGTATAAGGAAATCCTTGAAAACAAGGCGGATACCGATAAAATTATTTTCCTATTTCTTCTCTCAGTATCGTCATTTCACGTTGATGATGACATGGAAGGAGTGAGCAGGGAAGCAAAATATACGAAAAGAAAAGAAAGCGAAATATTTATATGAAAAATGAAAAATAACATTTATTGGCACTTACTCAAAATATGTTTTTAATAAGAGAACATTATGTAAAGCTTGATTTTTTCTTGTTGTTGTTTTTTTTCTTTTCTTCTGTGTCAATTGGCAGAGTAGTCTTTACAGAATAAGCACAAGGTATAAATACAGCGAATTTAGGATAAATGAAGTGAAGCGCTTCCGAAATCAAGTGAAATTAAAAGTTCAAAAACCACAAAAAAAGAAATGAAAAGTTAAAAGCAAAAAATATGTATCAGTAACTGAATAAGAAAATGAAATGGAATGAAAATTATAGAAACTGAAGAAATTCACATTAAAACGAAACTTGAATGGCTCAGCCAATTAGCCCATCAAGCGTATTCAACGTTTTTGTCTGTGTTAAAAGATGTCCTAGCTTAACCCCGTTCGCGTCTTTGTTGACTTCAGATTTGAAAACGATGCTCAAAAGGCATTAAAAAATGAACAGCATGATGAAAACACAATCATAAATATGTATGCAACATGCAGAAGGACTTGATGTAGATCCACCTTTTATTATACCGATCGAATTAAATTCAAATTAATTCGTGAATCAATCTGAGCTTGTTTGTCGTCCATCCGTCCATCCATATGTCGTTGCGTCCAACGTACGGGCGCTAATTTTTGAAATGTTTTGATGAAGTGTGATGGCTGATATGTTTTGGCCCAATGATGAACACGATTGCAAATGTTCTCGATCCGACCGCTTCCCACTGTGAAAAAATTATAGGGGGTGGTGTGAGGTGGGCCGTTGCGTACTATAGTGTTTTTACTTGTTTTTTATAAGCGTTTGTTTTTACAAATTCTTGTTTATTATGATTAATGTGATGTTCGTTTTTAATTCGCCGTAAACTATAATTAAAAAACTTCATTTGTCCTTTTAGCGAAGACACAAAACTCCAAAAAAGTGGAATATGATCGCAATGTCACTATCTTCTTTTCAGTACACATTCCACCTATTTATATATCCGCAGCCGGTAAGACTCAACTAGGAGAGAGACCAAAATAGTGTCGCATCGTCTTCTAGGAATCTGTTAAATTCCGAATTTGGCCGATCTAGGCAGGGACTGATGTGATTACATCACCACGTTGTTGGGCATACGAATGCTTTTGGTGAAATTTCGTAAACCAATTCTGACATACCCTTCACCTTACGACATTGCCTTCGTAAAAAGCTGTAGATAGATAATATTTAAGTTTCCTTATTATTGTTCTTATGTCACATTTTCTTTCTGCAATGACAAATGCGAAGGTTTACATAAGCTATAACATTGAGCAAAATTTAATAAAGACACAGATTATATACAAAAAAGTTTAAGAAAACGATTATTTGAAAACCTAACAAGAGAAGAACGTAATGGTATCTTATAGTAGAATTCACAGATGATCCCGTAAAAGTTGTTTGATGCAGATGTAAATTTCTGAAGCGTAATGATTATGAATTCTAAGAATAGAAAACTTATGAGTTACGTTTAGATTTCTACTTAGGATACCATAGGACTATCGAACTATCGACTTGACAGCATAAAAATACTTTAAGAAGAAAGAAGGAGAGGGAGAGATAGAGATAGATAGATAGATAGATAGAGAGAGAGAGAGAGTCCGACTTTGTCAACCATTGTACGACTATTTTTATTTAAAGTTTCCTTTAATATTATAGAAGTAGCACTGTTCTTATCTTTGTATGGTTCAGCCGGGGCTCAATCTCACTTTTTCCTGATTATAAATCATGTGTGGAGGAGTGAGTCAAGAGGTGTTTTTGTAAAGCTCCTAAAGTAAATATTGATAAATCTTTGCCTTTTCTATTCAACATATCAGGGTACTTTTTACAAAGTACGCGCGTGTATGCGTAGTTTTTGGCCGTAATAATTATCAAATAATTTTTTTCATTCAGTCTATGCGTCTAATTGGCACAAAAAACCAAATTCAAATATGATTTCTTGCTTGTTTGCTTAATTAACAGATTTCTAACCGAAGTGAATAATTAAGTCCACTTAAATTGTATAACAAAAAATAAATTGTTGTCTTTTTTCCCTTTGTACCCATCACCGAGGAATGAGGAATACATTCATTTTATCAAAACGTTTGTTATACACAGAAGGAAGCCGCAGAGACCCCATAAAGTATATATTTTCTTGATCAACATAAAATTCTTAATCGATTTAGGCATGTCCGTCTGGCGATCTGTCCGTCTGTGTGTTTGCTCGTAATGTCTTTTGTAAACATTCACCTGGCGGTAACAATGAAGCTGTCATCTTCAAATTTGGCAGAAACGTTTAAAGTTCTTGCACGCAGGTTGGTATTGAAAATGGGTTAAATTCGTCCAAGGACACGTCAACAACTTTACATAAACTGAGAACATCTGTGTTTTTCAAAGGGAATAAAAAATTGGTTTTTTGCTCACTTCTCACCGGTGCTGTCTCACCGCCCATAAGGCGTAGAAACAACCTTCAAAAACCCCATAAAGTATATGATATCTGGAATGCATCTAAATATTTCCGTCCGGATATATCGCTAACAAATTTGCAAAATCATTTCGAAGTGAGCTAAAGTTTTCAAAGGACATGCCTACAACGCCCACACGCCCATGTGACAAAAACTTTTATTTTGAAACGAGAAAAAAATCAGCCGCGTCCACGCTAGCTTAAAATTTAGTTCATTTACTCATACACGGTCACGACCGAAAATAATTTTCTTACTTGTTTTCTATTGTCATACCAAAAGTGAAATCTTTTTGCTGTAGCTCTTGCGTAATAAGTAAAAACACGGAGAGCAAATCTGTTCATATTTTTGATTACATAGGCATGTGGGCTTTATAGGCGTGTTCTTTGTAAAAGTCGGGTTATTTTCAAATGCTTTTGCAAGTTTGTAGGCGATATCTTCATTTTTGTATAATTAATTGTAGCATATTTATTGCAGACACTATATAATTGCACATATGGATATGTGAACAGATCACCGGGTGGACATCCTTAGGTGCACTCTATATCGTTTTCAAAACTTGCGTCTGCGCATCATAAAGGTTTTGAGAAAAAAAAGTCAAATTTTGACAGACTATTAAAATAAGTAGGCGTGCCCGATTTTTTTCATTTTGTTGCTATAGTTGTTACAGAATCGCTCATAGAATAAACGTTCGAATTTTTGCAGATATATTTGCTATAGCTTATGAGGAATAAGCCCAAAACCAATTCTTTACTTTCTTTGAAACACAGAGATGTCCCCACTTTACGCAGTACTGTAAGCGTGTTCTTCAACCGATTTCCCTCGACCGATTTCAATACTAACTTCCGTGCAAGGACTTCCAATGTTTTTGCCAAATATGAATTCGATAGCTTTGTTTCCGCCGGTCAGGAGAATATTTACAACAAACAAATAGATGGGCAGACGGACATACTTAAATCGATTTAGAATTTCTGATCACGAATATATATATACTTTCTAGGGTGCTTTAACAAAATTAATATACCGTTCATCCTCCGGTGATGGATACAAAAATATTTGATTTTTTGCTCGTTACTTGTAAACCGCAAAACACACAACGATAAAAATTTGCATTTGTCAGGTGTGTTCAAATAAAAAGTATATTTATTTATTATTATACTTTTTATTTAAATATTCCTTAATATCTATTTTGTGCCCTTCGAAGTAGTCCTCCATAAATATAAATCTACATATATATGCGTCAACGCTTTTTAATAGGCGATTTTTGGTACGGTCTTGAGCTCTTCCAGTGATGCGATCTTTATCTCCTTAATCGTGCCCAAGCTGCGTCCTTTGAGTTTTGGTATTTGGAAAAGGTCTCAGGGAGTCAAGTTCGGTAAGTAAGTAAGTACGGGGGCATGATTACAATGTTGTTTTTGGCCAAGAAATTGCGAACAAACAACGCGGTCTGACGTGCTGCATTATCGTGATGCACTCTCCATGACGATTCAAGCCAACCGATATGCCGATATCCGATTCGTATATTCTGCGGATGGTTTTGCATTACCAATGCAAAAATGGGAAAAATCGGCCACGCTTACTCAATCTTATAGAATATAAAAATTCCATTATTCCAGTGAAATGTGTGCAGCGTTCAGAAAGAAGCTTCAGAAACCATATAAAATTTACATATGAAGTCTACACATTATTGATCACCGTCACACGGTGACGAATATAAAAGATTCGATCGCGGCGGAATATAATTTTTTTATTTGTTTTCTTTTTTGTGTACTGGAGTGAAGTAAATTTAAAAAACTGCCAGAACAAGTAGGATCGCTCATACAACCAGAAAATCTATAAATAAATTTTATTTCTTATTTTGTAAAGTAATCAACAATCATATGAATTTACGCATGCATATGTATGTAGGTTGATGTCCTCGTTTTAGTAAAATATTTGAAATAAAATGCAAATAAATGAAATTATGCCTAAGAATAATCACACACAACTGAACTCATAGACATTCACACAGAAAAAGCCAAGTGATTGCTTCTAAATAGTTGTTGCCTTTCGGCCACAACCGAAACAGGTCTTTTATATATTTATTTATTTATTTGTCTTTTTTTTTTTTGAATAGAAGCCTCCACTAAGCCACAGTTAAAAGTGTATGTGCATAATAAAAATAAAGAAAATTTGTATAGATTTCAAAGTTTAAACTAAAATTAAGTACCACGCGCGAAATTGGTGCCACCAAGTCGCTGTAGTTTTACTGTAGCTTAAAGGTGGGCTGTTGTCATAAGTCTGGAGAGTACAATAAATAGAAAGAGCAAAAAAAAAAAAAGAAAATTTTTTTTTAATAATTTTTTCTACTACATAAACAAAAAAAAAATGTTTTCCGTTAATTATTTTGTAAATTAATATCTTGTCTTGGAGCACAGGCAGTTAAGGAGACAAACCGATAGAGCGATGGTAAAAAAAGAGGACGGATAGCGTCTGTAGTAACAAATGAATTTTTAAAAAACTATTTGTTTTTCTTATTACCGAGGATTAAATAATAAAATTTATAACCTCCTAACTGAAATTTATGCGGTTTTCGTAAACGGAAAACTAACAGAAACACTGCAATGACAAAAAAAAAATTTTTTTTAAAAATGATAAATAGTTTCTAGTGATATTTTGGTGGCCACACACATGAACTCATATGTAAATAAACGCGTACACACAAACACATTTCAAAGTTTGATGTATGATCCCAATAAATCATTAAATAATTACGAAAGAAAAATTATAGACATATTCAGTTGAAAAAAGTGCATTAAGTCTTAAGGCGAATCCTGGATACTCATCGATGTAATGATTTCTAAAAGTTTTATTCTTTGTTTTTCGCATGAAGTGGTTCTAAGAAGCTTTTGCAACGAATTTCGAATCGCAAATTTCTAGTTTTACATAAGTAATATTATAAAATAAAATTTCTAAGATATCTATATTTTCCACTTACTGTGGGCGTGTCCACTGGCTACGTAAACTCTTAAAAATGTTGGGTTATTAACTAAGAAAGTGGAGAGTTTCGGCTTTCCGCCTTAGATTTTCAAACGAAAAGATTTCCATCAGCTGCCAGATAGACGGACGGACTTGCAAATACCATACAAAAAAGTTTATTTATCTTTTTGATTGTCGCAAAGGGAACAATAAAACTATTGTAGCCTGTCTGTTCGATGGTGAGCATAAAAAAGCACTTTGTATTAAATATTATGTGAAAAAAATGTTAAACTTGTTTTAAGCGGAGCAACCTCTGTAACTCGAGCACCAGTATAATGAACTTTTATTACCCACATATTTTAGTTTTTAGGGATTGTTGTTTAATATTTATTGCTTTTAAGGCTCTTTGGCTCTCTTTTTCTCTCTTTTCCTCGTTTTACTGATTTCCCCGTTTTACTGATTCTTAAGAGTAGACCGTCAACGTTACAAACGCTAGAAAAAGCAGAAGAAAATTAATGGTAAGCTAAGGATTAATATCCTTACGTTTTGATTGCATTACTATTTTTGTTGTTGTTCACGTGTTGAAAGTTCTTCATATCCAATAAACTAGTTCATGACAATCAATAGGCAACTCTTCTTCTCTGTGCAGCATTGAACAGATGTCGATTGTTGTTACCTGGAAGAGCAGCAGCTGCTGCTAAATTGTCTACTAGTAAAAATTAACATATTAATTGGAGATTGCGTGTGCATATGAGCGTTTGTGTGGTTTTAATAGTTTTAGCAGTCGTGTCTTCTTCAATTTGTTGTAACGTTTTGACCGCCGAAAGCAAAGTTGTGCTAGAAATTTATGTATTCACTGGATTTTATAGGCTTTTTGTTTTGTCACTAATGAAAGCAATTTGCTGCCGATCATGAGAGGCTTTTGGTTGCGTATAAAACCACGTATATATATTGAATTTACATTTGTATGTGTGCTAAGCTGGCCTAATAGACTGAATACACAATGATGAACATCATACGGCAGCATTCATAGCTAATGGAGAACGTAACGATTGAGTTGCCAATTAATGCATTTGTCAAAAAAGAAAAAAGAAAAAGTAGTCTAAAATTGATATGCTGCAGGAAAAATATTTGATATAGTGACCGGCATTCAGGTGTTTGACTATGCACTTTTAAACATTTGCGTTTGCGGAGAAAACTCAAGCAATATCTTCTTCATGTGCATGAATATATCTTTGAGTTATTAGTGCGAACATTTGAAAATTTTTAATTGGTTGAAGTTTTTGACTGATTGGCCAGTTTCAATGGAAAACTATTTTCAGGTCTTTATAAACAGAGCAAAAAAATGTTGATGCCTCTTTTTAGGGTTTAAAGAAACTTCAATTGTTGTCTGCTTTCCGAATTGAAATTCGAATGCAGATTACAGGGAAGGAAAATGGCAGGAATCCTTTGAGCACTTGCCACATCGCTGCCTTATTAATTGCTGCAATGTGAACATTTGGTAAAGACCCCATAAGTATACATTAACACCCTTTTGAAATCATTTTACCAAAAATTTTGGTCAGTTAGGAAACGTTTGTTGGGGTGGATCACGTTCATGTTCATCAAGTGTTCTTATATAAGATAAAATTATAGTTTCTAGTCCAATTTTTTAACATTGAGATTTGTGGCAAAGAACGTTCAACAGGCACTTAAATCAATTCTACTGCTATCCAAGCCTTGGGTATTTAATTTACATATAAAGAAATTTGTATGCTCTGATTTTTTAGAGATGTCGAAAAACAATTGACCTTTCCGCTCATATAAATGTTTTGCCCAAAACATCAGCATATAATGCAACACAATAGTCGAACTTTTGGAACCTGTCGCTGAAGTTGGTGACTACTCGTGGACGCTGCGTAAAACTCTCTCATTTTCCAGCCTTAGCACAAAGTCGAAAAAGATGCAAGATGTTTAAGCAATCAAGGAACTGATAACATGAAGAGGACCATGATATTAAAAGAAAGATAAGAGAACGTTGTTTGAAGTTTCGATGTCAAATGATCCAACTAAATATAAAGAACTTAGCAAAACCAACCAACACAACATTATTTAGTTGTTTTGTGAAAACTGAATAGTAGTGGATTGTAAGCGCTTACGATGTCTACGTATATAAATATTCGCCATCAAATATAGATGGCTAACTAAGTATGAAAAGAAAGCTCATAGCTTGGCTTTAACATTATCTCCCGATGAGTTTCTATTGACTATCGTAACAAATTTAAAGCATTTTTGAATCTGTTCACAAAGAGTGAGGACAATTGGATAGCCTGCCACAACAAGCTGCTGAAAATATCGTCGTTGAGTCAAGAAACATCTAAATAATGAACACGAGAAGGTCCCACTGATGCTCAGCAAACGCATCATGGCGTGCTGCTGTCAGCCAGCATAGGGTAACTGGTAGTGTTGACAATTAAAGATAAAAACTAAGGGAACTTGTTTTTAGTGCACCTAAAGCTATTTGGCTTCTTTACCATTTACTTTTCTGTCTCCGTAATATTCCGTGAATGGCATTAAGTTGGCAAAATGTTGATGTTTTACAGCAGCGTGAAGTAGTGTGATTAACGAAATGTAAGAAAGCATTTGTTGTTTCATAATATTATATACCGATATTCCGAATTGATTTGTTCTCGATTTATGTGCAAGGAAGCTCAATATAATTTAGATAGCGGACGAATCTAATAAGTGTTTTCGTGCCACATAGACGAGTAGATAGAAGCCGCGGTTACCAAGTCTGTGTTCGCGAGCTCAAATCCCAGTACAGTTCGAGCATACTTGATCGCACCCATACTGAATACTCAATCGTTAAAAGGCATAACACTTATCGTTTGGAAGCACCCATCTCCTGCTCTTTCCCCCTTCTTTCGCACTTTAAGATTCGAACCTGCGACATTGAGTTGTTAGTCGCGATACTTTGCCTACTCGGTTACTCATGCTACTTATCTGATTGATTTGAATGATTAAACAAATTAAAAAAGTTGAGGATTCATAACCACTTCAATAATGAATTTGTCGGTTCTTCGCGCTTGTTTCTGCTTATGAGACCTCCTGCGGGTATTTTTTTTTTAGGGGGCTATAAAATTAATCTTAAAACACTTCTGCTTCCTTTTGATTTTGTAGGAATTGAACACAAAAAAAAAAAAAAATTGAAACACTAGTCCCTACGATAAATATATGAATCGCAACCAAAATAATATAATTAATATAATATACCCTCATATACGAATATAAGCAGAATATGTGCAAACGGGCGTAAATTCCGAAAGGCATTTGGTATTTAAAGAATGTTACACTTTGACAGAATTGCTTTTCAAAAAATGTCGTTATTGACACAGTTATTGTAGTTATGATGGATTACTGCGTTTAAAACCGCAACGCCAGCACCAAGCCCAACATTAACAAGAAACGCAATTATTGTGACGGTAATAAATGCTATGATTTGTTAAATTATATTAACACATGATGTTAAGCGTTTATAGGTTCATTCATCATTTTAATTTGTACATAAAACACTTTCTTGTTGCCGGTGCTGCTGCTGTCACTCAAAGATCCATTTAAACTTAACTAGTAGAAGTTAATGAGCGAAGCTGTAAGGGCTTCGAACAAAGTAATTGTGCAAAGCGATATATACACAAAGTTGAAAGACAAACCCGCACATGGAGTGGGACAAAAATTGAAAAAAAAAGCAAAAAAAATTTTTGTATTAACATAGAAGGCTTGGGTTCAAACCGTTATAAAGGAAATGATTAATAAAACAGTGACAAAATCATCAAGAATGAAAAAGGATTTACTTCAAATGACTTGAAAAAAAAGAAACACTTTTTTTTAATTGATATGTTTTCTCAAATATTAAAATGAAGTATTTTGTTTACAAACAAACCCACAAAAGCAAACGTTGTGAGTTTTATCTCTTTTAACGCTCTCCGGTCTGCGCAAAATCTGTAATAAACTCTACGGAGAGCCCCACTGGTGAGGTGCTATTCTTGCAGTTTTTCTTTAACTTTAGCTGACAGATAAATTCGCCGCATTGAGAGAAAAACGATGCTTTCCTCTCTCGCTCCTTCTCTCTTGTTACTCTCTTGTTTTCGTGAACGAAGCGCTTTGTAGATTTAAAGAAGAAAGAAAAATTGAAAACACCTGCCCGTGAAATGAAAACGAGCAGCTAACAAAACCTATTCGCAAAATATTGAAATTTGCGCATGTAAACCGGTCTCATCATTTGTGTCTATGCCTGTATTCAGGCACTTAGTGCCAGTCATACGCTTGACGTGCACGAAAATGGTGCTTAAGTTGATTTTTTTTTTTTTTTATAAGAAAAATTAAGGTAGTCCGGGTGCAAGGGCTTTGTAGGCTGAATAATTTAAGTTATCAACACAGTACAAAAAAATTGCTGACTATGTAAATAAGTAAGCGATGATATGTATTTTATTTCATTTTATATTTTGTTTTGTTTTTATTTATTTCGTTTTTTCCCTTCTTTTTGTATTTCTGCAAATAGCGCATCCATTCATGCAAATCGTCATCGGGGCCTTTATCATAAGCGATATCATTACCATTATATGGTTGTTGGCAAAGCACATATCGTTTAATTAATCATTTTAACCTTTCCATTTCATTTAACATTTTAACTTACTGCCTTTCAATTTGACGTACGGTCGGAAGGGAATAGTATCTGATGTAAGGGTTGAATTATCATATACCATATATAAATGAGGGGATTATTATTTATTTTGATAATGTTGCTCCTGCTCTTGTTACCATTATCTCTCACATATTCAGTTGAACATGAAAATTATATGCAATTTCACAACTGACTACAACTAAAAAGAGATAACACGCACAATGAACAAATAATATGTAATAACAATAATAACAATAACAAGAAATTATCATCTACTTAGCATATATTAATTATATGGCATTTAAGGTGGAACTGAGAAAGATTGATATTTATATCAGTCAAAGGCGTACGTACCTACCTAGCTTAATAAAGGATGAATATACGCCTTCTATTACAGCCTTATAAACAGCCTGAGGCATATTTGTATATGCATATCAGGCTTAAAAATTATCGTAAGTCTTCCCCAAATATCTCCAGGCGATGGTTAAAAGGTTGAAAACTAGCTGAACTCTCGGCTAAACATTTATCCGATCTGGCGGTAAAGTATTGACCCCATTTATCCAAACTTCTTCTAAGAGAAATGTATTGCCGTTGAAAAAAATTGTTGGACTACTCAATACCTCAATCAGTTATCATATATGAAAATGATAAACTTTTCCCCGAATTGTGGACTTTCTGCTCTCTTGAAGCGAAATTGCTGGAGCTTTTAAATTTTAAATCCTGATAAATTTTTCAAATGCTAAAAATCGTCTTACCCTAACGACAGTAATACTTTGAAAATTTCATTATTGATAAAGCTTTTCAGTTTCTAACAATTTTAAGCTCAAAATTCAAAGACCAATTCCAGTATTTTTTAATTTGATCTATCATCAGGTAAGGAGATATATGTCAGATTTCAGAACTTTATATCTATTTTTGGAGAAATATGAGTTCCTAATCAGGTGGGAAGACGTGCAGTTAGAAAGACGGATAGACTTACGAACAATTAGATGGGTGGAAAAATAAGGAAAGGGACGAAGATGGCTTAGGTTATATGTAGGCGAACAAACGTGGAAACAGAAGGGCGGGGAGGAAAGGAGAGGGAAACAAGCGAACAGGTAGACAGTTTGATAAAGCGATTTAGTTCTACACAAGAAGCAAGAATACACAACGTCTTTTAAATCTCTGATCTTGCTGTTTGGACATTACAGCAGAGCGAATGTGTTGATTATACGGAACAAAAAAAATCGTCTTGGATGATCACTCATATTTTAGAACAGAGCAGGAAAAGCAATCCGATAGGTAACCTTAAGCATCTTATTTTGCCACTATGACACGACATTTGCATTTGGGTTCGTAAGGAAATACTTTAGCACATGTAAAGTAATCATTACATATATATATATATATATGTATATATCTAAACAAATAGTAACAAATTTAGCGTAACATTCCCAAACCAAACTGGAACAACTAGAAAGTAAAGCTAATATATTAATGTCAAGACAAGGCTATGACATCAACAAGATACTAAATATTCATATTTTTCGTAATAGGCGAAAAAGTGTCGATATATTTCCGAGTTGATTTCTAAGCGGGAGTCGATAAATTTGAACAGAGTACTCTCAGATAAAAGCTGATGTTCTCAGCATAGTCTAAACATCTCTTTTGTGTTTGCTACGAAACGACTGGTGGGTTGTCGTGTAGAGAGACGTCTAAAAGGTTAGTGATGCGTATTATGGTTTGAAAAGTTTTATTTCCCTTTGAAGAATATAATCGACGTGGTGACGAAGGATCCTTTCGAGAGAAATATCACATAAACTTTCTTATTCTTATTGTACCCTACACTGATTGTAGTACAAAGATATAGCAAGTTTGTGCGAACGTAAGTAATCCAGATTGATTAGTTTAAGGTCGGCCGTACGTCTGTCCACTTTGCTTTCTTTTGCGCAACTTATGGTCCACAAACTTCGAGATATTTTGATGCAATTTGGTATACTGACGCATTTTGGCTCAAGGATGAAAGTTATTGAAAATGGTTTGGATCGGACTTATTGTGAAAGTCGTTGTGTGAATATCTTTAGGGTAGTGCGGAGCATTTAATGATGGGTCATGGCCCACGACAGTGTTTTCACTTGCATTAATTTAGATAATAATGAATAATAAAAAAAAAATATGTAATAAAGAAGAAAAGACAGAAACCAATAGTGTAAGGTGAGAAAAATAGAACACGAGGTAGCGAAAATACTTTAATAAATTGTGAATGATTATATAGAAAATATTATTAAAATATCACGAGTTTTTAAAGCATTGAAAAAGACTTTCCGTCATCATTCCGGAATCATTGTCGAACATCAAGTTTTAATGGAATTAAAACTCTCCGCAACAATACTTAACTCATGAACTTATGGATCACCCTAGGTTTTATTTAAATAATAATGAATGAGAATAAAGTTTTATTTATGCCAACTTTTTAAAGCGCAGAAATAACTTTCTTGTTGTTATTTTTAAAGAGAAAATTGTCAACAAAACTGTTGAAGTCAACTATTGTTTGCTGTTGCATCGCAAATTTGTTTATTTATATAAAAGTGAAATATGGATCTTTTCGAGATGATCTGGACAAGCAGGGTTCCATTTGTCCTGTCCTTTCTCTCCTTAACAAAGAAAAAAAAAGAACGAAATTGGACGGTTCTCATAAATGAATCTAACGAACGTAAATAAATGCAGGAAACAATGACGATAATAGAGATTTCTGTATTCTTCGGCACTGCATGGCTTAAGATGAACTCTTTATTAATAAAAAGCATAATTTTCGTAAAGACGCGGCAGAGAAAAACGAAAGGAGAAAAAGCCTTATTATAAAAAATTCACGACCTAGACGAGCAGTGTAGTAGTTTTATTATACTTTTGCTTTCCCGTTCACATAAAAAGTGCACAATAAATTATTATGAAAATAAGAGTAAAGAAGAGAGAAACGGCAGTCAGTTTAGACGGAATCTTTTGTTAGCATTCAACTGCAGCGCAGTTCGCCGCGTAACATACACACGGAAACTTAACATAGTACAAACGAAGTGTAAAATCTCACATGACGGTGTTGCAAAGCGTGTAAAGCACTTCTAAAAAATGAGTGCGAAAAACAATAAGAAGATAAAAGAAAGTCGTTGCGTAAGTTTGATGAGAAGACTAGTAAGTATAGTGATAACACGATTAGTTATTTTCCAATTTTCCAATTCAAGCGCCCTTGCTGTTAATAACACTACCGAACGGTTTGCCATCTAAAGTGTACAGATTCATTAAAATGGCTCAACATTGTAGATGCAAAAATGGATGGACGAAAATGTACAAACGTCCTTTTCCATGCAATTACCTCTAGATATATATATAATTTTGTAATCCCGTGCAAGGGTTCCTGAAATCATGAAGCTTACGTAAACTGAAATACCTAACACCCATTTCAGAGAAAAGTTTTCTACTCGAGATATCAGAAGAACACATTGAGGCTGCAAAGGTTAAATGTTCTATTACTGTAACTTGACAGCTACATTGTATGTTTAATTCGACGAGGCCTTACGCCGTACATGCTAAATGTAAGCGACCGGCGGCGTCCGGCCCGCTTCCCTTCTGAAGCAGTAGAACAATCTTTTACAACTTAGGGGTATCCTACTCTAGTGTCGCCAAACTCTGCCACAAACTCTTGCGTTTGGTGAAGCGAATCTATCCATAATTTTTATATTTAATCTTGCGCCGATTTTGCGCAACCGATAACCACAACCACGAAACTACTCGTAGGAGCCATGCCAGGTATCAGGATTCTATCGCATTCGGGCAAACTTTCTGAAAACAGTAAAAATACCGAACAACTAATCTGTAGAAAACGGCTCTTGCACTACCACCTTTCTGGACCCAGGAGTGGAGCAATATTCCGCAACGGAATGAAAAATGACTTTTCGAAGGGTACTTGGATAAAAGAGTGTTTGTTTTTGATTTCCAAAATCAAGCTGAGCTTAAAATTTTGTCTGAAATTGGAAAACAATGTTGGTTTCTAGAGACAAATATTGCTAAATTCCGACCTTTTAAAAAACATGTACTAACTAGAGGCGCTATCTAAGCCTTTTAACTTAGTTAAGAGAATCGAACAGACCTTACGTACTTGATGTAGTGAATATAAAAATATAAAAATTATGTAGAGATTCAATAGAACTAAAGGCATACAACTACCACCTTCACCACGTAGTTATCGTACGTTTCGCAATCAACACACAACTAACTCTAACTTAACAACACAACCACGAAAACAACTACGTTTGTCCGGGGCAGAATTTTTGATAGAAACGCGAAGTTAAAAACAATAAGAGCAAAAAAAAAAAAAAACAATTTTTTTTACGGCCTTTCCTTTTTAAAACTAAGAAATCGCATAAGATAACAAAGTTTTTGTGTTTGCTAAACATTTCAGGCTACCGGGTGAAGACCTATGTTGCTTGCTTAGTTCAGTCTTACGCTGACTGGCATTGACCGGGTGAAGTATTGTTTATGTGAATGCATATACATTTATATATATGTTAGAAAAGCATTTGAAGTTATAACGACATAGGCGCCTCTACATTTTAGTGTGAGTATTAGTAACAATAGTAGTGGTAGTGGTAGTATTTTCGGAGTGTAATAACATCAAACAATTATTTGTTTGGGTGTTAAAAAACACCAACGTGCAACGATATATCTCGATTGGTTGCAACCACAAAACATGCTGGCGTAGTAAGTGTTCTTCTCTGCATACTTACAAGTAGAGGTGTTTTGTTTACTGTATCGTGCATGGATATGAGTCATTTAGTTATTATCATCGTCATCATTATTGTTGTTAACGCTATGACCATAACTGGCATTAGAATGTCGGTTAAATATATTTAAAAATGACGGCTACCGTAAAATTACTATTTAAGCATAAAAGAGGGAATAAAACAAAGAAAAACAAGAAATAAGCAGACACGGAGGAGAATAGTGGCTTATAATTTGAATGGAGAGAAAAACCAGACAGTTTAAACGCAAGTTTATATTTCTTATTAAGCTTATTAATTATATGATATTAGAATCACTTCAGCAAGAAGTACGAATTTGAAAAAGTTTGAAAAAAGATTTACAATAAATAGGAGGAAAAATTTACGGCTTTGCATATGATGAAAGGCAAGACTACTTTGCACTCGAAAATAAGCTTATTTTCGTACTCGACGTCATTTGCGCTGCAAGGGTGTAGTAAGTCTGCACTTGAGATAGAAACCCTTTTATTATACCGACCGTTCGAAAATCCCAACCTGGATCGATCTGACCTTGTCTGTCTGTCTGTCGCTCTTGTCTACTTATGTTCAATCTAAAAATAGCAATTTTGGGATGTTTTCATGAAATTTGATACCCCAACCTGTTTCGACTCCAGGACGAACGCTATTGAAAATGTTCGGATCGGACCGCTATGTCGATCCTTTCCCACATAACACCTTATTTTGAAAAGTAGTTGTATAAATAACCATGTTATGCGAAGTGGTGTAGGGTATTTAATGCCGAGCTGTGCTCCAATATGGTATATTTGACTGTTTATGGTTAGTGTTGTTTGCTCGCATGTGTGAGGTGAAAGGAGGAAGTAGACGCAGTAATGGTGAATATCGATTTTTTAATAATTTTTTTGGCTAATTTTTTAGTGGTTCGCTTACTAATCTGCAACTGATGTTCTAATAACTAATATTTCGAATTTCACGATTTCTTAATCTGCAAAGCAACTCATTATTGTTTTATTTGAAGTTTATGTTTCCTTCTACTTTCTTTTGTTGTCTCATCGTTTTAAGCTCTGCAAAATTCGAAGCCTTAAAAAAGAGCATATTTTGGGTTAAATCGGAGTGTTTGGCAACACACGACTGGGTTAGCTTAAGGTCCACATATTCATCGCAATAAAAGAAGTTTATAAAAAATTTGAACTGACAAAAGCAACTAATGTTTTTCGCGTGTGCTAGGAGAGGAAAGAATATTCAGACCGTGTATAAGAGCGCTAGTTATAATGACCAGTCTTCAGTCTGCCACGGCCCGCCTTACATCGCTTCACTTAATGCATTTAATCATGTAACGAATTCTCACACTAAGGCATTATATGGAAAGTGGTGGAAAAAGTGGCACGGTTCAAACCATTTTCTAGCGTTCGGCCTTGGCTCGAAACACATCGTGGTATTAAATTACAAAAAATATATCAGCAATTGCGACCTGTACGTAGACAAGACTACATGAACAGTCATCGAATGGACAAACAGACAGAGACGCTGGGAGTGATTCTGAATCGATCGGTCTAATAAAAAGCAGATTTTACGTATATCCGCACAAACTCAATGCACTCTTGCACCGCAAGCGTTGAAAGGGATAACAAATGTAATATGCCCTTGATGGGATGTAAGCCATAATAACTTCATAGACAACGATATTAAGTTCTTTATATTGTAACGCAGAAGTCTCTATAATGTTTGCATATCAGTCGACACTTTGTTTACTATTTTACATCTTATAAAGGTCAACTTTGCATAAGTTTTCCGATATGCGAATCCGACTTCACTTGAGGGTTTATAGTTCGTAATCACGATTTTTAAGGTTGGTTTTGTTTTGCTTTGTATCTCATAGTGAGTAATAAAACGTGGCAAAAATCAGTTGGACATTCTTAAAAGTAGATTTCGCCCATGATTTTTATTAGCGCTCATCTACCCTCGGCACTCTTTAAAGCATCGCTGTAGCGACGGTTGGTCTGTGCTTATCTATAGATATCTGTTTATGTAATATTGTAAATGTTGTAAATAAGTAAAAATGAGTTATCCACCAACATTGCTTTGTTGATTTATTTATATAAATTATTAACTAACCTTATAAAGAAGAGCAATAGAGATGAGCTCGGCTAGGAAAAGAATTACATCTCTATAAAATAAATTTGAATGCATATAACACAATGATTTCCAAGTGTTTACCTTAATGTAGATCGTGACGTCAATCGTGCTACCTTATCAAAAATAATGTTGATGAGAATTTGAGAATTCCCAGTTAGGACTTAAGTCCACGTTAATGTTAACATTAACGTGGGCCTCTGATAATTTTGATCGTAAGAATTAGAAATTCTAGAAATCGTAGTATCTGGTAAGTAGTACTAGTCTAGCAAATAAGTTCTTTAATTAGACTTCTCAAGTTTTTTCATATCTTCACGTGCTCGTTCTAGAACTACCACTACAACTAAAATGCACCCAACCGCAAGGCCCATTTTTGGAGAAACCTTTTGTCTATTTCAGTTGCGTCCGCTCTTGAGCAGCTTACGCAAATACTTATTCTTCCTTTCTTCCAACTCTGTCTATACTCCCTCTTAGTCAACACAACTTCCTTTTCACCTTGTCCTCATACATAGTTATCTTCGATTCTTAAAACCCTACAAAGTTTTTTCATTCTTACATTGCATTGATTAATGTTTGTGTAAAATTAAATTAAATTAATATTTGTGGGAAGGTTAAGTTAGATGTTTTTTGTTTCCGTAAAGATAAATAGCTTTAAAAAACTTTTAATAACAACTAGAACACGAAACCTTACAATTTTTCATTTCTTTTGTAGCTTTGCTTTTTCCATCCGAAAACTCTGCGGTGTAAGTGAAGTTTTTCTTGTTTAAAATGCAGTTAAATAATTTGCCAAAAAATTCTTTAGATAAACGAAATAAACGCTTTCAAGAGTAATATATCAGACATGACTCAACTAAATGTCAATCTAAATGATTTATGAAAAATTTTGTATTGATTTAAGCAAAGCAGATTTTTTTACGTGAAACCTTTTTTTAGTTGGGTGGGTGCTTAGAAAATATTCAATATGAAATTTGCTTGGGAGTAACGTGCTCTTATAAAACAAAAAAAATGGAATAATGTATGGAAGTATATATAAAACTAATGGAGCAAATTTATTGTCATTTAAATAAATAAACAAATTTGTGATGCTTATTTATTTATTTATTCATTTATTTTTTTTTTTATAGATTTAATAAATATTATTCGGAACAAATAATGCTGGATTATATGCAAATTTTCTAATGCGTTATGGAATTAAAAAAAATACAAAGTAGGGATCGAAATGTTCAGTAAAATTCTACGCCGAATTAGCTGCGCCATTCTCCCTGGTTATGGCCACCTGAAGCACTAAGATGAAAAACAACCAAGTTCGCAGATAAAACTTTGAATTCAACACGATCCGCCTAAGAATATTTGTAACATTGATCTAAAGAAATTTGACAAGTAAGAAAATTATATTCGTGGTAATCGAATCTTTTACACCCATCACCATTATCTTAATCTTACTAAATTTCTTTGCTTTATAATGTGGAGTGAGTATAGTTGTTTGTTTTCGGATTTCAAAATAAAAGTTTTTGTGGGCGTTGTGGGCGTGCCCTTGGAAAACTTTAAGTCACTTCCAAATTCTTTCGCAAATTTTATAGCGATATCGTCATTTTCACTAATGGTAGAATGTTTACCACATATACTACATAGTCGCGAAGACAGACATATGGACAAACGAACAGACGGATATGTTTAGGTGCATTTCGAAACTGGCCAAGAATTTATATGCTTTTTGTAGCTTTTGAAGATTGTTTCTCCGCCCTACAAAGGTATTGTAAAAAAAGCTAAAGTTTTAAACCAGATAATGTTGAGTAGGCGTAGTCAATTTTTTCCATTTTTGTACAGGTGCTGCAGCATCGTCCACAAAATGTGTGTCCAAATTTGTGTACATTTGTCTGCTGTAGTTTATGAAAAAGAGGTGCTCTCAGCCTACGTGGCGCTGTGGGCGTGTCCTTCGACCGATTTGTCCTATGTGCAGGAACTATTAACGTTTCCACTTAATTCGAAGTAGAGAGCGTCTTTTTTGGTGGCCAGGAGAATGTTTAGAACACACATTACGCAGATGGCCAGACAGACAGATGGACATGCTTAAGTCGATTTAAAATTTGGTGCTGATCAAGAATGTATGAATATATGAGATCTCTGACGCTCCATTCTCGATGCTGCAATCGTTTTGAAAAAATCAATAGATCCTTCAACATTGGGTGATGGATATAAAAAAGAAACACATGATCTGTTGCTAGATACATCTTGAAACGATAAGAGAAAGTGAATGCTCAAAGAGTAACGTCACTGTACATTTTTGGAAGAAACTTCTTTTTTGCTTGACAGCAGATTGTATTGTGTATTATTTGTCAAAACGACCTATAAGGAGATATGAAGATCAGAGTGGGGCGAAAGCCTCCGAAGTTTTTGCCAAGAGAATAAAAGTTTAGTATCAAGTATTGATTATGAGGTCGGCTACTGAATTTTAGATTTTCTCGCCGTTTTCTCCATTATTTTGCAACATTTGAATTGTAAAATGTGCTCTTTGATACGTGCAGCAAAATGCGCTATCGAGCACGTGGTCGAAAAATGGGAATGAGGAGGAACAATTAGAGTTGAAAGAGCATTTTCATATTTCTAGAATTGTAAAGACATTGTAGACCAGCGAAAGCGTTTTTTTTTTCTAAAGCCTTATAATTGTTAACCTTTCCGCCCCTTAAGCAGTTATGTGAATTCGCAAATACTGACGGACAAATAAGGCGATGATCATAATTATATTTAAAATGAATACACACAGAGTGCTCCGGTAAACGTGGTGACGTCCGTTTTTTCTTATATTCCCGCTAAAATTGAATTGTGCTCAATAACCTTCGGCAAAGAATTGCCGAAAGCAAGTGAAAACATTATAGTCAAGCTAGGCCCTATAAATACCCTACACTACATTGTCTAATACAATTCTTATTCTTGCCATAGAACACAAAAATTATACCCAATTATTATAGGAACTTACTGTCCAATTTTTAATATGACTGTATATTAAAAACTAGACTTCTGTGCAAATAAAGGCTTACTTTCCGTAAGAATAGTTGTGCCCAAGAAGTTCAAAATTTGTGGTACGAATTCAAAGTTCAGCATAGTTAATTTTTGTTTTCTGTCCTAAAAAACAAAAATGTTCGTACAAATTCTTATAAAGTGGAGGGTCTAAAAATAGGCGTACGTCGTCCAAAATTTGTAGAGTCAATTTTTGTATCAATTTACTATTATGGATCAACTTTTATCATAACAATTGTTATTGTGAATTAATTTTCATCATAATATACTAAAATTCATGCTTTTCTGTTCTACAAAGGATCGACTTTCGTTAATATCTGTATACAGGGTAGGTTACAAAAAATAACTGTGATGGTCCAAATTTGGTACAGTTAATTTTTTAAAATGAAATTAAAACTATTTGTCATATGAACTTCAGTTTTCGTTACGTGAAAGGAGGTGCAAAGATTGCCACAGCCGTTCCAAAGACTTTATACCACTTTATAATGGCGAAATACTAACACTTACAAATGTTGAGAAATTTTGAAAATTGAAATTTTTTCCATATACTATTTTTAAAACAGGGTGTTATATGGGAAAGGAATCGAAAATGTGGAGCGATCCCAAATATTTTCAATAGCGTTCGTCCTTTGGTCAAAACACGTCAATGTACCAGATTTCATCCAAATGTCTCACAAATTAAGATCTGTAGCGTGATCACAAATGGACAGACCTTAAAACGAAGGGATGGACAGACCGGTTTGTATCGATTTAGAAAGTGATTCTGAATCGACCGGCATAATAAAAGGTGGGTCTATCTTAACCGCATCTGTGTGTTACATACGTCCGCTCAAACCAAATACACCCTGTACCACTTGTGGTGCATGGTATGAATACACAGTTGTGTAGCGCATAGAAAAATGCTAAAATATGTTACAAAGACAACGAATTCATTTCTGTAACGTTTTGTGAATGTGGGATGAAGCCCATATTCACAGTTAAATGTGCCGTCATAAAGGAAGAAAAATGCAGCTCTGGAGTAAAGAAAACCCAGCTGCTGTTTCTAAAAGACCTTTACGTGTTTAAAAATTAACTTTAAGGTGTAGTTTGTGGGCTGAAAATGTCATTTTTGCCCATGAAAATGGTGTTGAAATTATCTGAAATGGAGAACGCTACATAAATATGTTGTGGATACACGATTTCAGTTTGGACGATATGTGGTTTCAACAACATAAGGCGCCATGTCATATTTCTCTTGACGCAATTAATTTATTGAGAGAAAAGTTCAATGATCGTAATCGTGTAATCTCCAAAAATGTTTACGTGATGTGTCCACGATCAAGATCATACGATTTAACTCCATTGCAATTTTCCATTTGGATTTATGTTAAGTCTGTGGCCTATTCCCACATATCTCACTTAATTTCCAAAATTATTAGTAGTAATGGATGAAACAGAAGTGTATTTTTGGTGAAGCAGCATTTATGTGGACAAGAGACAAAAAATTGCAGTTGATGAAGTACGTTTAAGACGCTGCGTTCGACGTGAGTATCAGAAAAGAAGTAACCCATATTTTGCTTGTAAGAGCTTATGTAATACTTTGGGAACTAAAGTTGTAAATGTTCGGATCTCCGAAAGACTGTCTGCACATGTCGTTCCGTAAATGTCAGTCCCAAAGAAGATGGTCGGCATACATACTTCCTTAGTATCAAATTCTGAATCGATATCCGAGCACATCCGTCGTTCCCGGTGTCTGCCTGTGTAACCATTGTGGTAAACATCTTCCTGATGTCAAAAATGAATACATCGGAAATGCTTGCAAGCAGATTGCTATTGAAAATGGTAAAAAGCGATCAAGGGTCAAGATCCACACCACAAAGTGAGGTGGAAATGTCTCTGATTTCAAAGCTAATTACCCGTCAACTCCACGACAAATGTTTGCATATTCTATTTTACCATAAGGCCGTTGGGCACAAAAGATTCGGCCACAGCCAAATATAATTCTCTTCTTTGCTATACACAACACCACAAGCAACACCCCGAAAGATGTGAGATACACCCGAATTTTGTTATACCGATCCATTCTTAAGCACTTTCTAAATCATTCTAATCTTTTCTGTCCGCCCGTCCGTGTTGTTTTTTGTGTTCAACCTACAGGCCGTTATTTTGAGGGAATTTAGTGCACTGAATTGTTTTTACCCAAAAGCGGACGCTACAAGAAATTGTTCGGATCAGACAACTTTTTTTTCGACCACTTCCTATACAAGGCCATATTTAATGGTGGACCGCGGCGTGCTAAAGGGTTTTTGCTTATTTTATTTATATATTTTTGGATGTTGTGCGAATTTTGTACGTTCGATTCATCTTTATGTCATTTGTTTATATAATCGTCATTGGGTATGGGATTACGATAGTAAAACCATGCTTCACAGGTATTGTCTGTAGTTCCTTGTTCAAAATAACAAATTTGCAGAGAAATTGGTTTTTTTTATACCTGCTGCGATAGACGATCTGCTACTTGGAATTAAGCCGATTGCTTTTTCATCCATTTAATTATAATACTGCATAATAACTTCATGTAAATGAACTTACAATTAAGAGAAAAAAAACCTTAATCTCGGAGGATATTTTGCTCGCAAAGAATGTATGCGATAGACTGATAAAATTGATCTTGTTTCGTAAGCTTTAGAATTGAATATCAACTATATGATAGAGTGAGTTTTTTACAATAAAATCATATTAAAAAAAAAAAAAAAAAACACTGCTTTATTTTCAAAATGATAATTAATGAAATGTTTAATCTTTTATGAAAATTGTGTTTTTTGTGTAAATTAAAAATAATGTTCCGCGGAGTACCTTATAATTAAACTATTCCATGATTAAATGATTGAGTGTTTCAGTGTCCGCAACATAAACAAACAGTATGTATACACAATCAACCTCAATAATTGTAATATTTGGCCTCTGTGTGTCTCTTTTCCTTGTTAATTATGAAATTATAGCCTGAAAACATGTCAAAACAAACTGAAATCTCTACAATCAACAAATCAAATTTTATAAAAATAAATATTATTATAAATAAGTCGGTTATGTTTTGATAGTGGAGCTTAGAGTTTATAACCGGGCCAGTGCGGAATGAACATGTTAATTAAAAACGCTAAAGGCTTTAAAATATACAAATTTAATTAAATTTACCGTTATTATATAAATAGACATATACATATATATATGTAAAAAAACATAGACATATACATATATATATGTAAAAAAACAGCGAGCAGATAACAGGTGATAGTGATTGACTACAAAAACCAAAACAAAAAGGAAAAACTAAATAAATACATACAGCTTTATATAAAGTGTTGGAGAACAACATGTTGTTTCACACTTGCTTAGAGATAATAACAGAGAAAATGAAGATTAAGTTTTAGGTGGGGCTTCGTACATATGAATTAAGATACTTAAGTGGAGTTCAATACTGTGAAAAAATTTGACACATGTTATGGGGTACAATTATCGAGGCAATTTCAATAGAGACAGTGGAACATGTTACACTGCCACCGAAAACATATAATTGGTGCGGGAAACATTTTAGAAATTAAGGTTTTTATCTTAAGAAAGTAATTTAAATTGAGCATTAAACTCAAGTTCTTCCTCGTCTCATCGCAGATGTCGTCTAGACAAAAGAGTGAAATTATTTAGGCACCAATCGAACGCTAATTTGTCAGACGCCTTTCTTTGTAAATGGCTTTCTGGTGTTACTATTTAAAATAAAACGACTATAATAATAATTTTTATATGCATAGCACTAGGACAGTCATAGTGTTAATACAAGCAATCTAACATTTCAATCCCATTGTTTGTAATGATGTTGCGCTATACATGAACAACAAGTTTTCCATTACGTATCGAATGTAACTTTTTTTGAAATTACATCACATATTTGCTTTCTGCTTCCAGAGGAAAATAAGTGGACACATGGGCTTTCGCACAACATGAGAAAACAATAAGATCGACCGTGAACTTGGCATTGCCAGTTGTGGTCTCTGGTTCGGTAAACTGTATTTTGTAAATAAATATTAGGGAATAGAAATACAGTTGCATTTCGAAAAAGTATACCAACTTAGTTAGTTTGATGTGTTAAATCTGACAAGCCTGAACTAATCTCATTACAAAAAAACGGACGACACTTGCGTAGAGTGATTTTGTACCCTTTTCGACGACAATTGAACTAAGAATAGTACCCAGATCAACTTGTAACGCTTTTGGCCAAAATTCAAAAATAATTTTTGACATTTTGACAAGCTGCGGCCATTCCCTATTTATTTCCCTACTTCCTTCTGAACACCAACGTGTTTCACGTACACCGCAACTTCTCCTGAGTGATTGACCATTTAAAAAAGAAAAAAGGAAAAAAATTGTGGGATGATAGCTTTAGAGC
>KK500175.1:124265-178884 GCA_000688715.1 Glossina pallidipes | reverse complement strand
CACCAAATATCGCTCAAAGAATCTGACATTCAAAAAACCGCCTTCTCAGTCAACAATGGCAAATATGAATTCGTCCGTCAATATTCCAAAGAACTCTCGATGATGTTCTAAGAGAACACATCGGGAAACGCTGCTACGTCTATATCGATGACGTGATCATATTTGGAAAAGACGAAAATGACCATTTCAACAATTTACAAGAAGTCTTTGATACCTTAGAGAAAGCCAACCTGAAGGTTCAGCTCGACAAATGCGAATTCCTAAAAGATGAAGTCGAATTTCTAGGTTTTATAGTAGGAACGAATGGGATTAAACACAACCTCAGAAAAATCCAAGCAATCGTGGACTTCCCGCCACATCAAAGACTCAAAGATCTACGATCATTCCTTGGAATGGCAGGCTATTATAGGAGGTTCATCAAGGACTTGGCTAAGCTTGCCAAGCCCCTGACAAGCCTTTTAAGAGGGGAGGATGGACGCGTGTCCAAACAAGCCTCTAAGAAAAAATTAATAAGGTTAGGGAAAGAGGAGATGGAATCCTTTAACCACCTAAAGAACTCTCTAAGCTCGAACGAAGTCATATTGACTCATCCCAACTTCGATAAATCCTTCGAGCTTACAACAGACGCATCCAATTTCGCCATAGGAGCAGTTTTGTCCCAGGATAAGAGACCAATAACATTCTTATCTCGTACTCTGAGTAAGACAGAAGAGGCCTACGCCACAAACGAGAAGGAAATGCTAGCCATATGGTCATTGAAAACACTACGAAACTACCTATACGGATCAGGAAAAGTCAATATTTATACAGACCATCAGCCACTCACTTATGCTCTGAGTAATAGAAACACAAACCAAAAACTCAAAAGATGGAAAGCAATCCTCGAAAAATATAACTACCAGTTGGAATACAAACCCGGCAGGGAGAACATCGTAGCTGATTGTCTGTCCAGACCACCAACGGACAAGGAAATAAACTCCTTAACTGGTACCGTCCATAGCGACGAAAGTTCAGGACAGCACTTAATCCCATCTGAGGAAGTTCCTGTAAACGTGTTCCGGAATCAGTTAATTATTAAACACGGTAATCAAAATAGCTACAAGTTAGAAACCATTTTCGAAAATTTCTCAAGACACACAATAATCCAGAAGGAACTCACCAATGAAGCTTTGATAGAGACATTTAAAAGGTATCTCAATCCCAATGTCATTAACGGTCTGTGCACCACAGAACCAATTATGGGCATAATACAAAGTTTCTACCCACAGCATTTTAAAAATTATCGCACACGATTCTCACAAACTATAGTAAAAGACATAGAAGTCGAAGAACAGCAGACAGATATAATTTGTCGATAACATCGTAGAGCCCATAGAAATGCTAAAGAAAATCGCCTACAGATCCTACAGCAATATTTCTTCCCAAACATGTCAGCCAAAATCAGGGAAATAATTAACAACTGCAAAACATGTAAGGAAAATAAATACGACCGTCATCCCAACAATATAGAGATACAACCTACACCCATTCCGACTCATACGGGCCACACCCTGCACATCGATATCTTCTCTACAGAAGGACATCTGGTACTAGCCGCCATAGACAAATTTACTAAATTCGCAATAACGAAACTGATCCAATCGCGTGCTGTTGAATATATCAAGAGATCTTTACAAGATATCTTGTTCTATTTTGGCATTCCCAAAATGATCGTAATTGGTAATGAAAAGGCCCTGCAATCTGCCTCCATTATGGCTATGCTTGAAGACGATCTCAAAATCAAGGTATACCGCACACCACCATATAGGAGCGAGGTGAATGGACAAATCGAACGATTTCATTCTACCTTGTGCGAAATAATGAGAAGTCTCAAATCGGATGGACAAAAAAGAGGCTTCGAAGAATTGCTGGAGCGATCTGTAAATGAATACAATTTCACTATTCATTCCGTCACAAAGAAAAAACCAAATAGAACTTCTCCATGGACGCACACCTAATATTGACCCCGAAGAATTCGAAAAATTACGATTGCAAAATATTGAAAGACTGATGGAAAAACAGAGACAGGACTTGAAATACCACAACAAAACAAAAACAAAAATGAAACAACACTTGCCGGGGAACGAAATCTACGTAAAACACAACAAACGATTAGGCTCAAAATTGACTTTTCGATATTACAAAGAAATAGTTAGAGAAGACAAAGGGACAATTATCATAACTAAGTCAGGAAAAACTGTACACAAAAATAACATAAGGAACTAAATTTCAAATTTCAGGTTCTCGATTGGGATAATTAGCGGCGACATACAGATCTTGGACTTCTCCAAAGCACAAGTAGTACCCATCCATACCGGACAAGCACGGATACAGACTGGAAACTTCAAATTAATCCACGTAATTGACCTAGAAGAATGCGAAGCGAAAATCACTGAATTGGGAAACATAGCCAACAACAGCAGTGATCATTCTCTATTCCCCTATCTCAAGCACGAAATGGGTCAAATCGAAAATTTACTACGACGCCTAAAGCCTGGGAAAGTAATATGGAAACGATCATTAGACTTCACAGGATCCGCCTGGAAATGGATCGCGGGTAATCCCGATCATGAAGATCTTGTGACAATTCAGGACACAATAAATAATTTACTACAGAACAACAATCGACAAACCGTAATCAATAAACTCTACGAGGATAGGTACAACAACATAACCAAGATCACTAACAGCCTGATAGAAGAATTTAAATCTGGGAAAATTAGTAATAAAGAAAAATTAATTTCCGATATTCAATATCAAATAAAAATTCTTAAAGAGGAATTGGAAAATATAAACCACGCAATACATTGGGCCAAGGCCGGAATAATAAACTCACTTATTCTATCCGAAGAAGAAATACAGCTATCAATAGGAGCAATAAATAAAGAAAAAATACCATTCCAAACAATAGAAGAGGCATTAAATTTATCCGAAATAAAAATATTAACTAATTCTATCTCAATCCTCTATATTATTAATATTCCAATAGCCAGCGAACAAGTGTATGACACAATTCTTTTAAAAGCCGTGAAAAGAAATGATAATACGGCAACTTATCTCCAATCAGAAATCATTATAAAGTCAAAGGACGAGATATTTACGATACTTAACAAATGTAAAGCGTATCAAAAATTACTCGTTTGTAAAAGGCAAGACCTTATGAACATAACAAACTCTGATTGTCTCCCAAACCTATTAAATACAAAAAAACCCACTTGCAACATTGTAAACAGTCAGCACTTTCCGATTATAGAGGAAATATCTCCCGGTGTAATCCTATTAAACGGGTTTTCCGGCACTCTCGAAGTAGGAACGGAACTACAACTCCTTAAGGGAACATTCCTGATAAGTTTCCATAACGTTTCAATTCGCGTCAACGGATAGGCCTACACATATAAAGAAATACCCACCTACAAGGCACTACCTTCCATACTTCAGTTAATGCCTGAAGAAAAGGAGTGCAAACGACTCATCTCTCTGCACATGTTAGACGAGCTCCAAATCAACAATACCAGACTAATATCATACCGCCATCCACCAATGCTCAACTTGGGGATTCATTATTGGGATCACAATAGTGATCATAATCCTAGCCTGTAAAAGCAGGAAATTTAGTACTAAAACAATAGTGAATAATCCAATAATGAAACAAGTCCAACCCGACGACATACCTTTGAGAACTGTGGACCGAAATGTTCATAAAACCCCATTGAAGTTCAATGATATTCCGTATTTTTAATCACGATTGAGGACAATCGGTTCTAAAGGGGGAGGAGTTAAGGACCATTCCAACAAAGCTCGAATTTACGGGTAAAATAAACAAAAGTTTCATAAACAATGAGTGTCATATGAACTCATTGTAAACATTCTCACCCATACCCTATAGCACCCTACCATAAACATTTCCCACCAACATCCCATAGCACCCTACTGTAAACACAAGTGTTGGCTGTGAATAAACCGAGGTTTCGTTAAAGCTTAATCTGAAAAGAACAGTTAGTCTTATTATCGAATTGTAACCGCTAGTTCCCAAAAAAAAAATAAAGATCTTGTTAAGTAAGAATAATAAAAAAAACCTAAATTAAAAGCTTGCATTTTATTACAAGAAAAGGAAGAACCCAAAGGTAAAAACTTATTTAACTTATACAAGTCTTGAAAAAAATTCCCCCATTCCGTTTCATACTTGCTATAAATTGCTCATCTCATCATATCTAAGTCCTCAATATATTTGATTAGTTTAAGGAACAGCTAAATCGATTAGGTCATGTCCATCTAGCTATGTGCTGAAATTGCGTGATTGAAACCTCTTAAAATAGTTTTTTTGTAACTATATAAAAGACTATATCAATGAAGAAGGTTTCAATGCAACTCTCGTAAAAATAGAAAAAAAAAAAATGCAAAGTTTATTTACTATTTAAGTTAAATGTAGACATAACTTAGAACTAACTTAAAACTAGCCTTAAAATTATACTTTATTGCTGTTAGCACTGCTCAGACCTTAAACTTGGCCCTTACGCTTATAAAACGGATTAAACCTATGCTTCTGTACATATTTTTTCATATTTTTAACCAAATATATCTTTTTTTGGATATATCAGAACAGAAAAAGAAAAAAAGCAAACATGTGCACACGTGTGAAAAGAACCACGCTGTAGAACTTAATTTGTGAAAAGAACCACACTGTAGAACCTATTGACTGGTGCTTGCATGAATTTAGTTTTAATTATTCAAACAACTTTCATTGTTTATTCATTTTACAAAAACTATTTTTTTTTTGCATACATTAAGCCTTTCACATTTCTGTTGACAAATTTCCCTCGAAAATTGCGAGAAACTACATAAACAACACAACAACATAACAGCTCATCTGTTAAATTCTTGTAACATCTTGCTAAAATACAACGGCATGCATTCATAAATTTCCCTTGCGAGAAACTGCATTAAATGGTATTTTGATCATAATTTATGCAAGTTTGCCGTTTGTAGATGGTATTTTGTCTAATGTAACCTAAATTCACTTTCAAAAGCTTGGAGTAGCGCACGCAAATTCTTGGCTTTTCCTCGTCGTCAATTAGGGTAGTCCGAAGTATTATTACTCTGATGGATTGGATCTTTCAACTATTTTAAATTAAATATTAATATTAAAATGGAAAATGACCAGCATATCGTAATTATATTATAAACGGACGACATTTAGTAAAAAAATCGCGGAGATTATTGACAAAATCGGAAATACAAGGCAATGAAGAGATAGCACGGATAAGGTTTGTAAAGTCAGACAGAATTTTTTTGGGTTCAATTCGGGATGCCGTGTTAACACGGTGCCTCTTCCAGCTATATCATTCTAGAACCCAATTAATCAATCATGTTTAACTTAGAGAAAAACAAAACAACAAAATAAAGTTACCAACACGAAAAAAGGTATTAATGATATTTATTTTAATAAAACTTTATTAAATCAAGATGGGTGAAAAGCAATATATAATAACTGAAATTGAGTGCAAATATATATATTCTGTAAATTGATCATTATTAAGTGATTTAAAAAGAAATTTAAGATAACGAACATTGGAAAAAAGCAAAAAAAAAAAAAGAAAGTTAAGTTTATCTACTAATAATTGAACTTACCATGTGATACTGTCCGGCATACTTGCACACTAATAAGCTTCGATCGAGAGAACGAAAGTATACGACTGTAGAATAACAAGCTCTCTGGTTATTTTGATGATGCTTTTTTATTCATCTATATACGGATTCTTATGTCTTCCAGCTTGGAAGCAGAATCTATCCGTTTATTTGCGATATTTATAATCCTAATTTGCGTTGGTAGCAGTTTATAAAGAATTTTAAAGTCTGCACAATAGGAAAATTGTGAGAAATATGTTGTGCGCCTTATGTTGTGCTTGCTTTAGACTAGTGTTTTGAAAAAAAAAAAAGTTTTTTTTGGAAAGCAAACAAAGTGGCGAAACTTCCGATGAGGTTTTTGTTGGAGCGGTTAAAAAGACGCGAGAAATTCGACGCATGGCAGAGACAGGCAATATCTTGTATGGTTTTCAAGGGTTGGTGGAAAAATGTGTCAACCGCCCTAGTTAACGGCGGCGGTGCCATCTTGAATGAACGTGCTTCGGCTGAAATCGCCTTGGTGGTGGATCCCAGCAATTGTGGACATATTGCAACAGCAAAAGAGATATAGGATAAGTTGATGAGTGCTTATGAGAATACTGACTTCACGCGAAAAGTGGAATTACTCTAGTAGTTTTTGAACATAAAACTGAAGTGTTATAATTCTATTCAGAAGTACATTAATGAATTAGTGATGATTGTCTTGAAAGTTAGAAACGCAGGGCTTAATATAAATAGAGCATTAATATTAACCGCATTGAAAACCAACCACGCGAGAAAACTTAAAATGAAACATACGGGAGAGGTGTCTTCTGTTACGTTACATAGCAGGTAACGTGACACGATTTGGAATGAGTAAATGTAACCCAATTTTGACTTCTATGGACCGCAGTCAGAAAGCTAGGGTGTGTCCAAAAAATGAGGAAAGCGAAATGGTGAAACATTCCGTACGTGGAAGCCTGCTTGATGCACAAATTGCTCGAGCAGACATTCTCTCATATAACGAAAAGTGAAGTTCACACAACAAGAACTAATTTTTTTGGAAACAAGATATAATTTTTGTGCCCTATAGTAAAAATAAGATTTGTATTAGATAATGTGGTGTAGGTTATTTAAGGGTCGGTCTTGTCCGACAATAATGTCCTTACTTGTTTTTTTTTGGCTTTGCATTTATTTTATTTTAATTGTTGTTTAATTGTGCCCGAATGTACTTGTTTTTTTATAAATCTTCTTTCAATTTGGCTTTCCTAGCAGCTTAAGGTTTACAAAATTTCATTAATAGGTTAACACATATCTTTGATTATTTGCTTGTAGTTTTTATGTTAAATGTGTCGTGTTAATGTTTCAATGTTTGTAGATTGCAGATATAATATTATTTTATATCTTGGCAGCAATTGTAACTGTTTTCGTTTAATTACAATTTACTGTGCACTGTGCGTGTGGAAGTGTAGATCTGTCTACGATTTAGATGTTGTTTTTCTTTAAATTTTCATGGTCAATAACGTGTATGCATACTGTTTTATTTGTGACCAATATGTGCCGTGTTTGCACGCCCTAAAATTGGTATGTTTTTACGTTTTATTTCGTGGCGTTATTTATCATTATACTGACACTGAAATCTTTTCCTTTTCAGCGACTTTCAGAGAACAACACCAATAAATTTTGCATGCACAAAACAAACTAACCTCTATTTATTATATAGAGACCAATTTTGGACTGTCTACTCTCTTCATAAGCCTCTCCCTCTTGCTACTGATGTTTGATTTTTCTGTCTTATAATAGTGAGAGACAAAATTATAAAAGAAGCAGTAATTAGCGGTCAGTGACTTTTTCGTATGGACGACGGTACAAACAGACTAATAGATTTTAACAGAAAGCAATATTTTTAGTTTAATATCTAGCCAGACACTGTCGTGTAACGGAATAATATGCTATATTAATATAGTCAAAAGGTTAGACGGTCGGAGTAGTGGTCAAAGGCACGTCCCATTGTAAAGTTAGTTAACCCAGCAGTAATGTGGTAGTTTCACTTCATGTCCAACATATACTAAGCAGACGTTCACACTCAAGAAATACACAGGCAAAAACCCTTGTGTAGTAAACAAGAACCAATTGAGTTGTCATGAGTTGTTAATAGCAATAAAAAAAGATGTAAATTTGAAGTAATTATTAATATTATGAGATAACTTTCAAAGTTGAAAAGTAATCTTATACGCACAGAATAACAAAAATGTAAGAATTAACTTACGCTATAAAAATTAGAAAAGACAACAAAAGGTCCATAACGTGTTGAAGGTTGGGTACTGCTCTTTTCGGCGGTAGTTGTTACTGCTGAAATTGTAGTGACGTCGCGGTAGGCGTTTACATATACATTTCGTTCTCTTCTTTCTTGGAGATACAAAATTTTTACCTGCTTGCACAGAGCTCTCCTATGATGTAATGCACACACTAAATATGTCCGTGAATCATCTATAAGATTTAAGAATTATGTGGGACGTATTAAAATGGAGTGATATGGAATTTGTGGCAACTAATTATATGAATTTTACTAATGTTTCAGGTAACAAATGTTCTCCATGGGAAGATTGACGCGCTATCGATTAAAAAGACACCAAGTCGGACTGTTCACTTCAAATAAGATTTTTACCTAAAGTTGTTTTTTATTATACCCACCTCTGGGCGATGGAAGGGTTTCTAACACACGCTACATGACCAGCAAGTAATCAGGTTGTAGTTTTGTAGTTTTTTTCATTTTAATTTTGTTTTCTTCTTTGTTCGCATATATAACAAAATACATTAAAAGAAAAAAAGAAAAATAAAATACAGTACAAGAAAAAAAATAGAAAAAAAAGGAATAATGCGCAGCTAAGCGGTATACCTACTGCTGAGGCAGGGTATGGGTGGGTGAGCGCGTGAGTGAGGATAGGGGACAGGGAATATGCACTGATGGAATAGGAATGGACGAATGAACAGCGAACAGTACAGACAACGGGCCTCACAGACGGACTTAATTAGTGTGCCAAGTCGCACCGCGTGAACACCTTAGGAAAAAAAAAGTTTTTTTTACTTTATTTTCTTTATTTTTGTCATACGGCATGGCAAGTCAAATCGTAAATTTAGTAACGCTCTGCCACGAAGGAGCAATGCCGTTGACAAATGACGCCCTACGCGGGTGGCCAAATGTTGTTATAATTTTTTATATAATTGTCATCTGTGACAATTACAAGCGTTTCTTTACAAGCAGCTGAAGCAAAACAAAAAATTTTAAATTTTTGAAAGGTAAACATTGTTTATATTTATTTTATTTTTTTTCTATATTGTTTGACTCATATTTTGTTTCAATTCAATTTTAAATTTTATTATAATTTTTTGTAGTATGTTTTATATTTTAAATTACATTTTAAATCATGCTTTATGTTCAGTTTAATATACTTATGTTTAAGTTCAATATTTCAATTCAATTATTTGTGTGCGCATACTTCGCAATTTTCTTTATTTTATAGCATTGCATAACATTACTGACAATAGACAATAAGTTCATTTGTTTATAAAATTACAAGTTAATATATTTGAAGTGTGTCGCTGCTTATATCGAATTTCTGCACTTCTTTAGTTTCACTTTCTATGTTGCATTCTGGCGACACACTTCAATTGACTTATATACGCGCATCTGCCTAAAATAATATCTAATTTTGTGCCTTAGATTATCGTCATTATTTTTCAATAAAATTTATATTCTTTGTCAGATGCAATTCTCATTCTTTATGTACTGCCTGCCCGCGTATCACCATTAAGAAGGTTTTTAGCTAGTCTTTCCGATATCAATACCAATCAATATCAGCAATTTTGTAAGGTCCGAACTAACGCCATAAACAAGTTATGGAACCAATTAGAGGACTTGTATGATCAATAATGGGACCAGTTTCCAAACCCATTGGTCAATGGTCTAGATCAAGACAGTTATGACCAGCTTCAAGCTGTGTTCATTGAAGCATTAACGAAGCTTCAAGTGACATCAACTGTAGAGATGAACGCCAGCCCTTCGACTCACCATACACTGATTCTCAGTTGCGTGCCACTTCCGAAAATATCTATCACCAAATTTGATGGCGGTTACAGAAAATAAAGACAATTTTATGATTTGTTCCTCCATATGATTCCCCAACAACCGATTCTAAAAATTCAGAAAAGTGGTATCTCAAGCCCAATCTCTCAGGAGAACCCGAGTGACTGTTCAGCCATCTTTCTACAACAGAAGACTACTAAATGTCCGTCTGGACATTTCTACAAGAACGTTAAAACAATAAAAGACTTCCTGTATCCACACTCAAATGAAAAAATCATCAACCAGCCCAAAACTATTTCACTGGACATGGCTTGTTTATATGAACAATTCTTTTCGTGCTGGCTCTGCGAACCTTTTTGACATGCAAAGCGTGCTGGTATTAATGGCCGTGCTGCAGATGCAGTCCTGGATCCTTCAAAAGGATTGCGATGATCATGTCCTGACTGTAGGAAGCGGGACATTGGTTACTATAAGCTCTTCACGGAGACAAGAAGTAGTTTCTCAGATTTGAGCAACAATCTTGGCTCCTTGTGTGATAAGTTTGAAAAAATTAACACTACGTTGGATGAGTGTCGTTATATTGAGCACTCAGTTTATTCCCCAGCTGGTAAAGTTACAACTCGTAGCGCGGCGTGTGGTACGTCACTTCTGAGCTCTCCTAAATCTGATTCGTTGGTACAAGTTACCGCTTCGTCAATGTCTATGAAGAACGATAGTGTTTCTGCTATCGTTGACTCGGTCGGTAACAAAAAAGTTACAATAACCCTCCCCCTGGTTGTTCGAGTGTGAACGCTGGTCACCAAACTGAGCATGTCGCACAAGCTGCTCATGCAAGTGTGGTTATCCCTTTTGTATTCTCCCCAACTCATAACTCTCCAACTGTGATCCCTTCCGTTCCTAGTAGAGATGACATTTGCTTGACGGCAGTTCCTCCCAGAAAGGCAATATTTGTGTCAAGACTGACATCTGATACATCTGTGGATAAAATAAAATGTTATCTGTCAGCGAAAGTCTTACCAGTGAATTTAAAGTGCGTTAGCATTTTCGAATTGGCACCGTCTCTATCTAGAGCAATCTTGTCTTTTACAATGTTAGTTACAACTGAAAACATGGAAATTTTGTAAAGTAAACCATTGTGGCCAGTTGGACCCTTAATTAAGGAATTCACTCTTTGGGATCGACGCCGTAATACTATTGCAGCAGCCCTTTTTCGCTTTAAAAAAAACTAAATGTTCCTTCAGGCTCATTAACTCCCATTTATCAAAATGTTAGGGACTTAAATTCAAAAATTCGTTCTACTTTCCTTAATGCAGTGACCAGTTAATTCAGTTAATCCTGTTTAACCTTCACTGAAACTTGGTTAAAGCCTTTTAAACAATTCTTCCAATTTCTTTCTTCCAAATTCCAGGTTTTCAGAAAGGATCGATTGCATCGCACCAGTGGTGGTGTTTTAATTCGGCAGTCCCGTCCTATTCAATTGAATACATCCGACGTTGAATTTATTGCCATTGGAGCCCCAATGCCTAATAAACAGCTATATGTAACCTGCTCTTATGTTTCCCCAAATTAGCATATTCCCATATATAAGAAACAGACCGCCCTCATTTGTGAAGTGGCCAAGCAGTCTAAACCTATCGATATAGTCATGGCTGTTTGATTCCTACTCAAAATATGATAGAGCTACTGTGTTCCTTAACGAATTATCTGACCGTAATTTAGTTCGATACAATCGTACCGCTAATTGTAATGGTAGACTGCTTGATCTTTGCTATGAAAAATTCCCCGAGATTAGTGTAAATCGTTGTCCATCTTTTATGAGGATCCTTATCATCCTGCAAAGTGTATTTACTTGCATTACAAGCATGATGGTTCGCTGAACTTCTCTAACGTTCCGAATCCAACTTTTTCAAATAAATATTATGATTTCCATGAAATCAATATTTTACTGCTGAAATCTCATCTATCACATATTAGTCTTGATTTCTCAGCTGAAGGTGTTGAAAGCTTACTGTCATTGTTCTACAATATATTAAATCTAGCAATTTCTGCTGTAGCATTATCGATCTGTCGCGCTCTACCGTGATTTACAATTTACGCTAAGTTTACATTTTAACATAATATGACACCTAAGATAGCCTAGATAGCCTAATTTAGTTCTCACCCACATAGTCGTAATTCTAGTAATAACATAGTTTAATCGTATTAATCGCTTACGCTATCATTATTGTAATAACTTACTTTAATTATATCAATTGCTTAAGTTAGCATATAATAATTTATTATATAAGCTACTGACCGCACTTCAGGTGGGTCAGAAGAAGTAAACAAAAATTCATATTAATAAATAATAAGAATAATAAAGAGAATTTAAATTAAACAAGAAATTAAAAGAACCTTTAAATTTGTTTGTCACTATACTGCATCCGTTCCGATCAAGCGGTCCCGTCCTCGAAGCAGATGTGCTCCGTGGTTTAATAAGACAATTAAATATTACAAGAATACAAAAAACAAGCTTTTAAAAAAATTTAGAAAAGTGGCTCTGCAAGCCATAAGATTTAATTTCCTCAACCACAAATATTATTGCAGATACCTTCAGTTTATAAATTCCTCATTGTTTGCTAATCCTAAATACTAGTTTGCTAACTCCAAAAGAAAAATCTCCGTAAATTTCTCGCATGTTTCTTTCAATGGCTCTGAGTCCTCGGATGATATTGAAACCTCAAATCTCTTTGCTGAATACTTCCGACGAAATTTTTCGAATAAGCTTCCTAAAGTATAGTTGTGCGCCTGGACCTGATGGAATTCCATCAAGTTACTTAAATCTTGGTCTGTCGAGCTATGTAGTGTTATCTCAAAGATTTTTAACCAGTCTTTGAATCTAGGTGTTTTCCCTTTGTGTTGGAAGAGTAGTCTCGTTATTCCTATTCCGAAAAGTGAAAGTAGACAACTGCTTGGGAACTACAGAGGCATTACCTAAATTGTTCGAGCGAATTGTTACTCAGCATTTGGCCGTTGCCATCAAATCGCACATTTCTCCATTTCGACATGGCTTTCGAAAAAGAAAATCTACGGACACCAATTTAGTTAGAGTTTACTTGTTATGTTTTCAAGGCCTTTTCTAGTGGTTCTCGCACTGATGTCATATATACTGATTTTAGTAAAGTGTTTGATTTGTTTAAGCATAACTTACTTATGTTTAAACTCCAGGCCTCTGGCTTCCCTTCCCATTTAGTGAAATGGATAAGCTCTTATCTGTATAATAGGTCATTCAGGGTTTTATGTAACTTCATCACCTCATATGAATTCCCCGTGGCTCCCTTGAAGTCAAGGGAGCCACTTAGGACCCATTTTATTTAATCTATACATTAATGATTTCCCCTCAGTTATTAGATCCAGCCAGATCTGAATGTATGCTGATGATGTGAAACCTATATATTGTATACTACTTTTTAAAATAATTAGTATAAGATTTACTATTAAGATGTACTTGGGTTCGACTGTTAATTTGGCTTAGTTGAATTTCATGTGGAAGTAAGTAAATAAATAAATAAATAAATAAATATACCCAAACCAAAATCAAAACGCCGTCGACTTTATCGGACATATCGAAAATTCACTATCCAGAACACATGATTCTGATTATGCTCACAAGATGTCATCGACAATGACAAGTCTATAAGAAAGTGATTCTTTCACGTTAACACTTTTAAGGGCTGTCTCTTATACACATCTAGATGTGTATAAGAGACAGGAACTACACTACGCAGGAGTCATTCACTCCATATGAACAAATTACAAAAAGGCAAACATGCATTTTGGACACTTTAATTGATACTTATCATGGAAGAATCAATTCTTCACTATTGACGCCGACACAACTACAGAATGAGATAAAACAAACCAAAAAAATATGCTGCAAGCTTTAGAACTACCTGCAGTTGCGTCATCATGCATTTTCATAAACAACACCATGGCAGTTATCGACACATGTAATCTAAAGCTAGCTATAAACATGGATCAAAAACGTTAATCTTGCTTTGTGCAACTCACCTAAAAACATGCGACTTCCAGCAGTTGTAGGGCTGTTTTTTGAAAGAGATTCTTCGCGTCCTTATCGACGAAAAAATTAAAATTTAGCGTAATTGGAGAACTAGTAAAGTAAATACGAGCAACAATCGGATCGCGAGTCTCCAAGCTGGTTGACTTCGTTAACACAATAATCATAACTATTAATATATTTATCGCTATTAGTACTTAAATCATAACAGTCTACCAAAATCGTTTTCGTCCTAAAATACACGAAACCATAATTATCTATCAAAATTCCAGTAAATAATAAAAAAAGTAATATATAGAAGAAAATACGAAGGTCCAAGACTTTTTGTAAATTTCTTGGAAAGAGACTTCCCGGGAAGCCCTGAACATATCCCGAATAAGACGACCCGTCAAAATGTTCGGTTTAATATACTTATGTTTAATTCTAATATCTACATTCAGATATTTATGTGTGCATATTGCGCAGTTCTTTATTTCATACTGTTGCCTAATATTGCTGATCATAGAGAATAAGTTCATTTGCACGTTGAAATATTTGAAGTGTGTCGTTGCTTGTGCCGTTTTTTTTTGGATTTAGATGGCATTAAGTAATGATAGCTAAAGTAATTTTCGCTGGATAGTGGAAAAATCTAAAAAGGAAAAGGCATCTTGTGAGCTCCGTATTTTCGTTTTTGTATACATTTCATTGTTGATTGTATTATTGTAAACAAACAAAAGTCAAAATTCCCCTTATTTTTTCATTATTGTTCCGAAATAAATTTCGAATGAGGGAAGCCATACATAACCCTCAATCAAATGACTTTCAAGGAACGCCGTCCAAATGAGATCTAGATAACTAAAGGATACATAATGTGTGCCCGAATTAGCAGAAAATAAGTCCATAAGCATTCGCGCAGGATATGCTCCTGAAGGAGCCTAGCTAGGACTAGTGCAGTAAGAAATAGTCCGTATTGACTGATGAACTAAGACGAATGACGTTCATAAAAAGTTTATACATAGAACGTTATTATAATAATCTAATTGGCAAGAATATTACCAGCTACCATGCTTCTCGAACTGTAGCAACTGTGTTATAGGAACGGAGAGAACGTGTTGCATTAATCCTACAACTCTGAAAGGAAACACATCATGTTATTCATATGTAGAAACCTAACAAGCAATTTTAACATGCTTCTAGCCGCTTTTGCAGTGAGCGAAAAACGAAGCTATTTACAAATACTAAGTTAAATACAATGTAGAGTTAGCCGAAGAAATTGGTTTGGAGGTGAAAATCCTCGTATGAGATTTCAACGTAACATTTGACGTAAGGAATGTTCGCGAACGTCTCTTAACACAAGTGGAGAGAATATGGCAGCATGGGATTATATGCACACTCTGTTGTTAAGCAATCTAACCATCGCGAACTATAAAATTGCAAACGGGTTACGAAAAAGACATTCATTTTTTTATTAGAATTCAAAACTTCTTCCATAAAGAGAACGGAAATAACACAATTACTAAAAGAAATTGGCTTGACATCAAAGACAGTATAAAATATTTTCAAAGAAAAATGCAAAGAACTTGAGAATAATATGGCATGCTCCGAAGTCGAGCTCGTATTAAAGAATACCATAAAAGCTGTAAGATTATTATTTTGCAGACAAAGTCGACTATTAGTTTGAATCGAAAGAAGCGGTAGCATAACGAACGTAGGATCCATAACAGAAACACCAGCATTATTTACGGCGGACTCCAACGATGAAATTAAAAAAGAAGCTCCCCGGGAGGCTCTAATTAGAGATAGAAAATACTTGGGAAATCAAGTTGACTATCCGAAAGAAAAAAAAACCATAAACCATTTTTTTTCTAAAGTGTATTCATATACTAACTTTTTTTTATGTTCTTTATTGTTTCTTATTTCAGTTTTATGTAAACGTTTCACAAGCTTATTCTTCTAAATTTTAACCTTTTTAATTCTTTTTTTTAAATTTTTTATTACAACTTCTTTGTGCGCTTATAAAATGGTTTTGATAGGTTCGCTAAAAGCCGTTAGCGAGTTTTTATCCTTTACATCGTTTATAAAAAAAAGATACCATGTGTTGAGAATAGCGAGAGAACAGAGTTATTTTCAATAAATGGTGGAAAAACACCGTAGCAATTCTGTTAAATTAGAATAAGTGGTGGAAGAAAACACAATCAATTGTGCTAAACACAACCAATTCTGTTAAATGAGAATTTGTTACGCCTTTTAAGCGGAATGAGGTTACGAAAGAATTTCTTAGAGTGTTCAAAAACAAACGATTTATCAAAAATATTTTTTATTTATGCTTAACACAAAACATTTTCGCTATGCTTGCAGTAACTTTGCAGTAATATTAAAATATGGTAATTCTGAAGCATGAGTAAGTTCTGGTAAGTTCTGGTACGTACGTTCTGCAATGCATTCTCACGAAGATCTCTTAAAACGCATGCTACCCATTGTTAAGCTAGAAAAAAAAAATAAAAATAAAAAATTACCTTTTAATTAGAAACAACGAAAAAATGTGCATATCCGTTGAGTTTTACATGGTCATCCCACTAAAAAGAGATTTAAAAAAAAAAGAGCTCGAAAGGCTTCAAAGAGAAAAAATAGTTTTGTCCTTTACGTGAGTTGGTGAATTTGAGAGATATAAGTTACGTTTGTTTCTGGATGAACGCATTTTTTTGTAATTCTCGGAAAAACTGCCTTGATATTGTAGTCTCTGATAAAGCAGACCTTCAAGTCACTTAATAGTTTTCAACCTAGAAATAAGAAAGTCGAACTCAAGTATCTGTAATTTTCTGTATTTTTGTATTTTGTATTTAACTAATTATTATAAATAATAATGTTTTTATATACTTTTGTTTATTTTCACAACAATAATCAAAGTGAGGACTTTTAATTTATAGACAGGACCACCATATAATAAAATAGATGAAAAATATTTGTAATAAATACATAAATACACAATCTTTTAAAAATGTAGCTTGCCATTCTTTATAAAAACTCATACATATGAAAGTATGGTAGCGGGTTGGTGCCGGCTGCGTTCATCATTGTTCTTTGCAAAAGTTGGCAATGAACTATTAGATAACAGAACATCGCTAATATATTTTTTTTAGCTAGAACGGTTTAATAGCTAAAGTGAACGAAAGAATTATAAAAAAAGAAAAAAAAAGCCAACGCCCGTCTTTATAATATAGGAGTGGCTTTATGCAATAGGTTTGCAATTTGCCCAGAAGCATGAAATAGCTTTTGAAAAAATTTATAATTAGTTCTCTTTTTCTTGCAATATCTGTTACAAAATATTCTTCTAAGAATTCAACGATTCTTTCTGTTGTATTCCAACAGGTGGACCTCATTTCTCATTTATTGCAAATAATTATATTAGAGCCTGAATCATATGATTTTGTTTTGTTTTCATTCAAAATGCACGCAAAAATTTGCGTCAAGGCAAAACGCAACGCAAGATAAATGTTCAATCACATATAAACATAGACAATCGATTTTATTTTGACAGTTCGCCTACCACGCGTACTGAATAAACTGCTAACTCTATATATATACAATACACATCTCAAGAAATTGAAAGATTGAATTCACAAACTATTGTTGTGTTGTATAATCTTATTGAAGAGGAACTTAATAAAGCTTCCGACCGATTCTTACGTAAGTTGCCTTGGTTTGCAAAATCGATGATTCCTACGTGGTAGATCCTTCGGCAGAAGAAGAGGAATGCAGTACAGCATCTATAGTAGTAGCAGTGTCTCGAAAAAAAAATTTTAAACCTTAATCGCTTTTATGCCTTTATTGAGCACTTTTTTTTAAATGAACTGAACATTATTTTTTTAGTGTTCCAGCTTGCATTTCGCTCACTCATCTTATCCAAATTCTTTTGTAAAGGCATCTCTCCTGTTTGTAGCTAAGAATCAGTCATATATTCGCAAATTGAAAAGGGAACAAAAAGATGAGAATAGCGAATGAATGAACGGCACACAATTATTATAAACTTTATTATCAAATTATTTTTCTTTCTTTACAGAGGATCTACGTAAGCGTATTAGTATCGACAAAACAGCAATCTTTAAAGGGACTTGCAAACATGTCCGCCTACAAGATGTTCCTGTTTATTGTAGGAATAGGTGAAAAAGGCGTTATATTTCCATTTACACACAAATACTGTTAAGATCTCTAAACCAGAGAACGTCTTAAAAAACGACTATAGAAAATGCTAATGCTGCTGTGTCAGCAATGCTTAATTTTAATATTGGTCTAAGCACAGCTCCGATTTAAATAAAAGTGAACATTATTATTTCTCCAAAATTGTGACCATACTGACGTATTTTTTGATTTAAATTGCGCTGCTTGCTAATTCTTCGTTTTGCTTCCTGCACATGTCTCCGACCTTTGAAAATCATATAGTAATTGCTTACAAAAAGACCTACTTCCTATTAAACAGACCTGAAGCTTATTAAACACTTCAAAATCATATAGGAATTGCACACAAATAGGAATTAGGTCTGTTTAATACGAATTAGGTCTGTTTAATAGGGTTTGTGTGCAATGATTTCCAGTTTTCCAACTATGAAATTGAAAAATAGTACTATTTTTATAAATGATGTAAAAAAGAAACCAGCTAACGACTTTCTGCGAAATAATAGAAATTTGGCAAGAAGTTGGCGAAGTTATTCGAATTAAAAAACTGCGCAAAAAAGAAAACAAATTAAAAATTAACAAAAATTAATGTGTATTAGAACACTTTATAGGAAATAAATTGTTCATTAAAATTTTAAGTGTGGTGTTTGCTAAATTACAGTCTTGTGGAGAATTTGAGAAAGTTATATGAAAAATAAGTATAGTGTTTAATAAAAAGAGCCCAAGATTTGTACAATATTTATAATATTAAAATCTTGGTTAGTTTTTACAAAATTTAGTGCTTTAAAATCTTTCTTAACTTTAACTTTAGCATTGACTGGTAAGTGGGTTTTACAATTTACTATATTTTTATGTATTGGCAAGGAGACCGAAATTGATGTGGTTTCCCTGAGAATCTCGTGGTTGTCTCATTGTCAATAACCTGTGCTTTATTTAGTGTATTTTTTTTTTCCGCACTTTACGATTTTTTCCGCACTTTACGAGAAGCCTACTTTAAGATTTTAATATGTCCAATGGCATTTTTTCTTTTGTATTTTTTTTAGGATCATCTCCGGATTTTTTTTTTCTTTTTAATTCTCCGGATTCATTTGTAGTACTTTGTCGATTAAGGCAGCAATAGTTTTGCGCAATTGAGTAGTACGTTTCAAGTTAACGTCAATTCATTCATATTTCTTCGTATGATTGAATGTTTGTTCTAAAAAGACAGAATTTGTACGAATAAACGAATCAACATCAAGCTATGTAAGTTATACTTAAAGAATAAACTTTTTCATCGCAATACCATCTATGGATATGAAGTACAAGGACTTCGAGGGAAGAATTCTAAATTAATTAAATTACAAACTGACCTAGAGGATGTAATTTTACGAACTGACTGAGCCCAAGCCAAAATCAGTTGAACATACAGCTTGCATGCGTTGCTATAGCAAAATCATATAGTTAGCATTTATTTACGCAAAGACTATAAAATTATTTGAGAGAAAAATTTCTTTAAAATATAATTTCCTTGAGTAAAACCACGAAAAAAAAGGAAAAAAATATTTCTAGCATGTATAACACGATTTCAGTTATGGCTGGGAACTTCGGGCTATAGTTAATAATACAATGTTTAGCAATAGGTCTATAAAGGATTTGGAATATAATAATAAGAATGATGTGAGAGCGTTAACAATAACGCTTAACATCGCCGTAAATACAAAAGCTGTTGTCGAGCAATTTAAAGGGAATGTTCGCATGAATCACAAATAACTGACTTTCTTCTAAATTTAACGATGAAGATACTAACGAAATCTTCGTATAGACCATCTATTTCTAGTAAGTGCAGATTGTTCTTAACGCTGCTGCAAGTTTCTCATTTGTTGTAACGGCAATTAAAAAAAACATTTTCCTTCGCTAGTTTTCAGACACATGGCTCATTGACAAAGTGTCAGATACTTATCAGGTCTCTTCGGATGTTCTTGCTCCTTTTCATTTGTCTTTGTTAAACAAGTCGGAGCGGCAACGCATCGCGGATGATTTCGAAAATGTTTGGAATCTTCCACAATACGTAGGTGCTTTATATGGAAAACGCATTAATATTGTGCGTCCCCCTAATTATAGTTCACAATAATACAATTATAACGCTAAAACATGATCAATATTTTATAATATATTCGCCTTTTCGTACTTTTGCTGCAATCGATATTGGAGCCTTGGTATCTCCTGGATTCTGTTAGCACAAAACAAGGAAACTTTCAGTAAAATGTTGTTCCAGGGAGAAAGAAAATTCCGTTAACTCCGAGAACACTGCACCTATGGTAAAGATTACAATAGTTATACGAAATTTTGTGAAAACGCATAATGGATCGCCACGCAAAGCAGCAAGATGATCGGGAAACAACCAGTAAAAGTGGTTGTTTTTCGCAGCATACAAGGCCACGAGATTTCGTTTTGTTTTTTAAACATATCAGCGTATGTGTTCCGGTTTGTTTGCCAAAAGCAACGCACGCACAAATTTTAAAAGTTTATCAAAAATCGCGTTAACGCACATGTTCAACTAAGTTCAACTTTACAATCAACGCTACTTTTGTCGAGAAATTTTGAAAATTGAAATTTTTCGAAAAAGTGAACCGTATCAACCTACTTTCAATAGCGTTGGGCCAAATCACGCCAGCGTACCAAATTTCATCAAAATATCTCCAAACCTGGAAACTGTAGCTCGAACACAAATTTACATTTGCAAACATCAGACGGAGAGACAGACAGAAAAACAGATTGATCCTGATTGAAATGATTTTGAAGCCATTGGTATAATGAAAGGTGGGTCTATTTAAAGCGCTTCTGCGTGTTGCATACGCCCGTACAATTTAATATACCCTGTACTACTGGAATCCACCACAAAGTGGAATGAGGAAATAGATGTAAAGTTTGCTTTAGTGATTTAAATAAGAGTCCCAACAGAGCAACGAAGTCTTTAAAAATTTTGTAAGAGGTAAAACCTCCGGTCACAAATGTTCTATTATTCCACGCTTTGTCCTTGCCCGTTATTTCGAATATGTTCTTAGTGCGCTCAGTTGTTTGACAAAATTTTAAAGGTTAAGAGCTTCAAAAGTGGACTTAAAAAAAATAATGCGCAGCGATAGTAGGATCAGACTTTGGCAGAACTAGCAACATGAGAGAGAGAGAGAGAGAGAGGGGAAGAGAGAGAGAGAGAGAGAGAGAGAGAGAGAGAGAGAGAGCTCTAAACAAACAAAGTCACTGGAGATGACTTCCACGCCGAACATCAATGGTGGGGATCTACATTAGTGGATCCCAAAGAAACAAATTTATTCCCATTTTTGTGTTTTGTCCACTGGGAGACTCATATATTGGCGTCCGAGGTGAGGAAAGCTGCTGACCTCTTCTCATTTCGTGGCTTACTCTCATACCGCCGACAATTTACTTAGTATTTATGACAATGATGACATTAATTTTGATCACGACTCATTGGTTTTCAACGTCAACTCAATTCTTCACAATCTCTCCATAAAATACAATGTCATCGACCGTAAAAGTGATATTAAGACTTATAGAGACAAGATCGATAAGAATATATGTTCGAATCTAAGTTTGCGGAGCTCTTCTGGAATTTATGGTGCGGCAGAAGCTTTTACCAATCTTATTCACCACGCTGATTTTATATCTGCTTCCAGAGATTTTGATAGCCTAGATATTGTAATGATTATGTTAGCCTTGATCAGCAACAAGCAGAGATTAAGAAAACGATGGCGAAAGAGTAGAAAGCCTCTATATAGAACGAATTTGGGTAAAGTGACAAAAGATCTTGCCAAGTTAAAAATATTTTAATTAACATCAATATTTTAATCAACATCATGTTTTATGAACATTACTGATGGGTTGCTACCGAACATTTTGACGACGGATTGCGTGGTACCATTGAGCATGAGTCGTGTTGTTTTGTACATTGAAAATAAAAAATATTCCGGTGCACTATTCCTAGATGTGGAAAGGACCCTTTATATAGTTTGGCATTGTCGGCTACTTTTCAAACTTGAAAGACTTATTCCACAACCTCTGTAGTTATTACTTAAATCAGACATTTTGGAAACGTTAATTAAAAAGGAAATTGCATCGGTTTTAGGCAAGTTTTTTAAGTTTATTTAAGTCAACACGGCTATACCTACCACCGACATGTAGAGTCAATCGCTTCGGATACGAAAAATGTACTTCCGAGAAAAATGGAAGGCTTTACTCAAATAAAAGTTTTTAAATCACTCATAGATTTTGACCTCTCGCTGATCGTATCCAATGGGTGGTGCTGAATTCTTGTCATTCCAGAGTAATTGACGTTCCTCAGGTCGGTCATTTTGGCCCGCTTTTATTTATTTTATGCGTGAATGATGTTTGCAGACGAACTTAAACTCTCCCTCTCCTTTGGCTCAATACATGGTACTATGTCTCCTCGGTCTGATGTTGAGAACCTGTGCTCATGGTGTGCCACCAATGGTATGGTGATAAATGCAAACAAATTTAAGAAAATGTCCTTTGCATGGTGTAATACGATGCCTTCTTATTATCCTATTGTCAATCACATCCTGGAAAATGTTTGCAATTACAAAGATTTAGGAGTTGTTTTCGATTCAAAACTCAAGTTTGACAGTCATATTGAAGTGTTAGTTCATGAAGCTGGATCCCTTTTAGGGTTTATAAAAAGATGGTCTAAAGAATTTAAAAACTCATACGTAACGAAGTGCTTGTATACTTGTTTAGTTAGATCAACTGTTGCATGCTCGTCGGTAGTTTGACTTCCTAGTTATAGATGACATATTGATCTCTTGGAGTCTGTCCAACAGGACTTCTTGATGTTTGCCTTGCGAGGTTTGGGATGGGATCCTGCCCTATTTCTTCCATCGTATAAGAATAAATCATTGATTTGCCTATCCTTCAAAAAAGGCGTGAAATTTTTGATGTAACCTTCCTTTTTAAGCTAATAAAAGGTGATGTTAATTTGCTGGCTTCATTAGAACTTATTGATAATAACATGCCTAGTAAGATCTCAAGACGTTTTGTGCTGTTGCAGCTACCACAATGGCGTACCAGTTATGAGTCGTTCAATACGTTTCGGTTAATGTGTAAACTGTTGAAGGATCATTACCACTTACTTGATCTGCCCCTTTGCCCGTTAATAAGGTGAAAGGCGTTATAATACGTAACATCTTTGAGTCTTGTATAGACATAGGTAAATTGAATCAAAATACTCCTTTATATTTGATTATTTCGCATTTGTTACTATTAATAATGTATAAATAAATTCATATTTATTCATCAATATATATCAATATAAATCATCAATATATATCTTAATTTAAGGCTTAATTTTGTTGTATATTATATGTTGATCTCATGCTTATTTTTAGTTATTTTTTTCTTTATATTACATTATAAATTCTTTATATTAAATTATAAATACATTCGGCTAATGACTGTAGCGGAATTTAATTAATCAAATAAATAAATAAAATCTTTGGAAATTTTTCACGTTATTCTCATTTATTTACATTTATAAATAGTTGTAAATTTAAGCATATATACAGGAACAAAGTTTATTGAAAATAACATTAGCACAAATAGCATATCCCAAACACGTTTCTACTCCATAAAAAAGTTAATTTGAGTCAATGCTGTTGATGTTTATGTCCGTCGTCATGTTCTTTGCGAAGACATAATGGTAGCCTTTTTATGACAAACGACGATATCAATCATTAGGTGCGTATAAAAATTTTTGAAACGCAAAATTTTGTATATATATTTGTTTGCTTGTCTTTTGTTTTGGGGTTATAAAATTTTTGGCAGATAAAACTACGTGGAAAGAGAAAAAATTTTAATAAATTTTCTTTGATAATTTACAAGCTAAACGTAAGGATTTCCCAAAATAATCCCGATATATAGACAAAGATTTACACACACGTACATCAAATTGTGTTGGAAATTTCGAGAATGTAAAAGGTAAACATTTGTAGCACATATGACGAAAGTATTTGTGAAGTTTTAACTGCGTTCGTTTCAACAACTTTCATTCTTCTAACAAAGTCTCTTTCGCCTAAAATTATCTCATAAAGTAACAATAAACAAATAATAAAAACACGTCTTTCAAAATGCAACTTTCACCGATAAACGAAGCGAAAAGTTCTCACAAAATAAATGAAATAAATAAATCCGATAACGATGAAATCTTAAGTATGATAAAAAAGGAAATAATTTTTAACTTGTACCGCGTCTTTCATATTTGTATATCAAAAACTACTTATTAGAATATCAAGCTAGGAGAGTTTGGATTTCAGTAAATATTGAATTTTACTTATTCCATTTTCAAAAGATAGTTTTTGTTTGCTTTTGAACATTTATTTTTAGGGTACATGTGCATAAAAACAGAGAGTCGAAACTTGAAAGCAACATCTTAGTGGCTTCTGAAATTAATTCTTTTAGAAAATAAGTATATTAAGCCTGGCATAGTATAAACTATATAAACTAAATATAAGCGGTCCAAAACCAAATTTTATAGATTTGGCAAGTTTACTGAAGGTAAGTTATAAATAACTAAATAACACTGATCTATGATATACTGAGTTATTAAAAAAACCATCTACCTACAAGAACCTAATATGAGAAGTTTTGATTCACTCTTATTCAATAGATAGAGTTAATGACTGACAACTTTAGAACGACCAATTTCGTCCATTTTAGAATTTTAGCTCATTACGACAGATCATGCCATAGATTTCTTTGCTAATTGGCTCGTATTTGCCTGTACATGTTTGATAATATAAAGGATCATTAATGATATTCGGATCATAACCTTCTTTTTGCAGATCAATTTTTCGCAATTTAAATGTTCCGGTCAAGTCAATCTTAGTGAGAAAACGAAGAAACTGTGGCCTTGCATAGACAGGTAATACTTTTTTTAATTCCATCGTAAAGCTATCCAAGTCTAATTGTCTTTCTGGATCGTAAATGGCAGCCATACCAGCTCTACCTTCTGTATTTGGAATGGTAACTCCGTATACAATTGTATCCCTATAGCCAACTAAAGTGCTTAATTGAGATTCAACTTCCCCTGTGGAAACATTCTCTCCTTTCCAACGGAATGTATCACCGGTACGATCTATGAAGTAAAGGTAACCTTTTTCATCGGATACGAGCAAATCACCGGAAATGAATGCCATGTCGCCTTTTTTAAAGACGTCGCAAACCACTTTTTTAGCTGAAGCATTTTCATCAACATAGCCTAGGAATTCTCTTGCGGGATTGCCTGGTACAATTTTTCCAATGAAAACACCTGGTTCTTGAGGTTTGCACAATTGACACAAGCCGTTGGGACCACGTATCGGTTCGCCAGTGTCCGGATCCGCTCTTATAATCGAAATAGGATATATATGAGGCAAGATGCGCGACACAAATCCAATGGCTCCGATTGTGTTGTCGTGGTTCATAATGTTTGCATTGCCTTCGGTTGCTCCGTAGAATTCACCTACCTTAGTTATGTTAAATCTTTCGGTAAAGCGCGGCCAAATTTGAGGACGTAGTCCGTTGCCAAATACCATACGCACTTTATGTTTGCGGTCATTTTCTGAAAGTGGAGTTGCTAAAATATATCGAGCCATTTCCCCTATGTACTGACCAACCTGAAAAATAAACGTATATTTAGTAGTAGAAAAGGCTTTGAACTAAAGCCATAAAATGTTAGTAGAAATGGAAATCGACCCCATATAAATAAAAGAAACTTTAGAACTATGAAATTAATACATGCATATAAAGATAAGATACTCATCTAGCGCAACCACACAAACAAAGCCTTGCACCGATCTTAACTTTCTTCAAAGATTGTTAAATATGTAAATTTCATCGAAGTTTATGATCGAACAGAACACCTAGGGCGAATGGCGAGTCTACACCATCTCCATGGGTTACTTAAGAGAATTGATTTCATCTTCTGCAAGCATCTGGAATAACAGTCTGGACTAAATTGAGCAAGTTTGTTCTGCCCACAATTCGCCTAAAATAACCGAACGAAGATCTAGATGTGAGCTTTCCACACTGGGGTAAGAGCTTGATACAGATGAGAAAATTGCAAAGTTAACAGAGCTATTAGAATATGACCGCCAATCTTATTTAATACGTCATTTGTAAGCAAGCGGATGTCAGCAGTATAGAGCTCACAGGTGTGAGTTTGAAGCTTCAACCAAGTCTCAGCAAACGCTAGCCCTGAAAACTCGTGGCTTAAGCAGCTGGATGATCGCATGGATAAGTAACTTAAAATGCTACCTTCTCACTTTTGGTTGAACAATATCAATCCATATACACGTAGATACTCACCGTAGCATTGTATTTAAAGCAATCCACAAAATAGCCAGACGCAGAAAACTTTCTACGTATGGCAACTGTGCACCCAAATAGCAAAGCTTGCCCCATACTCATTATCCCACCAGCTGTGTGATATAGGGGCAGTGGGGTATAAAATATATCGTTTTGTTTGAAGCCCAATGTGTAGTGAATCCCAGCCGCAATGAAAATATATCTAAAAATGAGAAAGATAACATTAAATCGAATCTTTTGACGTTTATTATTTATAAATTTTGATATGTTTAGGAAGTACATTTCCCATTGCATTAAGTGAACTTTTAATTTAGTAACAATCAAAAAGGAACGACCTAAGGCCAAGCTTGGCATTGTGCAAAGACAATCGTAATCACGAATCATGATAAAATGATGTGTACTAACGTAACGTTTGTGTAACAAACCATAAAATAAATGTCACAATATGAACAAAAACATATTAAGACATAAGCCGATACTAAAGAAAAGGTAGAAATCTTGCACAATAATCAAACACACATTTTACACTTACAGACGTTACACAGCCAGACTAACAGATACGCTTAAACGGGTTAGGGGAATGATTCTATCTTAAGTGGTTCTGACTGTTGCTTACATCCGCACAACCAAGTCTAAGATCACAAGTCCGAATAATTGATCGTACAAAAATCTCACAAAGCATTTATAATAAGTCTTAAATAGTAATTTCAATATGATAAATATTATATTAAAGATTCCCCTGAATTTTTTCTTCAAAATTTCTGCAAAATTCTTCATCTAATATAAGAGATTTAATGAAAAAGCGTACCGTGAATGAGAGATGACAGCAGCTTTTGGCAGTCCTGTTGTGCCTGAAGTATAGATGTATAATAATTTATCATGGTGGAAACCACGTTCCACAGGAACAGATATTTGTTCTGTAGCGGCTGTTTTAAGTAATGACGTTAAGTTTGTTGAAGGGCTTTTCACCGGTGTATTTAAATCATCGTTAATTTGGTAAAAAGCAATATTTGAAGGGATTTTCTTCGAGATATCGTCGACAACTTGAGCAAAAGTTTCCCCGTAAATTATGGCCGTACATTTAGCTACGGTAATGCTGTGCAACAATGATTGTCCGCGTAGATTCGTGTTAATTAGGGCTGTAATTACCCCAATTTTCGATAATCCTAACCATATTCCAACATATTCTGGACAATTCCCTAGCATCACGCCGACAACATCGCTTTTCTTATATCCGTGAGTCAGAAAAACATTAGCTACTTGGTTGGAAAACTCGCTCAAATTCCGAAACGTCCAAGTTTGCGTTTCACTAACAATCGCAATTTTATCGGGATGTTTAGCAGTATTTTTTTGAAATACATCAGCAATTGTCAAATTTTTCTTGTCGAGCTTTCTGGTTAAGAGAAGCAGTTTTATATATGCCCAAAGAGCCCTGAAAATAAAAGATTTATTGTAGTAGGTTTAAAAAGTTTTGTCAAAATAAATAGAAAATAGATCTAAAGGTAACCCTCCAATGATACGAACCTAATCTTAGAAATACTTGAGATGAATAAAAAAATTGTAAACTCTCAAATTACAACAATGTATTAGGTGATCACTGATTTCCAAAGAAATTAGTATACTCTTATCACTCGAATAAAACATGTATATTGAGAGTTAATTAATTGAGACCAACGTTACAATGAATTTTTGGCCCCAGAAAATATTTGTGTAAAATTTTAGATCAATAGCAACTTAAAATTTTAAATTACAGTATGTTTCTTATCCGAAATAATAACAAAAACCAAAAACGAAATCCCATGTTGTTGTTTTGCGAATTCTACACGAAGCAATTGTTGTTAATTTATCCATATGTTTAAAGTCCTCTGTAAAGGCGCACAAATGAATGTTTTTTACATCGATTTGATTACGGCCTGTGAAAGAATTGCACACCAATTATATGGGAATTATTATATGCTTTTCTTCAAACTTAGAAGATTAATCTCGTATTTTCGTGATAGATCCTTAAACGTGCTTTTTAACTTATATTTTTTTATCTGATGAACGCTCTGCCACTAAGCTAAAAGCCTATCTTGTAGTGTAAAGCCGTATGCATTAACAGTCTCCCTTCTGCTATGAAATCATCCCTTATCTTAATATACGCTAACGACCTAGTCATATTAATATGTTCCAATATAGCAATCATATAGCAATCATCATTAACAATCTATAAGTAACACAATAATTATGTGGAGTACTTTGAATTGAAACATTAATAAAATAAATACATAACATGGTGTCAGGTACGTAAAGGAATTTTAATAAAATTATTAATAAAACACTGCAATTAACTGCAGTTAAGGATTTATGTCATGCAAAAATCGTGTGCAAAGCTGTCATGACTAGATATAAATCTTTAAGTGAAACTCTACAGTTAACACTGAACCACGGCACCACGTTAATAGAAAGTAGAACAATTTAGCAGCCGCATGGAAATCGTGGAAAGTACATTTTGAAAGCTTCATGCGAGTATTCAATTAGAAGAGCAAAGTGAGAAAACGGGAGTTGCTTTGTTCTGCCTATTTGGATATTTTGAATGTCTTTAATAGAGGCATCGAATCAATAAAATATGAAAGTATGATGTATTTTATAAATACACTTAACGAAGCTATGGGGAAACGTATTTTTTCCACCAGAAGGCAAGCAGCTATAACAAGTCAATTGACAAATATATTACAAGTTTAAAAAGTTTGAATATAATCTGTGAATTTAGTGAATAAAAAGGACTTATTCGCGATACTTTCGTCTGCGGCTTGTTACCCATATGCGTCCTTATAAAGGAAAAAATATTAAGAGACATACTATATTTAGAAAAGTCACAAAGTAATGCCAGATGTGTTATTTCGGCAAAGAAAATGCTCGACAAGTTAGTCCATCAATGAAGTCACTGCGTCAAAAACTTTTTGTAACAGACCGAAATAAGGATTGAATCATCTATGTACATTCGATGTGACCAAATTCATGAGATTTCTTGACCTGCAGTTATGTTTTGTTTTCCAAAAAACGGAACATTTCGCAAAATATGTTTGAAAAATACATATATTAAACTAGTCGCCCAACGGTTACGGTTTTTACAACGTCTCCAACAAAGACAAGAAAAACATTAAAATGTAAATTCGATTGGAATGTTGATTTCAGCTTTGGCATTAATAGAGAGGTGAATGCATTTCAGATGGATATTGGTGCATAGATTAATATTTTGTCAAGCAATTTGAATGTGGACAGTATATTACAAACAAACACAAAACTTCTAACATTTTAGTAGGGAAATTTACCAATAATTGGTAAAGCATTGATATTTTCATTCTGCCACTATTATGCGTGAAGGCAACTCAATAGCGCATGCTTCTGTATCTTTAACGAAAGAAAAACTTCAAAGAAACCATCGTCAAATATGTCTTTTCTTGCAAAGATTTGGGTTCCGCTTGTAATACTATGATTTGCATGTTATGTATGAGTCTGGTATATACATATTTATAGTTGGTAGAATCGCTAGATTCCCTCTTAAAGAAAATATATAACAAATTTTGATACAGACGCTCTTCATTGTAAGCTAACTGTGTCACGAACACCTGTTGTTTCCCATAAATTGAATAAAATAAAAGGCGAAACTATAAACGATCCGATTGTATTAAAATCGGTTGGGTTGATAAGAAGAAATAAATCGATGGTGACGTTGTACCTTATTGTACTTTCAAAGACGATTTTTCAATTCATAATACTTTTATATTATAAAATACACAAGTAATGATTTCAAAAAGGCTACGACATAGAATGTTACAATTGTCGGACGAAGGTCATACAAGCATGCAGTGATGCAAAATGTCTTGTATGGTAAATAGCCTTTTGGCGACATATACCAACGGAGATTGAAAATATCGTATCAAGTTTCGAATTGGGTGCTACGTTCAAAAATTCGAATATAAAACAAGAATTTGTTGTACATGATATACATTGCGATATATTGGAATTCAGTAACAGACAGTATACACTTGTAATTGATTATTACTCCAAATTTATTAAAATTGAATTATTAAATCCTGGTTATTCTGGCATATAAAGTATTACCAAAGTTAAGATTATTTTTGCGGACACTCCAAATATCTTAATCCCGCGCAATGTACCACTATTTAATTCATTAATAATTAATAGTTAATCATTTATCCTTATCTCCACAGATACAATGGTACGCGCAAAAAAATTACTTATAAAAACCACATTTATCTTTATACCCCACTACTATATTGCAAAACAACGCCTAAATTTTATTTTCCAAGTCCGTCCCAATTGCTAATAGCGAACAAAATTGATTACCACTACACCAATATAACCACTATAAATAAGAGTGTAACGTTCGCGTATATATAAGTTTAGATGTGTCTGCTGGCTTTTTTTCCTCTGTTCTGCACAAAGGAGCAATATTTCGTACGATAACGGAATTCCGGTAATCTTTATTTCTTTTTATAATGCCCAAACTTACAGTCTCTCAGAATTTGTAAAAATCAAACTTACAGTCTCTCAGAATTTGTAAAAATCAAAATTAGAGACTGTAAAAATGAACAAAAACCACTCAGAATGTGTATGAGAAAAAATACATATGATTTCTTCTCATATAAGCATTCTCTCGCAGAATTTGTAAAATCAAAATTAGAGACTCCGTTTTTTCTGCTGACTCATAAGGCGCTCACAAACACTGAGAGACAGATCAAAGCAAACCGAAGGGAGAAAATGAAAAGGGACAAAGCAAAGCAGAAAGAACAGAGATTTGTTTTCTGTAGAAGAAAGTTGAGAGGGGAGTTGAGGGGAGTTCGAAGACGGGAGTCTTGAATTAAATACAAAAGAAAAGTGACATAATAGAATCAATTCGGAAAATTACAAAAAGAACTTCTTCGGCGAATATATTAAAATTCTTGTTACAAAAAAGTATGTTTTTTGAGTTTTCGAACCAAAATTTAAATAAAAATATTAAATAAATCTAAGATAAATGTTGTAAGGCTAGAATTAAAAATTAAAAAAAAGTAGTTGCGTCTAAAATTGCTTCTAATGGTTTACATAATATAATATGTTTATATGTCGTTATTAAAATATAATTTTTATCTAAACTATTGACGATTATGAACAATTTTTTCTTTTGTTTGGAAATTTTAAATAATAAATTTGATGCCGTGAAATGCAGGGGAATGTTGCTATAAGATATACGCACGAGTACGCACATTTACTTGGAACATTTGGTTCATCAGACTTTTAATATGAAACCTGGAGATTTGAAAATCGTCTATTTACTTGGCAGAACACTTCATGACATTTATCATATAATTCCGAAACACAGGTCTGAAGATAATTTCACGCCGTCTTTCAGAGGAGATAAAACGTGTCATTTATTATTATTATCAGTTATAAAAAAAAGAATAAAACATCCCCAGCTCCAACTGTTACAAAAAATAGAAAAACAACTTAAAAAATCTTCCTCGCATTACAAAAGAAATACTAGAAAGTTACCACCAACTGAATCGGGTCTAAAAAAGTACTTTCTTATTCGCCACCCGGAAAGGTATTAAAACGCTGCACTAAGTGCAGGAATTAAATATTGTAGGATGACAGAGCTAACCATCAATATCAAGATACGAACGTAGATCAAAATCAAAATAATCCAGTTGAAAACCAAAACAAATGCACATTTTGAACATGGACAGTCACGTAGCGAAAATGAAAATGAAGTAGTAACACTTAGCTTTTAGATAGTCCGAGCGATTAAACTTCATGTAAAATCTTATATTATGGTGAAATGTTGCTCTTGATATACTCTATTTTTATAGACTATAATTATATTTCATCATTATTACTTGTGTTTCAATCGAGTTTGAATTACTAATTATTTGATTTCCTTCATGCACTTTTTTATTTGATTACGACTACTTGGCATATGAGTTAATTAATTTAATATTAACAAATTTATGCTGTAAACTAATTTTTGTTAATTTGTATTAGGGAGATGCTATCTCAATATCTTAAAACGAAGTATACAGAATATCTTGAATTGAAAAGTTAATAGAATAGATATACAACAGACTTTAAACTATTCTTCTCCTCTTTTAGTTTCTCCTGAACATCATTCATGTTTCTTCTAACCTGGGGAGTAATCACGTATCTGTAAGTTAATTTTTGTTCTCGGCCAATGAAGACCAAATGAATAAGCAAAAAAAAGGGACAAATGTTTGTTTATATATAATAGTGGCTGTCAAAATCCGAATAATAACAAACAAACCAACTAATGGACGAATATTTGTGAAGAAACTGTGAATAAGTAGTTTTTAGTACATTTTTTAAATTGACGAAGCTAACAATTGTGCTATTTCTTAGATGTACACCTTTTCGTGGTCGCGTGCGTGTACCTCAAAGCCACAAAGATGATAAGGATTCTCCTAACAAATTATATACATTGATTGCTTATATCCCGGTGGCCACATTTAAAAATTTGCAAGATGAAAATCTAATGGTGGTTACGATTAAAACGAGGATTTCATATAATAGACAGAAAAGACATTAAATATAAGAATGCTTACAATATTTTCTGCAATTTTGCTAAGGCTTTCAACAGTTTTTTATGGTCTAGTTCAAGGAGAAGAATTGTCAACATTTGCTTAAGTTGCTATTGTTTTTAGTTTAGTTAATTAAGGGATCATACAAAATAAGTGTACATTAAAACATAACAAATTTCTTGTATTGTATTGGAGTAGAATTGATTGTCGAAGAGGAAGAAATTGCAGTTAGGAAATTTAAAGGCAGCAATCGAGGAAGCTATAAGGGCATTGAAATTTGGCGCTCTCGTTAAATCTTTCGACAGTGTTCCATTTCTCTTTACCAATAGAGTAGCGCTATGAGTAAAATTTTACTGTGTACAATTTTTTGTTTTTTTTTTATGTGTCATCTAAAAACAATACAGCGAGTGCACCTAAGAAGCACAAGTAAGACGTATGTGTTTTATTATTTAAAATGTTTAACATTTGTTTCCTTTTTGTTAGATGCAGCCGGCAAAGTGAAGGCCAAGAAAGGAAGGCGTCACTTGACACATGATTTGCTTCCGGAGCAGCTCGATAATGGAAGACGCTTCCAAGAGATGTAAGGGGATTGGAAGTATCCTGCAGAGCCCATTTCCATCTCATAATAATGTATTACTTACCTTGCACAAATTCAAATTTTTTTGGTTTGTTGAGATTAAATGAAATAAGCCAGTAAAGAAAGTGACTTACAGATACACTCAAAAAAATTCTACAGAAATCTTAAAGGAAAAAATTTCATTGTTTTACAGATTTGTTTTCGCGGCCAACTCAACTTTCTGGTTTGTAACTTTTGTTGTGGCTCAGCTGTTTGCAAATTAACAATTTTGTTTGAAATATATTTTGGTTTCAATTTACAGCTGGTTTCTCTTAAAAATGAAACTTTAAACAATCAATACTAACATAGAACAAACAATACTAATGTCAAAGCAGAGCTCATTTGGTTTCACATAATTTGAGAAGTATGAGAGGGTGTATTTAACGGCTATTGTGCCTACCTGATCCGAAAAAACCGATAGTCATCGACCAATGCTGAAGGGTATCACGTAAGCGATCGTAAACCGCCCGAAAAACGAAAACATGAACTGATATAAATAATTTAATTATTAGGGCTCTTTTTAATTCTATAAAACTAATCAAATAATACGTAAGAAGTAGTCCTTTCAAGATGGAATTAGGCAACACTCTTAAAACCTTATACGCTAAGTACAATGATTGCGTGCCTTGTGGCGCACGAGTTGTCAAGAATAAATTAATTGTGCTAAAATTTTAGCGTGCGTCGTTTTTGGCAGTAAAACAACGATGTGTGTATCAAAATAAAACAAATTCATATGGTAAACTTTTCAGATGTTAAAACGGCTATTTGAATTTTTATTATTTAGCAAAAAGAAGAAAGAAGGAAAAATTAACGTAAATTAAATAAATTGAAAAAAACAAAGAAAGTAAGAAAGTTATATTCGGCGGGGGCCTAATCTCGCTTACCCACCACTATGCTTTTGGAATTCTATTCTCCAAGTTCTTTCATTTGGTACCCATATCATTGGTATTATTAAGAAAAAATTAACCATCGTGTCGACAATATTCATTTTAACATTAACCCATTTTTAGGCAGATAATATTTCTTTATTTGAGGAATGTACAACACAGTTTTAAACGTTTTGTCTTGTTTGTCTTATGATAAATAAGCATTAATTCTCAAAAAAGTGAAAAAAATTAAATTTAATTACTCGTAACTCTGCGTGGACACGGTCGATTTTTTGACCCAGAAAGTACAGCAAATATGCAAACTTCCACTCTTGTAACTTTAACAATTTCCTAGTAACGAGCTAAAATCCAAAAATTTTTGTTAAAAAAAACTGACTTGCGTTTAGTTTACGCTCCATTGCGCGCTTTTGCTCTGACCAATTTGGTCCATTTCCTATACAAACCTGCGTGCAGAAATTTCCAATGTTTGTATCTAATTTGAAGTGGGTATCTGCATTTTTGCGACCAGGAGAGTGCAAACAACACATACCACACGGACAGACATGTCTAAATGTGGAAGCAACACTTTTCCTGGCAAGTAGTCATGGTGTCGGTGTATTCGTTAAAAGCTGGTGAAGAAGGTTGCTTTGTGCAAGCCTTCATTGTAAGTTCAATCAAGAACTGGGTCATCATCTTAGGTACACGGATTCGCTGGTGACATCCCACTAATTTTGGGGATGGATGCTAACGCTTGCTCATTCTTATGGTTTAGCAAAATGCCAGAGCGAGGTTCTGGCGTACACAATCACGTAAGAGGTGAAGTGCTGTCTGAATGGTGTATAACCAGAAGTGTCCAGGTGTTAAATGAGCTTACGGTACGGGCTTGTTTGAATTTTCATGGGTGGTGAAAGGTGAGCGGGGTGTTAGCGATCACCATGCTTTTAAAGTAGTAATGAACTATACCCCGGCCGCGTCCGCCGCAGTTGACATCAAACAGTGACGTACCTCTGAGATAAATTGGGACACCTATGGGGTTCTTATTCGAGAAGCGGCCACCGAGGCGCCGCAGAGGAAACTTTTATATGAACAGGTAGACCACGTAAGTGAATGAACCTGGAGTGTCAACAAGTTGCCCTTCGAGAGAATCCCCAACGCAAATCAAAGAGGGGTTAAGTGGTAGACACGTAGTCTGTCCGAGAAAAACAGACCATGCCCCGCTTTAAAAGGCAGTTCCAGCGTGCGAGAAGATCTAATATTGCGCATGCTTATGAAGACTAAAGAGAGAGTGGAGAATTTTTGTCTCCCGAAATCGTGATGATTCTTGGGGTCAGACCTACCGTATTATCAAGCGGAAAAAACCCTCAGAGATAAGCGTACTCGAATGGGGTACGATCCACCTGGGGGGAGTGCCTGGACGCCTTAATGGGCACATTCTTCCCCGGGCAGGACGTCGCGGTGTTTCCCTATATTGGGTTGGTACCTCCTCCCCCTTCCTTGGAGAAGAATAAAGCTGAGTATGCAATTTCGAAAGTCAGATCGAAAATATCTCCAGGCGTTGACGGAATAACGGTTAAAGCCCTGTAGCACAGCACAGCAGCCAGGGCAAAAATGTACAGTGCGACATGCTAACAGGGGTATGCTAACCACAAGAGCGAGAACTGTAAGTTTCGAAATTATAAATATGTTAAATGTGGCAAAGGAGGGCATTCCAAAAAGTGTCGAAAATTTATTACATCGAGAGTAAAAAGTAAACCTTTTTTCAATGAAGGAGAACGCCCAATCAACATAAAAGTTCGTAAGCCTATATTCGTGAAACTGGACACAGATTCGGAAGATAACGTTATTTCTGTGTGTTTTTATAATGCTATATTTTATAGATTTAAATTACAAAGTATTGATATGATGTCAAAGTCAGAGGGTGCAAGTATCATACCTCTGGCCGTATGTGACGTGCCAACATCCTACAAGAACAAAAAAGCTTTTCCTCAGTTTATTGCTATTAAAAAGGGAGATTTACCTCTGTTAGATAGAAATTTATTGAAAACATTCGATATTCGGCTTTCTACATTCAACTGTACGAATGGGCCGGTTGAGAAAAATGTAATCAATAAATATCCAAATACACGCGGTTAGTATATGGATTGTCCTCAATGCTTGCGGTCTTCCAAAGGACGATGGACCTGCTTTGAACTGTTTCAGAAGGGGTTATAGTCTTTTCAGATGATGTAGGGTTAGAGCCCCCACTAGCGAATTATACATTCAACGGCCCGAAAATGTATTGGATATTTTAAATAATGCTGGAATTACATTACAAAAGTTCTAATGTTTCTCTGAAGAGATGGAATCTTTGGGCCACGTAATTAACAAAAGTGGACTATGAAAGAATTCAAAAAATTAATAGAATTAATAAGCAAATTAATAGTATTCCGCATCTTACCAATGTTCGCGAATTACAAACTTTTATAGTGTTCATACCACATATTCCAACCTTGTTAAGCCCTTTGTATAATTTTTTAAAGAGCAAAAATTTAGTTGGACGCAAAAATGTTCTCACGCCGAACGTTAATTTCTTCTGTTAGCGGATAATAAAGCTTTAGCACATATTTTTGGCCTAAAAAAAATGGATACCTTTAATAACTTCAACGTCTTGCCTTACTTCTGTCAGGGTATCAATGCGAATTTAGAGGAAAGTATTTGTTAATTTTCTATTAACGAAAATAGTGAGGGAATTCTTTTAGAAGATTTAAAAGTCGAAAGAAAATAAGGTACGCACGGAGAGAACTAAATAACAGAAACCCCAAAAGTCCGTAGGATACACACAACATTTTATTTTAAAAAATTTCTTAAGTGCTCTTGTCTCTGTGCCCAGTATTGGTAACCTACGTGCAACGAGCAAATGGAAAAAATTGTGGGCTTTCTTAGTAGTTATTAACGAATTGCTAAATTTCCGTTTTTTTCTTCGAGTTTTTTTTTAATTTTTTGTTTTGGTAGTGAATGTTAATAAAACATTACACAAAAATAATTTCATAAATTATACAAATATAAAAATATTAAAGCTATAATATATTTCTTTTACCTTATTTATTTCGTAATCCTGATATAAAAAAATATAATCAGATCAGAAAGAAATAAATGGTACGGTCGATAAAATAAAAAAAAAGATTGCAGATTGTTCCGAATACGCTGAGGATACGTTGACCATTTTTCCTAACGCTTGATATGGATAATTCTCCTATATAATGGTATACTGTATTTCCAATCAATATTACCTGTTATAAGGACAGTACACACGACACTAATTCACATGAAACGAATTTTAACATGTAGGTAATATCGCTCCAAAATTTAATTGGTTTCGACAAAAGTCTATTGTTCTGCTTCAGCTGTTTTGCTCAACACTTTTTTTACTAAGTCTTAGTCTCTTTTTCACATCTAGTATTTGTAAAAAATGGTAGCTATTTTGTTCTTCATTGCTGTGGAACTTAACATCCGTAGGATGCCGACTATTGTTTTTGTTAAGAACACAGAAACGTTGTAAGAATTTGCTGGAGTAAGCGCCGAGAAAGTTTATTTTTACTTTCTTTTTTATTTTCATTTGTTTATTAAACAAAACCATTAACAATAAGGGCTTTGGTTAGGAAATTATAGAAGAGATCATCGATTACAAGTACAACTAGACTATGCACTATTTTCAGTCTTAAGATACTCACAAGGCATCGTTTTACTGAACTGAGATTCGAACCCGCGGTCACTGACTTCGCAGCCGCGAGTCCTATTCTCTCGACCATGCACTAGCTCGTTAATTAAATTGAAATTAGAAACAACTGTTGGAGTACGCTCGACGAGCAAGTACATTCTCAGCTAATAGTAAAAACGTCATTGCATCGCTGATTGAGTCGGCGTTCTGTGAAATCTTTTGCGTAAATTTGGATTACGTTTTATTCAGATTATTGCAGATGTGTTCTACCGAAAGAATGAAATCTGTAGAGGCGCGTGGTCCTTTTAAATCTTTTATAAGTTAAGATGATATTTTATTTTACATTTACATTAATTCAAACAAATTTTCAATTAAAAAAATTGAAATAATAAATAATGGACCCCAGCGAGCTATGTAACTTTAAATAAAAAAGGTAGCCACAACTAAATCAAATGCAATCAAAATTATAAATTATTAGGTGAATAAATAAAATAAAATGTATTAGTGAAGAAATTTAAGTGATATTTTTAATTAAAAAAGTGTTTTCATCTATTTTCTTGTATCTTTTTATAAGTCACCCCTTTCCATACGATGCAACAAACTCATCGATTTTTAGTGTAACAACGTTCGAAAAATAACGTCTGTTAATAAGTCCTTAGAGAGCGTTAACAACAAAAATGCAATAAAAACGGAAAATCAGGAGCAATAAACCAAAAGTCTTCATATCGTGAAGACGTTTCGACTCCTGTGGCAGAGGTAGCGCAGTAGTTATTAACTGGAATGTGTTACTCTTCTCGTTGTATGCAACGTACACTATATCTTCTGCTTAACCCTGGTTGCAATCTTCTTGTCATTGTCTGTTCGAGCAGCTTTTATTCAACGATTGAAAAGGTTAGCCCTCCTGAACATCCTCAAACGATTAATTATTCTCTTCGCACAGAATCCGTACTCTGCCTGAAAGATGAGAGGAATAGAAGCTCGTGATGGGAGAGTCCTGTAAATGCAATATCTTCCAGCAATTTTCGTATGATTAACCTTTCTGTTTACCGAAAAATGAACAGATATTTATTCACGCGCGTATAATTTATTTTTAGATATTAGATTTGTTGGGTCTACCACGTATTACAAAGGGGAAAATCCGTCGCCTTCACAATATTTCATTTTTCGAACTTAAGTGAGTGACTTGAAATTATGCAATAACGACCTGAGTAGACCCGTGAGAGTAGGTAGCTGAGATATGTATTACAGGATCAGTGAAGCTATTGTACGCACGTCAGTTGTTTGGATGATCCAGAAAGATTAGCTACGTTATTTAATTACTAACGCTACAAATATAATTTCATTAAAATTTTGAAAACAGTCAAATATTGTCATATTGCAATACTATTATTTTTCCAGAATCACTTGTTGTTTTATGGATAGCAGCAAAGCTCATCGTTTATATGATAAATCTGTTACTGTTTTAGCTGTATGGAAATATTTTTCTAATACTTTCCAGCAAGCTTTCTTGTGAATTGTTTAGCAAATAAGTTTTAGCCCATTTGCTAGCAAAGGGCGACACGGGACACTTCCCAGGGATTAAAAATGCAGAGAAATGAATTCAGTCTTCTGAACATTGTAACACTTCCCAGATATATTCGCCATAAGCAATGGCGAAGCGTCAATTGACAAGAACAATTGGGAATACAGTAAATACCATAAGTATCTATTGAAATAAATTGAAATGCAGACCTTTTATACTTGCTTACACGCGCTTAAAGCATAAGTTATATAACAAGGCAAAAACAGGAAAAAATGTGCCTACCAAATGAAAAAAACTCTTACCAAATTAGTATCATTTCAATTATTACTGAATGAATTTTACACATTTTCCGCGAAAGGCAAAAATATCATATCTGCTTAAGAGAGCTTACTAAAACCTTCAAAGAAAGCTTCCAAAAGTTCAGAAAAGATAAAAATCTAGTATATCTTAATTGCAGGTAGCACCCACTTGAACATCTGCTTCAAGAAGGAAACTACCGGCGAAGCTTTTGATGATGCATATATTTTTATGTGGCATATACTTAAATAAACAGGGGCGTCAGAAAATATCGGGACAATTATGTCAGTCACATTTCCAAAAAGAAAGCAAAGTCTTCAACGAAATAAATAGTTGCCTTAATAGAAAAGAGCACAAAAAAAAACTGTTTAACTGTATATTATCAATAACAGCACCCCTAGAGAAACAGAGTGGATTGGAAGTGGATCTTCCAAATGCAAATTTCAGACTAATATTACAAAACCGCGGGGGATTATGGGAAGATGAATAGATATCTTAAAAAACAAAAAAAGAATAGGAAAAAAATTACTGAATGAATGGAATTATCTGCAGGCTTTTGCTCGTCTGAACGCGTAAACCTATGTCATAAAGAATTACCAAAAAAATATCACAGTTTACCTGCGCAGCATATAGCAATTTTTTTTTTTGTCTTAAGTAAAATTTTTGATATAAATGTATAATTTAGAATACATTAATTTTAATTTAATTAATTTTAAATTATTTGTTCATATGTACATTATACCTTAGTATAGCATGACTAGTTCTAGTTACTATTTAATTTAATTAATTTTAGTTATGCGTTATTAATGTTGAACCTTGCTGAAAACCAACCGAAAGTTTGTAAGTGCCTTTTCAATATTCTAAGAATTCAATAAATTTCTGATGAATTTTTTTTTTTGATGGGTGTATCCATTTTTCATTCTCACTCTTCACAAATATATATTGTAACTTCGCGTTACATTTTCCACAATTCACTATATACGTGTAGGAGTGGTAATCTTCGAATTATGCATAGAGTAAAGACCTAATGAATTTTTTACGCCGTATAATTTACCTTTTACAATACATCTACTGAATTAAAATGTGTAAGCCCGAATAGAATGCTAACGTGTGTGGTGTAATACTTCAATGACGGTGCGAAAATTGTAGATTTTGTTTCAATTCTTGCTGGCATTCTTTTTGCAACTAAGAAATGTACGTCATCTATCGTAAACTTTTGAATTCCCTTTAAAAATGTGCTATTATATTGCCGAACACGTTTAGCATGTGATCCGCTGGAGTCGATAATACCACCGTAATTTGCTATGCTAGGTTGTGATTCTGATCTATTGCATATCCGATTCATACATACTCTGTTATTGTGCCAAACCTCATCACACTACCCAAACTACAATCAAGGTATTCCGTACAAACTCGAAATATTGATAGTGAAGTTTATGAACATGTTACCGGGTAATAATTTAAAATTAGATTAGTAATTTAAATGAATGGTACAGCGAAAGATGGAGTCATCTCAAGTTGTTTTGGGTATTGCATACATCCTTGCAATGTTGTTATATATTTACCACAAGTGATGCAGGATATAAATATTGTGGTAATATGATTTGACTAAGTACTGACCGAAAACCTGGCACAAGTGAAAACAGAGATGGAATAGAAATAGCAGAAATTTGCCGCAAAGTATTCAATAACCGATTCTACATGATCTTCTGATGCAGTGTAGTTGGTGCCAATCTTGTTCTAGCTTCTTATAGTTGTTAAATAAAGGCTTACGTCCATATAGAAATATTCATACATCTATACAACTGAGATGTAGTGAAGTGAAGTGTAAAATGTGACTGCTCTAAAAGAAGTTATATAGATTACTTTCACTAAACCATTTTACTCAAACTCCATTTCTCTTTAGTGAAACCACTTTCCTGCCGTCGTTTGCTTCAATTGTTAGACCTAACTGCTTTTCACCTCCAAATTATAATCCAATAAGATGTAAAACAAACAATGCATAATTATTACATAAATGCGTTTGCAATACTCAATGAGTTTTGTACAAATGACACAGACATTCACTCTTTGTTCAAGTTTAGGTTACCTTGACATTGAAATCGCTTCCGTATCATTAATATGTCGCACACGTAGGCGAATAAAATAATGCAAACACAATGTGTGTGTAATAAGTAACATAATATCGTAAAAATTAATAGCTGGATGTGTGCGTGCACTTCCCTTGATGTACATCTTTACAAAATAAATAAATACAGACCATATTAAATAAATGTTGGGCATTTTTTCGGTGTTTTTTGATCCGATTTCATATCCAATATATTAAACTGATATGACGGTAAAAAATATTTTTGAGATTTCCGATTTTGTTGTCGAAGTTGTTTCACTTTTTAACTATTTCAATTTTCGTATGTGCATTGGAACATTTGTGACAGTGGGAAAAACGCACAAGATGCTTCATAACATATACATATTCTTGATCGGTATTAAATTTCAAGCTGGTTAAGCGATGTCACCTGTTCATTAATTCTTCCCGCTAGTTCCCACACTGTTTCAAACTGCGTGCTTCTGCTAGAAATCTGATATTGTGCACTTTAATTTGTGCCCGTGGTAACTCAAACACGCCCATAACGTTTAACACATCAAAACATTAAATAAAAAAGTTTTCAAAATTCTGCGTCGCGGTTCTCATAACGGAAAGCTATGAGGCACCTTATGAAATCAAAAGCTAAAAAATAAAATCGAAACACAGGTAAATAAAATGTTCGATAAGATTGAAGTATTTACTATTGTCATCACATTTTATTTTAAGACGATTCTTATTCGTTTATGGATGAATTTCTGATTGCCTCCTTAATGAAGTTATTCATAGTTTGCCTTACAAAGAAGCCAAAAAAAGACACACATTTCCTACAGCGAAGAACGGTATTGTCATTGAAAAATCGATTCAAAATAAATATTTAAGACATTTTCCTCAGCCGTAACAGCAGCAGTGAACTTTATTGAAAACATATGCTAAATTTGTAACGCGATGTAATTGTAAGGTGGACATATGTATTTAAACGTGCAAAAAAAAAGGAAAAGACACAAAGATATCTTATCCTCCTATACAACCAACATAGGTTCAACACGGTCAATGCGAACCGCGCTGCATCAAAATCGTTTTATACGAAACTAAAAATATAAATGTATAAGAATATACAAATGTGCGAAATTCTACCAAACCTAAAAAGAATGTGGAATACCTACAATACAGTGACAATACTTCGTCTTGAAATTTATTTCAATGTAGACGATGACGTTCAATTCATCATATAAACATGTAATTTACCTAAAATAATTTTTCAGAACTAAATAGAGCATTGAGTGAGTACTAATTTGCACCTAAACGACGGTCATATCAACACTAGATCAGGCTGTTTCATAAAGTAAAATGTAAAACTTAGTCTAATAAGAGATTTTTAATGGCCCACCCTAAAGAGGACCAGTTGACATTCCGATGGGAACTAAGTAACCCATAAAGTATCGACAAGCTTACAAAATATTAGTAATCTATTTGCAATTCAGATGCAATGATTGATGTTATGAGTGTCAAATGCCGACCTCGGACATCTTAAGCAGCTGTCTAGATGTATACGTTAAGCAACAGCGATTTGATATAATCACTTGAGCCATCTATCGAGAATAAATAAAAAAAATTGTATACAACCGAAGGGAGAAGAAAATTCTTGAAACTCTTGAAGGAACATTGGAATCCCGCCCACTGAGCAAGGATGGTGATGCAATATCCCCTTGAATAAGTTTCATTAAAAAGGCTATTCCAAGGCTCAATCTTCTTTGCACGGGATTGAGTAAGTTGATTGCAAATAAACGATGTTCCTATTAGCATACCATCCCACTCCATATAGGTGAATTGCCTCGATTATGTCAACGTAATAATTGTAATCGGAAGACCAAGTGACGGACCCATATTCAGCTCAGGCTCTCACCAACAATATGTAACCCCTTCATTACGTAAGGGTCGTCAAAATCTTTCGACCACCTTTTTATAAAACCTTGCACAGACGTCGCCTTGCACACAACTGATTCGACATTTAATACAGAGTAATATAATTTAACCTTAGATGTGTGCACTACGTACCGTGTTGTATCGAAACCAAAACTTAAGATGTAAAATTTTGTGATAGTTTAAATCTTATGGCAACCGCATATGTAAATGAAAATGCAAATTAACTTCAAGTTTTTATAAAATCAAATTTAGAAATTCAACATTGTTATTGGATACAAAAATTAAAAATATTTTCAAAAAATAAGCAAAAACACTATCGTCGGCCAAAGTCTGCATTTTTTCATACGAGAACTTTTTGAAATAATGCGCTGCATGGAAACGGTTGACAAAGTGGTCCGATTCAAAACATTTTCTATAGCGTTCGTCCTGGACCACGTCAGTTACCAAATTTCATTAGAATATATAAGAAAAGAAGGACAGAGCAGTTTAAAAGTTTGTCTATCTCAAGTCATTCTATTCAAGTCATTGTTTGACCATACATACACACATGCAGGTGTATTATATACGGAAAAATTTTATTAAATTATCGATAGATAATAACGAATTATTGAAAATTAATTGCTAATGCACCCTAAAGGCTATACGTCAGACAATACTGGCTTCAAAACTGTTATGGAAACTATTTACGTGAGTAACAAGACATAATTTAATTTTGAACGTCGCCGTGCAGACAGTGCGGATGGGTAAAATTTAGCATGAAAGGTGGGACTTTTGAGATCTGTTCCAAATCCAAAAGCGTACCGCGTTAACCCACAATTTAACAAAAAGTCGAACGTGTTGCGTGATGGCTATATCGAGAAAAATGTGTGAATTGCAGTTTGAGTTGCTTCTACCCCCACCATATTCTCCGGAGATCCAACTCTCAGCAGCTATTATCTAATTGGAACTATTACGAGGATGCCGGAGAGAAAACTCTGAACCAAATGATTGGGTTCCTACAATATTAACAATATTCTATGCATAAGATAACATCCTTCGAAACGAAAATTGGAATCACCAAATGCGCAATCAAAAACGTATAACGTATTCAAAATTGTTACTTAACAACTTGAATTACAAAGTTCGAAAAACCAATCAATTTAGTTAATTACGGAGAATACGTTTTTTAAAAAGTTAATAATGTTGCGAATAAATCATTTACGCAGGTTCGAAGAATGAAATAAGTATTCAAAAATTCCGAAACTTGTGAGATGAAAGAAACTACGTCGTCATGTTTCCATCTGACATCTACTTTTACTGGTGATTATTCCACATTTACCTTTTCTCCCTTTGCCAGGACGTTAAAACGGTAAGTAGTCATGGGATATGGTAAAAAGCATGCAAATTTTATTGCGCTATGGCAGAACCCTCTATATTCACCATCTTTACCTTAAAAAGACTCGGAAAAAAGAAACATCGATACTCTGCTGGGGTGGAATGGCGCTAGCTTTTGAAGCCGATATCTTCACTCTTAAAGCCGGAAGAATATTGGCTGCTGGCATTAAAAGGATCTGCAGATGCACACGCAACATGCACAGATCAATTCAAAATTTTATGCTGACCAAAAATAAAATGCTGTATAACAACGAAGTTGCTTTCTGGTTGTCCCCTCTTCAAAATGAATGTTTTGCCTTCCTTCTGTACTGGGCATAAAAAAGGAAGGCTCAAATTAATCATCAAAGCTGTAGGTCATATTAGACTCCTTGCCACGTACTTACACAAAAATTAAAAAAAATTAATGTCGCAAATAGTCGTACATCTATGATATAGTGTTTTTAAAGCCTAGAACGGATAAATTCGGTTATATCAATTATGTGGCAAAAATAAGTTTTTATATTTCATTGGTCCGTGAATTTTCTACAAAAAATCGATAGAAGAAAAAATAAAAAATACACGGACATTAACGAATCCGTCGTCAGGCAAAATCGCGTACGACATGTTTATAGGAATATATGTTCATACATAATAATAAACATATCGTCTTATTAACCACTTTGCTATAGAGAAACTTACTTTCCATGAATGATTCTCTAAGACTTCAGCTGCAACGAATAATTTTTCGCGTGTGTGTTATATTATATACTTGTTTTGTAGCCACTTTATGAAAGCAAATAAACGATTTTACAAACATGTTTAAGTGACTTCAAGCTACTTCGAGCTAACTCATACAGTTTGTCAATTCGCTTGCGTCCGCGTTGTTTATGGAATTTAACGCAATGACTTGACATAAAAATTGTAAGAAGCAGTGTCTCTGTGTACGCACGCAAGAATTTGTATTTGCGAAAGCTAATATTTTAAAAGTACTTACGTTAGGTCTCGCTTAGATGTCGCAACGGCAATGTAGAACCATCTCCAACCTGGCTTTGTTAAAAACACAGCTAATAAAGCTAAAGCTAATGCTGGCAAGCCGAAAGTCCAATTCATGTAGTACCAAGTTAATGATATTACTACCGCTAAAAAACTGACACCAACCGCATACAAGACGAAAGAAAAAGCAACTGGAATATTCTTCAGAGATGATGTTTGTTTGGAGAGACTTTTCGGAGAGCGCTTTGAAAGATCATCACATTCGTTCGTGAGCGCCGCAATCGGGCTCTCATTTTGATCGGTTTTCACATCGATGTCGATAGTTATGTGCTGGGTATTAATCGGGTGAATATCATCGTCGGTTAGATGTTGCTGCTCCACGGATGGAGGGGACTGTGGTAAGAAACAATAAAAGTGATCGTTTGATAATAAAGTTTCGTTTTCTTTAGCAATTGATGAATTTTTAAAATTGTGGTTGTTTTTGCTGTTATTGAAGCGACTGCGAAACCTGCGGTAGCTACGCACATCTAAGTGATGTCACAAAACGGAATGCCGGGAACGACGCATTGTTAGGTAATAATTAATGCTGGGGCGAAATAAAAAATTTCTAATCAACATTTTTTTTTGAGCTTTTTGTTACTCTGATTAAGCTTTACAACAGTCCTCAATAATAATGTTTCACTGCCTCAAAAAGTTACTACATATTGACGGCGAAAAAAAAATCAATAATAGAATTGCTTTTCTCTTATGTATTATCGAATACTACTATGTGTAACCATTTGAATATCACAATTTAATTAATTAATTTCAATTTTTATTGCAACAACTTCAGCTTTTTAATAATTATAACACTTGCTGTTTGTTTACAAAGGTATGCAAAACAAACCCCATTAACGATTAGCACAGTCGCGTCGCACAACCTGATGACAATTACATACCTAATGATTTGCAAGTCAAAGGTTGAAAACTAAAAATTATAAATGCATAATCTAAAGCAAAGTCTAACTTTAATTCAATTATATGTATTCTTTCAAAGAAAATTAGAAGCCAAAATAATTCCAAATGATATAACATAGTTCCAACTGGGCTGAAGTTGACACGCATGTAAGAATTTCATGTTAAAGCAACCAAAAATCATCCATGCGCGTAATACATATATATCAAATTTGAAGTGAGCGGCGCGGATTGCAAACTTTTCTAAACTAAAGAAAAACTAAAATTATGACATTTCTGGATCTCCTAGAAGCACAATGTTCATATAATAAGAACATTAAATGCTGATTGATTTTATAGCATATTTTTAAGTATTTAACAGAATACAAATAACGACACCAAGAATACAAGTTGCTTTGCTTTAATGAAAACGGAAGCGTTCATAAGCAGCTGTGTCTTCTATCTTTAAGGAAACAAAAACTTGTTGATACATTAAACAATAAAAGCGAGTCAAAAATGAACTACAGACACGTACATGAAGTACAGCGTATTACCGTTGTTTTGTTGTATTGTTACACTGAAATTGCCTACAGCACCAAACAATTTCGACCTAAGAAATGATTATTACACATGCGTACGTAACATTCAAAATCAATTTACAATGTTACCCTGTGATTACCAAATAGCCATGAGAAAATTCCATATGTAGAAAAGTTGTAGTTGAAAGTAGCGAAAATTTGACGTTTGTGCTCGGATTAATGTAAACTGTGTTAATAAGCAGTTAAAATAAAAATAATGTTTACACTTAATTGCAATTGTTATACTTTCTGGGGATAATATGAAAGTTAACTTTCGTTCGGACCAAACCGATAGTTGATAACCGTTTTCGTACCGATTACGTAAGACTAGAGTCATTTTCATTGCTATCATTCATATGTAAATGAAAAAGCAGAAAATGGAAATTTTTCTTTATATTTAACCGCGGCTGTCAAAATCCGAAAAACAACTGTTGCTTTTCTGGTAAGTAACCAAACAAATCAACTACTCATAGCCCAATATTTTTACATGTTTATTATTTATGCACTTAATATATGCAACTATTTATTTCACTTAAGTTATAAATTTTATTTAATTACTTACGCATGAAACTCAACTAAAACAAATTAACAGTCAAATTCAATTGACTATTGAAAGTAAATCCTATATTATTATTAAAAATTTGTATAGAATATATAGGGAGATATAAACAAAGGAAAAAATAATACAAATAATTAAATAATAATTCATATGTAAATAAATAAGAGAGAAAGAAACAAAGGACGTACAAAAATAGCACAGAAGCACACCCGCAAACGGTATAGATCCAAGTTGGAAGTGAATCTCTAGACCATTCCAAACATGCAAAAGTTTGACAACTGATAACAGTAAACAACACCAGTTAATTTTCGAATCACAATTAATTAAGATTGCAAGTTAGTTTAAATACGATATGGGTAAATCGCGCATGTTAAGCAAAGTTGTTTTGATAGACTTTCAAGAATCTGCTACTGAGATTAAGTGGTTGAGATCATTTAGGTTTCTGCAAGAAACTTTGGACGGGTTAAACAGCTCCTAATTATATTTACAATGACGAAGCTTCATGAAAATAAAGTGCATGGAGAAGCAGTTAAAGACATTAAAGCTTATCTCACGAAGTAATGTGAACGAATCGGTAATATCATTAACTAACTTGATTACGGTAAGGATAACAGAAATAACTTATTTGCATAAGGAGGTAGAGAGACAAGCGGGCCTCAACCCAAATTCCTAAAGGTAAACAGCAAGAAATTTTTTCGAACGGATTTAATTGAGTTTACATAGCATGCAAGAAGAAGATTGCACAACAGACGCATGCTCAATTATTGGTTCAACTAAGCACATGTATAGCTTTTTTGTAAAGGAGGGATTCTTAAGCTCTTTGGACTACCAAACCAACCGCGTGCTTAGCTTTAGTTAAAGAGAGCTCAACGTTCAAATTAAAATGTAATACTCGGGTAAACAGAACGCCTCAATCGATGAACTTGTGTGAATCGATGGAATACTGAGTTTGGAATGCTTTCTTTCTTAAGAAACAAAGCTTTGTTGCATTTTTTGAAAATTAATTTCATAAAATTTAACGAGCACCATGTAACCAAATTACTTAAATCAATTTTAAGTTGATTAGATTGCGATTCCAAGAAAAAGAAAAAAAACAGTTTAACATCGTCAGCGTACATTAAGATCTGGCTGGATTTAATCACCGATCCTAAGTGGCTGCTTTGCGGCAGGCCAGACATCACGGGAAATTCCTCTAAGGCGATGAAGTTAAACTGAACCCCGAATGATCTGTTATGCAGATAAGAGCGTATCCATTTCACTAAGTAGAAAGGGAAGCCAGATGCACAGAGTTTGAAGATCAATAAGTTTGGTTAACTAATTCAAGCGCTTACTAAAGTCAGTATGTACGACATCCGTGCGAGAATCTCTAGAAAAAGCCTTAAAAACATGGCAAGTAAACTCTAAGAGATTCGTGGCAGTAGATCTTCCTTTCGAAAAACCATGCTGGAATAGAGAAATATAAGATTTAATAAAAGCTGGATGTAAGACACTCAACTTGGCGATGCCTCAATAGTTTTCAACGTGATGTATATATATACACTTTTGTGAATTGGAATAAGGAAAGTATTCTGCCAACATAAAGGCAAAACACCTGACTTCAAAATCTGATTAAAAATCATTGAAATAACTTCACATACCTCGACAGACCATGGTTTAAGTATACATGATGAAATCCCATCATGTCCAGGCGCACAACTATATTTTAGAGACCTCAGACCATCTAAAACGTGATTTTCTGAAATGACGACGTTACGAATCGAAACCGAGTTAGTTATCGGATACGGCTAGTTTACAGTTGAGTCGGGATCAGCAGTTCAAAAATTTCGTCGGAAGTATTCAGCAAAGAGATTTGAGGTTTCAATATCCCAGAGCTTTTGAAAGGTATCGGAAAGAAAGGTGCGAGGGGTATGTGGATATTTTTCTTTTCGAGTTGGCAAGCTTAAAAAAATAGTCAGGATTAACAAGCAGTGAGGATTTTGTCAAGTGAAGGTATCTGCAATAATGTTGGTGGTTGAGGTAATTAAAGCTATGCCTTGTAGCAGAATGGGCGAAATAGCCGTAAGCAAAACCACTTTTCATAAATTTTTTTAAGCTTGTTTTTCCTATTTTTGTAACATTTAATTCTCTTGTTAAACCAAGAAGGCCATTTGCTTCGAGAGCGAGGTTGCTTGATCGGAATGGACGTAGAAATAGCTAGGTTTAATACATTATAGAACGGTGACTGTAAGGTTTCAATATTTCCAGCAGAAAAATAGAGCATAATGTATGAAAGATGAGAATTAAGCAGAAAGCAATATTGGTTTCGTTAAAATCGTAATGTTTATTGGAGGAAGTTAGATTTGGCACGTTAGAGTAGTTCAACAGACCATCATAATGGAAGAAAGTGCAAATTGCTGGATGATACGGATTTTCAGGTAAACTATAAGGTGGACGGCGATTTACAACTATCACCAGGAAATTTGCAAAACATAGGTCTAGCAGTCTGATATTACAATTAGAAGTACGGTTGTATTGAAGTCATATACTATCAAATAACTCATTGAAAAACACAACAGCTTTATCAGGTGTTGAAACAGGGACCATTTAGGCAGAATTATCACTTTAACACCAAGTGACTTGTGGTAAATTGAAGCCCGTCAACTCTATGCCTTTGTCAGTAGATTCAGACATTTCGGCTGCGTCACGAATAAGGGTAGCATGTTTCTTATAAATAGAGATATCCGCATTTAGGAGAATATAAGAGCAAGTTGCGTATAACTGTTTATTGGCAATTTTTGCCCGAATGCTAATAAGTTCAACGTAGTGAGAAGTAGGAGGTTCAATTGTATATGACGAGACTGCAGTAGATATGGCAATTAAATACCTTCACCAGTGCGATCCGCTGGATCCTTTCTGAAAACCTGGAAAGAATTGTCAAAAATTTCCGACGAATGTAAATCAGGTTTTAACCAAGTTTCAGTGAAAGCCAAGCAAAAACAATTCCGTGCTCACTGAATTTAGGAAAGTAGAGCCAATTTTTGAGTTTAAGCCCCTAACATTTGGGTAAATGAAAGTTACAGGGTGTGATTAATAGAATAGAAATTAATTAACCAAATAGAAATAATATAATATTTATACTCAAAGTGTGGTCGCTACATTATTTCTTGTTTGTTCTTTCAACCATAAAATCGAAATACAAAAATATTGCCAGAAATGTTTGTATACGATTTTAGTATTAATAATCAACGATGTGCAATGGCTCATATAATATGGTTTGTCATTTTAGTGAAAGGAACTTTTCGCCTAAATCTATAAGTTAGGAAGATATGGATTTTAATTGGGTACTGGTATAAACCCTAGGCGATTATTCTTGAAAAAACACTAATCACGTAATCTGGGGTAATAATTTGGGGGAATGCGGTTATTCTGTTTCATTGCTCTTCGCATTATTTAGAACAGTAGTGGGGAAAAATTTTGTTACCACCAAGGCAACATTGTCGCGTGCGACAATCAGTTCAGCAGTCAGTTGCATGAAAAAATATGGTTTGCCCATTCAAACTCAACGAAAACATATTTCTGCTCATAACTTACGTTTTCGGAAGCACTATGAAACTATACATTTTCTTGTCGTTTTTTTTCGTATTCCACAACAGGTAAAGTGTGAAGCATGCTTTTCTACATTTGACAAGTGAGAAAAAATCGATACCTTCTGAGAAAAAAAGCATGAATGTAGCACTTTTATGGTCCAGGAATTGCAGACTAAAAGTAATGAAAAGATTATTATAAGAAAAAAGGCGACTTTTCTCAAAACACAAATTTCACGTACAATAATTAGAGGGGTAATCAAATATCTCAAAGTTAGCTTACGTTTTCCTTTTTAGGGAGAACATATATATGATAGCTTTCTGGGCCGAAATCATATACTTGAAAGTTAGTTTTCGCTTTTGTATTCAGCTGTTTCCAGAAAGAGAAATGTAAATATTTCATAGGAGTTTACCGTTATTGTTGGTTGTTTAGAATTGCATTTTAAACATTGCGTCCAAAATTATCGTCAGTTTGTAGTCCTTACACTTTGCACTTTTCAACTAAAATGTATTCACTTGCGTATAAATACACACAATCAATTTTATTGTGCTAGTTCGTAGGTCAAGGGCAATGCACATAATAATCGGAAAATTATAGCTTTGATTTTCTGACTCACCAATCACAAGTATCAAAATTGATATTTCTATTATATATTAATATATAATAAAAAACACTTATTTCCAATTTAAAAGGTATTTATCTAATTGTATATTTCATGTTGTATTATGTTAACTCTCATTTACATCATGTTATATGTTATTCAACCTGTTTATTTTTTATAAATTCTTTGTCACAAAATGAAAAAGGCAATAAAGACGGCCTATTAATCAATTTAAAATATATTTGTCAAATTGTTTTAGTGGAATATGTTGTTGTATATTGTTGTATATTGAGTATATTGTATATGTTTAGTAGAGTATATTACAATAATGACTCCTAAGTTATGGAACAATTACTAAAATTAAATAAGGGTCGTAAAATTTACGACCTACGAAAGTAAAGATAGGGAAAGAGTATCTGAATTTCGGCGACTGTGCGAGATAAATATCGAAGGCATCACAATTTGGCACAGAAATGCTTATAAAAATGTGAGAACGCTTAGAAAAAGTCAGCTGAACGGCCAGTCGAAACGTTTATAAAGTTCCGCATCTATAAGTTTATATATAAAAAAAACGGTTGTGCGTTTATTTTGGAGTTTCTTAAAAATCTTCATGGCTGTGAAGATGTAGTCGTTTCAGCGATGTCTATCTACTTGTTAAGATGAAGCAGTTCTTTTGCTTTGATTTCCTCCGCCGGTGAGGTCGAGAACCACGCACTCTCATTTTAATTTTTGGAATTCTTTGTTCACTAATCACTTTCGAAAAGGTTATTTGTTTCCATGTTAACTTTACTATAATAATGTTTTATGTTAATGTTTCAATTTTGCTGTTCAAATGACTTAGTTCCGTGTAACACTTCTCACTAGGGACTAGGGAAAAACGAACCGAAGCATTTACCATTGAAATATTCTTGAATTGCTTATACACTAATTAGAATAACTTACAAACGAAAAGCAACTCCACTTTTACAAACCTAATTAGATCAGAAGATTATATTATTTTATTATTATTATAAGTAGATTTGATTCATTTATGAAACGCGTAAAAGTTGCTTCAATGCCAAGGGCGATGGTGAAGAAATTTCAAATTTGGAAAAAATCGAAATGTTACCTTGTGAGGGTACTAAGTGAGCGACAATGAAAATATATGGAGCCCGCTAGTGGTCCTACACAACATATTCTAAATTATTGATAGTGGCTACGCATGTTAGAAATGGGAGATCGAAATGTATGATGACATCATTTAACTTTTAATTACTCTACATGAACTTTTCCAAAATTGCTCCAAGCTCTGCCGGATTTTATACGAAGGATGTTTTTATTATTCCGTTTATTCGTCCGCTACATTTTTCGAATTAAGGCCATTAAATATATACGTTTCTATGTAGGAAGGGCTAAAGCAACTTATAGTAAATGTAACTATTAGTTTACAGGTAATGTACCTTGAGCACCTCTATAGTGATTTGCATTTTTACTGAAATTTGTAGGCAGAATTTTGCGATCGTTCAACAATTTGTGATCGATTGAATCATTTTTTATATTTTCTTTGTCTTTAAATGATTTTCGAAAAGTTTATGTTGTTGCCTAAATAACCACCGCCTATATGTTTGCTTGTAACAATCCCAATACCCGGTTATCTACTTTGTTTATTGGTTCAATTCATGAACAAACCTTTAAGTGACAATATGTAAATTTTTGCAGTTCCATGGTTAGTTCATCAAAGGCCATTTCCAAGAAAATTTTGAAATATAACGTTTAACTGTTTGCGGCTTGTATATATTGCCTTAAATATTGTAATATACTGAATAATTCTATCTTTAATTAAGTTGAATGATAGTTTTAAGTATTCTTCTCTTACTCTTTAAACAATCTTTCTTTGGTTTGTGTATAAGGAATATCCTAAACATATCGCGAAAAAAATTTTAGATTTTTTAAAACTTAAGAGTGTAAAAAGTGAGTGTTAAAAGTTATTTTGACGAAATTAAAAAAAGTATTATAGTGGAACGGAACGCTATTTTGTTTAAAGGGTGTGAAGTTATATTTAAATATAACTAGCAAAGACACGAACCAAAATTTCTTTACAGAGCTCTGTTAACGCCTTAACAGAATTCTATAAAACGAAGTCTCGAAGGGATTTAAGTCAAAATTCAGTTAAAATAAAACTTTTG